>CM062818.1:893729542-894273281 GCA_031772625.1 Pinus tabuliformis
TGAGTGAGATTGTGTAGAACAAACCCACCCTCCTGGTTCCATAACGAGCTTATGAATTCAGCACAAGAGGTATTCGTCGCACAGAACAAAGGTTTTGTGTGTCTCACAAAACAATGAGCAAAACTGACAATAGTGGAAAGGTCACGAAAAAATGCAGTTGTTGGTCTCCACAATTGTTTTAACAAATTTACCAAAACCTACACTAAGTACATCTCATCGGAGCATATCTGAAAACATATTTTTATTTAAAATCTGATGTACTATGTAAACCGCGTTATTGGCACAGACAACTTAGGTTGAATGGATGCGAGCTTTTTGAAGTTAAAACAGTTGACGAGCTTGTAAGAAACTTATCTGTCTTTGTCGTTCTTTCTGCTTTGTCTGCGTATGCAAAAATTTTAAAGTGGTAGGTGTTATTTTGTTTGTTGTAACTAAGAGGATTAGGATTATTTGAGTCTTGATTGGTCTTCTGTAGTGTGGTATACTGAATATTCCTATAATCAGAATTCTCTTTTTTAGAAATTTACAAATTGAGTTTATATTGTTTTACGAGTTATTGTTGTAAGATCAGGGAAAAGATTAGAGCATTTGCTCAAAGATGTTGCTAGGAGGTCAGAGAAAAGTTGATAATAATGACTTCTGGTAATAAATGGCTAATGCAGGTTTGTGTTACCTCATGAATGCAAGTCCCTATGTGATCTTACAACTCACCATACTTAGCTCATAAGGAAAATAAGCTTTGGAGGAAATTAAACGTAAACTTCAAAAGAAACATAGAGAGTAACTAAAGAAAACAAGAACAAAGAATGGGTCCTAGCAACAAGGCGTGGTTAGGTAACCATGTACAAACTCTCATAACCGGAAGAAAGAGAGAAAAACACATAGGAAAAACTCCCACCCGAAAAGAGATAAAGATTTTAGTGCTCAAATTATCATGGAGCTAAAATTGTTGATCCCATAACGATCTATTGAATGACAAGAACATAGGTATGCTCCATGAAGAAGTATGGGATGTTGAAGTACCAAACTTTGAAGATGTGAGCCATGAAACCTCAATGAGGTGGGTCGACTTGTGAAGTAGATTGTTGCAGAGGCACACAGATGGTGTTAACTTCTTCCGAAAAAAGCTTCAAAGACAGTAGACATTAGTAAAGAACCAGAAAGGCTTCAAACAAAAGCAACACCATCGACCAACAAACAAACAATGAGGTTTGTAAGTATGGAAAATGTCGTACAACACTCTTGAAGTTGTTTGAACACTGTCACCATCACACTGATCAAACACAAAATATGAAAATTGTCAACAAAGAAACACCAACAATATCTGTCACCATCTAACTCCCCCTTCCTCCCCCTCCAAACCAAACTACAGAAAGAAAGAGAATCAATAGTCTTCATTGTTAGCGAATTTCCCTCCCTGAAACACAACTAAGGGAACAATGGCAATCAACAATGAACAACAAATGCAACATGGCAATATGAATTCTACAAGCATTGGTTCAATTGATCCCACAACCATTCATCAATCCATCCACAGTCGATCCCGATGGCTGGCACTGATCCATGATTCATTCTATCACATCTCTTTTGTAATGATCTGAATGTAGGACTTGTAATTGACCAAGAATGGTGATCCTTGGGTAATTTCTTTTGAGAAGGATGTGCACATAGAGCAATTTTTGTTTTTTTTCAGACTCAAAGTTGGGTGCCACAACGTTTTAATATGGAATGACATTACCAACCATGTCATCAATATGTTTATCACAATTAACAGAGACATTTGCTTCAAGTACCTCATAGTTGGATGCAGGTGATGAGGCAGCAGCAAGATCATATCCAAAGCCTGCTCTTGATGTCTGCACTACAGGGTTAATAGGAGAAACAATTCCCTGTCCATTCTTCCCAAGTCCTCCTCCGGTGTATCCCATTTTTCTCAGCGATCGAGACCCAATACCAGTAGTATGGTTTTCAAAACAAGGTGTGACAGAGGCATGTGATGAGTCATTATCATCAACATCAAGGCTCTAGCATTCAACATCATCAAGTGTGGAAGAAGAGAGCTTGGCACCTTCACATCAATTGTCTCCACCTCAGATATTTGAAGATGACTAACTTCCAATGCAACTCCTGCTTAGACTCTAGCAGCGTTTGAATGACCTCATCCTTCTGAATTAGTTGGTCAGACAAGGCATCATAATCTTGTTTCAAAAAATGGTATTGCTCCAACATTGTTTCTTTTAAACAATTAACTTCCATCAAGGAGGTCAATCTTCTCTTGAAATTCATCGGCAAGCATCTGGAAATATTTCTCTGTGGTTGGATCTAGATGTTTAACCTTCTTGAATTTGTCAGCGATTGAAGTTTGCAATCTATTTTTAAGAGTTGCATTCTCTACTTGCCATAAAGCTACCACTCACTGCAATTAAATGACCTCATTACTAAGTTCGTTTGTTGCCTTCTTCTCATGAAAGTCCTGCAACCTTTTACCCATCTTGAAAATACCAAGTTGAAAATGTACTAGCCACACAACAAGGGTGACGATGACAACAAAAACTACTTTACACTTCCAAAAATGATACAAATCAAACTAATCTAATTAGATTTAGATAACTAGCCAACAAACAGCGATCACAAACTATCAACCACAAAAACTACTTTATACAAATCAAACTAACCTAGTTAAATTTAGATAACTAGCCAACAAACCCCTTCACAAACCATCAACCGCATGGACATATCGCCATTCTCCAACGAGCATCACTTGCAAATGCTCCTAATATTTAAAAATTCCCTGGAAATAAAAAAATGCGTGCCCAAAAATAATTTAAGAAAAAGCATTAAAGAAAATCCCTGCTCACTTTTAGTAATATGTTTCCCTTTTCTTGAAATCACAAGCAAACCGTTTTATGAAGTTCCTTTCATTTTCTTGACATGTGGGCATTCCGTTGGAAAATTCCAGGAACTGAGATGGAGTTTCTCAGTGTGGCGTCCAAATTGTGTTGAAAATTGTAGCTACACAACGCCTTCAACCAATTGACGTTCCAGAACCAATAAAATGGAAACGTGTGGTCCATCTATTCCTCGGCCTCTGTCAAATCTCCGGGCCTCTGTCGGCGATGGAAATCAGCAAAACTTCACACGAAACCTGCGTTGCTCACATCGTCTTCAGTTTGAGCTCTGGTGCATTGAAATGCTGACTACGCTCTACAAGAAGACGATCAGTACCCGTCCCACGTAGCTCTGCCAGATCCACCAATTGATAGTTGCATCGATCCTCAAATGTGGCACCAGCTAACAATGGTTTAACTGTCCTCATAAACAATTAGCAAGGCATTTACCAAGAACATGCTCTGCAATCTTCCCGAGTTTGAGTTGGACCTGGCAGTCGAGATGAAGAGTAGAAGGAGAAGCGCATAAAGTAAATATGCTCTGGATAGCAACAAATTCAAAAAAATAATCAACAGAAAGGGACTGGAAGACGATGTAGCCGAAAAGGGATTTGCAACATATGCTTGACTAAAGGTAGATGTCTGACCAAAGAAATTAGACTGCCAGGCTGGGAAAAATACCACGCTCAGAAGAAGCGGAATATATCTCTGTTTCCGCTGCAAGAGTCGAATGGGAAAGGCGCGCTCCAGTGAGCCCTCTGGTTAATGGAATTCACAGATCGACCAGGAGCACGATGCATCTGACCATATCCTTCTCTCCCCCAAAGCAAGCGGCGAATATCAAATTTAGATCGTCTCCTTCTCTCTCCCAAAGCAAGTGGCAAATACCAAATTTAGATCATCCATTTGCAGTAGTCCCACCCATGTTGTTATACACAAACAAATCCCAAAAAAAGTGAGAACCAAAAAAAATTGAGATCTATATTAGATGGAAACCATCATCTCTCATACAGATCTACCATCATCTCTAATACAGATATGTAGATGTGGAATAAGAAATTTTGAGAATACACTTAAACAAAAAAAACATTTAAATCATTAGAAAAATGCGAAACTCCAAAAGGGTATTTAGCATGGCAGCTTGCTTTGTTATTATATAAAAGTATTCTATTACTCACAATCCTCGGTTAATGTATATAGAAAGCTTCCATTATATAGTAATGAAGGATCGATTAAGAATAACGACAACTCGGTAGATGCAAGTCCTTATATGAACTTACAACTCACCATACTATGTGACCTTACAACTCACCATACTTAGTTCATACGGAAGTGAAGCGTTGGAAAAAAAAAACTTCAACATACCCATATTAAATTTTTATCTATCCCCTCGGGGATGAATGTGAAAAATAGCATAGAAGAAAAAACAAATAGGAAATTGCTGGAGCATTCATGGGGAACAAGCATAAAAAAACATCATCCCATTATTTTCTCCCGAGGACTTGGGAGTGAAACAAGTAAGGGTAAGTGATAACATTGTTAACTTCATCAATAACTTCATGTGGGAGTGAAACAGATAAGGGTAAGTGATAACATTGTTAAAAAAATTATAGAAGAAAAAACAAGTAGGACATCGATGAAGCATTCATGGGGAACAACCATAAAAAAAAACATCATCCCATTATGTTCTCCCCTGGACTTCGGAGTGAAACAAGTAAGGGTAAAGGATAACATTGTTAACTTCATCAACAGCATTCTGATGGTTGCTGGGCAAGTTGTCACTTGAAGGAATAACTTGGATGGTAACAGGATATTTGTATGTTGTTCATAGTTCATTTTGTTCTCCATGAGTTCACACAAAGTTGTAGCCGTTGATTCAAAATGATTAACGATAACAATCTAAACATTTGAATTTCCCCAACACTAGGGTTATCTACACATTTGAATTTCCCCAACACTAGGCTTCCCAAGTTTTATGATGAATCATTAAACACACATTATATTCTGAAACACATTTTCTGTAAAAAAAAATTCCATTTTTCAATACATTTTCTTTTCTTTGTATAAAGTCTCACAATCCAAGAAATAGACATTTTCTATTAACTTTCCAAATATGTAAGTCATACTCATATGAGGGATTGTAGAGTTTTGAGTATTGGGGAGTCAATACAAAACATCAACAATTCTGGAGTTTTGGTGTTTGGAATCGATTTGCAAATAGCCTCACCAGTGTTCTAGCATATTTACAAAGTAAGTAAAATTTCCCAAAATTTGATGCTACATTATTGCCCTTTTTTACATTTTTCTCTCATAACAATACATTTTTACGCCATAAGGCATTCCCTTTTGAAATGAAATCCCTCCTATCCGACATGTAATATTGTGAACCCTTGATTTTCATGTTAGACGATTGAAACAACGTCAACCATACGATTTAAACTCCTATTTTCAGTTACAATTCGGTTAAGTGGTAGATCCGGTAGTGTTAATTACAATTACTTACCATGATAAGCCACTGCTGTGGAGAGGATGAGGCCACTGTTGCACATACGCTCTTGGACCTCGCCACATTGGTTTTCTTGGGAGCACTGGTCGGCGAACCCTTTCCGGGAACTCCATTCTCCCCAAATGACTCAGGTTTTGTTGCCACTCTCTGTCGGGGTCATGATAGTGGCTTCTCTGGTTTTTATGCCGGAACTCCATTCTCCCCAAACAACTCAGGTTTTGTTGCGGCTCTCTAGCGGGGTCATGACAATGTCTTCTCTGGTTTTTATCTAGTCTCAGGGAGTCGACCATGCCCCCGATGCATTACAAATTTTGGTTGATACGTTTACCTCTGTTATACGATGATTATTTATAAACTGTGATAGCCCAATGGTTCTTTGTTAAATTTTCTTTCTAGGAATTTCTTGTTTTTGAATATCCTTCAATAACACGTAATATTTGATTCATAGTAGGATGTTTAGATTGGTTATTGTAACTGTTTTCTTGTTAGGACCGCTCCGCTCCTGTTTCAGTCTTATATGGACAGTGAGAGTGTCGACTTTTACATTATAGCATAATGTATATTGCTTTTACCGGAGTTGTAAACACTGTTGTGAATAAGAAAGAACCTTATTTCCGTTTCTATATGCTACAATCATCTTTGTATAACAGAAAACTGTTTTATTTTCCGTTTACCACTATTGGGAAGGTGTAGCGCGGACATCTCAGAACTGTTTGAACTAATCTCAGTGCCCCTATAGAATTTTCCGAGGTTCTCTATAAATATTAAACAGAGTTAAAAGCAAAAAAAAAAAAAACCAACTTAATCCTTTCTCGTCAACATAAATTTCTGGCGATTCCTCATTTTCATGATTCATAGGATCTGCAAACAATTATTTCAACTAGCATCAATTTATTTCTCATTTTGATGTAGAAACGTGCACAGCCAAAAGATTGGCATAAACTCACAGTTGCTTCTGGTTAATGCGTACCATTAAAGGTAAACGCTGCACAAGCAAATCGAGAGGTAAACGTTGCGTAGTTAAATTTATACGTGTGAAATGACTTTTAATGAATCAAATTGAGGATGATGTGGCAGTGCTATTCTAAGGTCACTTGACGACCCGGAATATCCCAGTGTAAATAAATGTATGACATATAAATTATATATACTTTTAATACATTTATGTTAATATAGATTACTAAAATAATATTAATATATCTTGTATTCTTTAGCTGTATTCTATAGTATAAAGCATATTATATTTATATAAAGCATGTAAGGAAGACCTAATATAAAAAAGTATATAAGGAAGACAAACACAAGACGAGCTGGAAGCATCAATATGTGTAGTATAATTTATAAGTGTGAAATTTGATTATTATGTTATGGCTCTAGGATTTTAGTTATTCTATTGCAATACCATGGGTCAATACCATGGCTTATCAACACCACATCCCCAAAAACCATAACTTATTTGTAAATCAAAATATTTTAGAAATACTTTATTTTAATTTAATTTTATAACATTTTTAACTAAATCTAAAAGAAAAAAGGTTATAATTACTTTTGAAGTATATCTAAACTCTCTATCCTCACAACTACTAAAATAAGAGAGTCATAAGAGCACAACTACTAAAAATAGAGAGTCATAAGAGCATAACTGTGTAGACAATGGAAGGGAAAAAAATCATAATACCATGGGCCATCTAGGCTTTTGATTATTATGTTATGGATCTAGGATTTTAATTATTCGATTACAATACCATGGCTTATCAACACCACATCCCCAAAAACCATAACTTGT
This sequence comes from Pinus tabuliformis, assembly GCA_031772625.1. Lineage (NCBI taxonomy): Eukaryota > Viridiplantae > Streptophyta > Pinopsida > Pinales > Pinaceae > Pinus > Pinus tabuliformis. Next base: position 893,736,723 of record CM062818.1, read on the forward strand.
TTCTAAACATTTTTAATTAAATCTAAAAGAAAAAAGGTTATAATTACTTTTGAAGTATATCTAAACCCTCTATCCTAACAACTACTAAAAATAGAGAGTCATAAGAGCATAACTGTGTAAACAATGGAAAGCAATGTAAGAATTTTTATGTGCATTTGTTTGCAATAGGTTTCCTGAAAAGATTTTGCACATTTATTAATTTTGCTTCATCAAAATGTTTGCAAAAGTTATAACTTTGCGATAATGTTTAAAAACTTATATACAACAACTCATTATTCATTGTGTAATTTGACAATGATTTTAATGTTTATATAACCAGATCATATAAAATTTGTAATAATGGTTAAAAAAATTATTAAATAAGAAATTATTTAAATATTAAGTATTTTAATTAGAATTAAGGATTTTAATTTAAGAGGCTGCATATAGATTAATTAAAAAATAATATGTGGATTGGTACTAATACGTCACTTTGTGTTGTGAAGGTCACTAGTTCGAAACTCTGTGGGAAAAAATCCAATCATGTTAAGGGTTGGTGTGGCCCAGGCTGGGTGCGAACCCCGAGTGATTTTGACGGCTTAGATGCCCTTGGGTCACGATTTCTTAAGCCATAGGTGAAGCCTAATGTAATCTCTAATGAACTTAGACAACTTGATAAACAAAAAAATAATAATAAATAAACATATACAAATTGATAAGTGACGTTAATGAGTATATATTGTGATTTTATAAAAGAAGACGTCGCTTGAAAAATGGAAAATTGTGAAAGACAAATTGAAAGTCCAAGAATTTTGATTCTTTAATTAGAAATTCAGATTTGGGACAAACAATAGATTTTAAGGGGTCACCTAGCACAGAGAGGATACAACTTAATGGGGGAACAAGTCCTAAGAAATAAATAACTATCAGTGGAATTTTTTCTGCATGCTATGAGGCTAGGAGTGATTAGTGGTAAGTGCATAAATACTTGAGAAGAGGAAGGAGCCTCAAGTTGCGGGAACACAGGTAGATCTACTAAGATGGGGTTGCATCTGCGATTTCCACCATCTATCACTCGAAAGTGAAATCTACAAAACTAAGAACAAGAAAGCATGAGGAAATTGCTTCTATGAAATCACAACCAGTGCTTGGGAGTGTCTGGGTAAAGAGATTTTGGCTTATCGATCAACTAAAGATGGGTGGAACATCCCTCATTAATTTGTATTGCCCATATTGTCGCAACCTCATCCAATCCTTATTGCATCCCTAATCAATTTGTACCACCCATATGGTTGCGGCTTCATCCAATCCTTAATGCATGTGCTTTATCAACGTCTTTAATTCATTATTATTGATGCTTCATGCAAAAATATATAGAAATAGATTAGATTCTAATCAATGGCTTAATCCTCGTCTTCTTCTAGAAGTTTCACCTCCAGTTTAATTAATACCCTTTAATTATTTTAATTTCCTAAGTTTAGGCTTAGGCACCCATTATAAATAATTAATTATTTTAATAAAGTTGTCTTCTGGTGGAATTTCCCAAAATGATTTCTGGGTATTCTAGAATACATGTGTCCAAGCCTCTCGACAAATTTTGAATCTTAAACCACATTCGATGCTATTGGAAATCAACACTCCCTCTTAGCGAGGAATGTGCTCTAGTAATGTAACTTGCTGAAGAATCACCCTGACTCTGTAACATCTCTCTTTGCATCGCTAATGTTTGACATTACTGCCCGCCAACTATTGCGCAAATGTTGCATCTGTGCCGCCGCTGACCCTACTACTGCCAACACTGCATCTGTACTACAACCCTTGTAAATGCTGCATATGTGTTGCTAATGGCTCTGCCACTGCCAATGCTGCATCTGCACTGCAACCTTCTCCAACTGTTGTTTCTACTGCATCAACAATGGAAAAGCATCCAAAATTATTGAACAAGTGTTCATTATGATGTATCTGCTGCTGGAATTCTGATTGCTACTAGTCTTTGCATTGTCAATGAAGCCACTGCACCGCTGCTAACTTTGCTCTATGCCAACTGGATTGCTGCCAACTCTAGCTCTACACTGCTATGATTCTGGTGCTCTTAGCCATTGCAACTGTCACTCCAACACTCCTCTGCATCAAGTGACTCGGTCCATCCTGCTACTTCTAATATGGTCTCCCGTAGAAAGGTATTGATCCAAGAGGCAGACTCCTCAAGGATCCTGCCCATCTGCAGTTCTTGGGAACTACACTACCAGATCACCCGACCTCTCCCTTAGAGATATCTGGGCAATCATGGAAAACTCCTCCTCCTCGATATTTTCGGATGTAGCCTTCAGATCATGCTTATCGTCTTTATCCTTCTTCTTGAGAGGACACTACATAGCATAGTGACCAAGTTTACCACACCTGAAACATTTGATCTTTGATACATCCTTCTTCTTTCTCCGTTGCTCTTGCTACCCCTTAGATGCAAGGGATGCATTCTCTTCCTCCTCCTTGGGCTTCGTCCCATTGTTTCTACTGCCATCAAGTTTACACTTGACTAAGTCTCGACTTATCTCTTCCTACTGAAGAGCGACCCACATTCATTCCCAATTTGGCAATTTCTCTCTGCCCAGGATAATATGGAAAAACACTTGTCTTTCCTCTAAGACTGAATTTAGGGTCAACCTCACCATCTCTGTAGGTTGAGGTGTTGATCCTACAGCTCCCAACTGATGTCAGACTTCCTAAAGCTTTGATAGGAATGAATCAATGTGTTCCCCTTTCTCCATCCTAACTTATCTGATCTTCTCCTCCAATTACATCTTTCGATGCTCGAACAATCCCTGATACAACGTAGCTAAGGCATCCCACATCTGTCGAGCAATATCCTTGCCGACAATATGACACGCTACGTGATCTCTCACTTTGTCGAGGATCAATAGCATGGTCTTTGCCATCTCACCCTTGTACTTCTTGAGCAGATCTAGACCCGCGGGTACAAATAACACACTGTCGACTTAGGTTTTGAGATTCTAATCATCGAGAAGGCATGAGATCCTTGCCTTCTAGATCACATAGTTGGATGCACCATCCAACTGATCTTGATCTCACAACCCATGAGCTGTGATCTCTACAAAAAAAAATGTCATACTGCCTCCTCTCTCCTCTGCACAGCTACTAGGCTGGCCTACACACTTCATGCTGAAGTTAATAGATCTGCTCCTCTCTGATGCTGCTCAACACTTGAGAAATCGACTTCCCTGGCTAGGAATTCTCTGAGGAAGAAATTCCCTCAAGTGTCTCCTTCATTCTTCTGACATTTTTCTGCCCCAACAACTGCTGCAGAAAATTGCGTCTCCCCAGAAACTACTATGTGTTGAAGCTTTTCTTGCGCTGCTCCCTCTGCCACTAACAAATCTCGATTTGGAAATCTTACCTCTCCTTCACTCACTCATAGAGAGATCTTCCACGAGAGTCTTGCCCTCCTGGCTTTGATTACGCAATCCCTCTCGGGATTCGATCTACTGCCTATGCAACACTTCGATTTACTTCCTCCTCTTCAACATTGGCTCTTCTGTTCTGCTCCCTTGCTTCACTTGTCCTCTGATACCATGTGAAAATTTGGATGCACAAATATCTACTGCAACAACTGATTATGTTTCTTCTATTTGTTAATTACTGAACAAAATTATTTATTGTTTCCTTCAGTGAACACCGAAACTAATACATTGCAGCCTTCACCATTTAAATAAAATGCAGAAACGAGAAACTTAACAAGAAAGAAACACAACACATGACACCGTTATTTTTGGAAAAATGTTCTCAGAAAAACCCAATGGGGGAAACCTGTGCAACAGTTGAGGGTTTGTATTATTATGTAATAGTTTGTGAATACAATATTTGGATGCCTTTCTAGCTATCCAATACAGAAAATCTGACTGGCAGAGAGATAAGTGAGATATAGCTCACACTATCACTGGCGATCCATGACCGATCTAGCCATTGAATGATTAACCCCTAGCTTCCTCTACACAGTTTATGCGCAATCATTGCACTGCTCTGCGTCACAGCTTCTGGGGACTGCATCAGTCCTTTGGCTGATCGATTTTCCTCTAGAAATTCGACTCCTGCTGTCCCGGTCTCACACCCTAGATTTTGGCTCTGAAATTTGACTTCTCCAGGAAATGCGGATCTCCTCTCAGGCTTTGCATTGCCTCTTATGGATCTCTCTCTGCCTCCTCTGCGATGTATTCTCGGATCCGAAAATCTTCCCCCGAAAACTATCCCTGCCCCTCACTGCAATAAATCACTTCGATCTCTTCTCTAACAACTGTTGCGCTGCCCTTTCTGAGAAATTCGATCTCTTGATCTGATCTGATATTCAGCCTATGAGTGACATCAGTTAAAGATTTATTGTTTAAAGGTATTACAGACTCGTGTTGGTGTGTGTTCTGCGTTATTGAAACAACGGATCGATCAGATTCCCAATACACAGACAATTAAATGGAAAGACAACAGAGAAATGCAGTAAGCAAACACAAAGACACAAGAAATTTAATAAGGAGTTCACCCTATTCTCCAGGGCTACATCTCCGGTCCAGCTTTCAATGGTGGCCTTGTTTTATTGTGTCCTTAAGCAGATAATTACAATACAGGGACTCAATGCGAGTTCTCCTGAAGCAGGTTTTGCTTGGCAGGGTGGTTCTTGGATTCCCCAAGCCACTGGAGTGCACAGACTCTTCTTCTTCCTACCAGTTTTGTGACCTTCTGGTCTACAGTGGAAAGAGCCAAATGTGGTGCTAAGTCCGGATAGATTCCTCTATGGGATGGCTTGAATCTCTCAAGCTCTCCGGTGCTCGATGCTGCCTTTGGTCAGCTCGACCCTCTGCCTTCTGCTGCTTTGATATACTGCCTTCTTCTCTGGTTTCTGTCTCTTATTGTTCAGTCCTCCTCTCGGGGTTCACTCTGACTGAATCTAACTGCGTATTCTGTCTCTATTCATGGCTTTTAGCCATTCATTCCAATGCCTGTTCGGTTCCTCTTTCGCCTCTGTCGATTCACCATCTGCAGCTGCGCTTGGAGTTCCCTGTTCAGCGTCATCATTAGCGCTCAGGGAATGGCCACATGTCCTCTCAACGACGCCAGCATGCTTCGTCGGTTCGTTTCTTCAGTTACATAATGGATGAAGTCTTTCCTCCACCGTGGCGGTCAAACAGATTGCAAATCCATCTAAAACGCGGCGTATTCCCTTGTCGATTCTGCTTCCTCCATCAGGCGTGATCTCAGGCGTCCGATCTGGGGCCTCTAGATCCAACGTCACACGCACGTTTCGCGCGGTTGACTTGCTTGACCGATAGCGCGCGATCAACAACGGTTTTCTCTCACCTCCGCTTGCCATGCGTCGATCGATGAATGGAATCGCTCCCCTCTCGTCCAAAACCTTTTATCGTTTGAGGGCACCTCGATCAATACCGCTAGTTTTGCAAAGTGCGGGTGCCACCTTTTTACTTTAGCGCCTTTCGCTTTTCCGCCTGTGGTTCTCCGACTCACCATGCGTTCATGTGATCGGGTCTCCTCCTTCATGGCCTTGTTCGCCCAGTAATCCCGCATAAAAAATCACTTTATTTTCCTGATCCGGGGCTCCCAGGGGCTACTTTGACCTCCTGCGCAGTTTCCATGGGCCTCGGTCAGTGCGCTTTGACCGAGGTCCTCGTCGTTCCATGCTGGCTGCCATTCACACTAGTTCAAGGGTGTTTTTGATCGCTGTTTTGGAATCTTTAGAGATTTGTTCCGACCTGATACAGTCATGGTTCTTTGATAGTCTTCTATGGATCCAATTTGAATCATGATCTCTCTCTGATATATTTTCCAAATGCCCATCAAGCCTTCTCTTATAATATTCTCTTTGAGAACCAATGACCCAGATTAGATTCTAATTAATGACTTAGATCATTTTGTCTTGATCCTCGTCTTCTTCTAGAGGTTTCACCCCTATTTTAATTAACACCCTTTAATTATTTTAATTTCCTATGTTTAGACTTAGGCACCCATTAAAAATAAATAATTATTTTAATAAAATTGTCTTCGGGTGGAATTTCCCAAAATGATTTCTGGGTATTCTGGAATACATGTGTCTAAGCCTCCTTGCCAATTTTGAGTCTTAGAGCACATCTGATGCTACAAGAAATGAACACATCATACAATACTCAAATTAGAAATCCGAGGCTGCCATAGAGTTTAGGACACTCAAAATCCCCTTTCTAGGCTCTTCTTAAGCTCAAAAGGTTACAAACTGAGCAAGATATGGCTCTTGGAAACAAGCTCTAATATTTGCCTTGAAAATTGATAAAACCTTCTAATTGTTCTACGAATTCCGCCTTTACACAGTTCGATGAGTGACAATTTTAGCTGGGAATGACAAGATTCTTGCCGCAAAAGGTGCAAATTTTGGCCTCTTTAATCCTGTCAATAACCTCCTTAAGCGCCAAAATAGGGTCATATTACACCGTGTCGTCGACGCTAACTGCCCATCCCCGTCAGCTTAGCTCCCTGCTCTGAAGGTTCTTGTCCCACTGCACTGATAGGATTAGGGGCATGACAAACTTCCCGCCCCCTCTGCCGAAATCCAGGGTAATGGTCATATATATACTGCCGAGAACCGATGGTCAGGGCCTCTTCACCCATGCCCTCTGCCATAGCCTCCACCGGGTGGTCTCGTGGGTGTTAATGTATATGGGGGCCAGGGCTAACTGCCCGCTCGTGCCGCTAGAGCCCTTGTTTGTGTTCGTAGTTGGTCTTATGGTCTATCACGTGACCAGGGTTGGGGCCATGTGCCCCAACCCCTCCCCAAAACGTCGAAACCATGTCATAATAAATATAACTTGTGCCCATGTATAATAAGAACTAATGCGGTGGCATAGCGGTAAGGTTGTAGGTTGGTTTGCAAGAGGTCTAGGGTTCGAACCCCTTTACGCCCTTCAACCCTTATAAAAAAAAAAATTCCAACCATATTGGGCCACGTGCCACTATCTCCTTGGGCGACATGGACCTTGATAATTGGCCCACATCACAACCAAACCGGCTAATGACATTATGCCACGTGGCCTAGTATGAAAATAATATATGTCAAGCCGGGATTGGTCCTCCTGTCTGTCGTACACCCAGTCAGCATGCTGATGTCACCATGTCATCAGATGTTTGGTCTGCCCAGTCAACAACCCAATCAACCCCGTTGTTACTTTTTAGCTATTGGGCCAAAATTTAAGAACGTGATAACTTTTGAGGTGATTCAACCGTTGGAATCAAGATGATGAACACTACGATTCGACACCGGTTTCGGGAGATTCCGAGCACTTTCATGTTTTGAGCTTATCTTTGATCTCTAGATCATGAGTAAGTTGACCAGTGATGCAAAGGAGATACTAGTTCTGAGGGGAGCGGAGGTATCAACCTAATAAATTATTTCTCATATGTGTTTTTCCTTGCTCAAGGGCCTTTAAGGAACCTTATCTCCCTTAAAGCCCTGATGGATTTTTATTTCAAAGGCAAGTGTTTGCAAATGAATGTTTGAAAACCATGCCCCCTACCTCTTTGTCTTTCTAATTCCTCCCTAATTAGGTTGGAAATGTGCTTTTCCCTTTTGAAAGAAAAATATTGGGGGATGGATTTTAGACTAATTGAATATCTCTAGATTGTTTGTGGTTGTTTAAAAAGGTTGAAGTTTAAGTCTCTCGGTGGACTAATATGATTCTTTAGAAGGGAGAGATATTAGTCTTGTTGAATTCCGTCTTGGATGGTGTGTGAAAGCTTCAGGTGACAGGAGATTCAAACCTGGTCATTGAGCAGATCTTTAAGAAAAAAAATTGGAATACATGCTTCAGTATTCAAAATTTCAAGGAGCTTAAAAAAAATGTCAAAATAAGCTTTGTTAATATTAATGCCCCTTTGAAAAGTAAAATTACTCTATGGTTGACTTTGGGTAATTTGTTTTGACTTGGGATAATGAGCTAACATGAGGATGGTCTAGTTGAAATAGATACTAGTTGTGCAAAATAAATCTAGAGTCATTTTTTCACATTTTCATTATTGCACCTATATAGTGCAAGACTTATGTATAGTGAAGCCAAATTGACATCAAAAGTCCTCTTGGTCAAAGGGTACATTGGAAGATTATTTGAAAGAATGGTTGGTGGACAAGTTAGCGAAGCAATATGAAAGTTTCCATTGGTGGGCGTTGTGCTTCTTTTTCCCCAAAAACGTTTTATTCATATTAGATATGGCAAAGAAGAGGCTCAAAAAATAGGGACAAATTCACGACCTTGTCCACTTTTCTTGAGGTAGCCTTAGAAAAACATGTGTGAAAGCTTCAGGTGATGGGAGATTCAAATTTTTCAATTAATCAATCCCTCAAGAAAACTTGTCTGGAGGGCATGCCTCAATATATCCAAGAGTCCAACATCCCGAGGGAGCTTAATAAAAGAACATATGAACTATAGAAAGAAAACATCTCACCCTATTGGGTTTTTAGTCTATATGAATTTTTTAATGGTGTGGAGTTCAATTTCATGAAATTTCATTTTTTTTTTCTTGATATAGATTATAGATGTACATATAAGAGGGGTTTTCTTTTTGCATAAATGAAGACTGGTTGTAGGTATCTTCAAGATGATGGTAGACATATATACTAGATGAATTTTATTTTTGTATAATGGAGGAATGGTTATAAATAGCTTCGAGCTACATGATTAATTAAATTATTAAACATTTTTTAGTTTGGATGTGTATAGTAGTCAAAAGACTGTGAAAGAGTGGTAAGTCTACTAGGTGATATTTAAGGTGGATTGAAAAACCAAGCACACTCCTTTCAAATTTAACAACACGTATTCCGGTTTTCTATAATTTCATGTGGGCATAGTATACCCAAAATCTATGACCATTTTGACGACTTATGATGGGACTTGTTGCAACAAATAGTCCATGCCCAACAATATCAAAATCTTCTATTCACGGAAAAGGAAGAGGAGTGTTTCATATAAAGATGGAAGCTTCTCACATAAGTCTTCCTGAGAAAAAAGTGAAAGCTATTGTTGAGAAACTGGGTAGGGATAGGTCACTAAAAGAACCACCAATTCGTATCTATTTCAGGACGTAATCTGGGTATCTCTCATCTCAAGCATTCTTGTGGTAATATGCCATTGAAAATAAGACATCCTAACATTTCTGCCCAGAAAGTGCAAGGTGAAGATGTTTCGGAAGTGATAAAGGTTTATGCTTATCAATGTACTTCAAAAAACATTAAGACAAAACGATGTCAAGGAGATGGAACAATGTTAAAGAGGACAAGGATATGGAAGCAACAAAATGTAATGGTGAGAGCTTGTACGTTTCAATCTTGTACATTTCTTTTATAATTTTATTCCCATCATATAACTTGAATTGTGAAAAAGTGCTCTTAAGACATTGTGTTCTCATTGTGCAGGTTCATGTCAAGGTTGTAATTGTATGTGCTCTGAATGATCGGCTCTCCTGCTTGTGAGTTGTCGTCGTGCAAGTTTAGTCCATACTTATTAAGTCATCTATCACAGCATTATAGTTCATTGGTTAATAAAAATGCTATTATGATGGCCCTCCTAAGAATGATTGGACTGAATTTCAACGTATTCCTTACACTTCAGTGTTTCCACTACTTGTGAACATGGATATTTTCAATTTTGAGGGTTTATATGTTGCTTCATTTCCGAGGAAAATGTGCTTTTTAATCCTCTAGATTTTATTAACAAACGGGGTTTATGTTTTGCAGGTTAGGGATTGTGCTCTTGAACAAAATCTTATGACCATTTTGACGACTTATGATGGGACTTGTTGCAAATAGTCCATGCCCAATGATATCAAAATCTTCTATTCATGAAAAGGAAAGAGGGGGGTTTCATATAAATATGGAACCCTCTCCAATTAGTCTTCCTGAGAATAAGGTGAAAGCTATTGTTGAGAAAATTGCTAGGGACAGGGCACAAAAAAAATCCACCAATTTGTATATTTTTTGGACGTAATCTGGGTATCTCTCATCTCAAGAGTTCTTGTGGTAATATGCCATTGAAAATAAGACGTCCTAACATTTCTGCCCAGAAAGTGCAAGGTGAAGATGTTTCGCAAGTGATAAAGGTTTATGCTTATCGATGTAATTCAAAGAACATCAAGACAAAACGATGTCAAGGAGATGGAACAATGTTAAAGAGGACAAGGATATGGAAGCAACAAAATGTAATGGTGAGAGCTTGTATTTTTCAATCTTGTACATTTCTTTTATAATTTTATTCCTATCATATAACTTGAATTGCGAAAAAGTGCTCTTAAGACATTGTGTTCTCATTGTGCAGATTCATGTCATGGTTGTAATTGTCTGTGCTCTGAATGGTTGGCTCTCCTACTTGTGAGTTGTCGTCGTGCAAGTTTACTCCATACTTATTAAGTCCTCTATCACAGTATTATAGTTCATTGGTTGATAAAAATGCTATTATGATGGCCCTCCCAAGAATGATTGGACTAAATTTCAACTTATTCCTTACACTTCAATGTTTCCACTACTTGTGAACATGGATATTTTCAATTTTGAGGGCTTATATGTTGCTTCACTGTGAAGGAAAATGTGCTTTTTAATGCTCCAGCTTTTATTAACAAACGGGGTTTATGTTTTGCAGGTCAGGCATTGTGCTATTGAACAAAATATTATGACCATTTTGACAACTTATTATGGGACTTGTTGCAAATAGTCCATGCCCACTGATATCAAAATCTTCTATTCATGAAAAGGAAAGAGGAAGGTTTCGTATAAAGATGGAAGCCTCTCAAATTAGTCTTCCTGAGAAAAAGGTGAAAGCTATTGTTGAGAAACTGGCTAGGGAGAGAGCACCAAAAAAACCACCAATTTGTGTCTTTTCTGGACGTAATCTGGGTATCTCTCATCTCAAGCGTTCTTGTGGTAATATGCCATTGAAAATAAGATGTCCTAACATTTATGCCCAAAAAGTGCATGGTGAAGATGTTTCGGAAGTGATAAGGGTTTCTGCTTATCAATGCAATTCAATGAACTTCAAGACAAAATGATGTCAAGGAGCTGGAACAATGTTAAAGAGGACAAGGATATGGAAGCAACAAACTGTGAAGTGAAACCTGTAGTGCATGTGAAACAAAACCTCCCAAAAGTGGCTGAGAATATTATGGGTGAAGAATCTTCTGAAAATTGTCAAAGTAGCACAACAGAGAAGGGACAAGAGTTAGAAGACACTACAGAATTAGATTCAAAGTCATATCATTGTCCTAAAAGCATGGAAACATGAGAGACATTTCAGGAAAGTGATGTGCATTTTGGGGAAGAGGACTGGTCTAATTTGCCTATGTGGTGTAGCAGTGAAGGAGATGCAGAAGGTGACATGACCTTTCACTCCTCGTCAACTTTAGAATTGTCAAATTTCTCTCGTAGGAGTGAAGCTAGCTCCTTTTCTGGGAGTCTCCCGTAGGAGTGAAGCTAGCTCCTTTTCTGGGAGGGAGAATGAGCCATCATCTTCCATTTAATGTTCTATGGGTGCAACAGATGCTTCCATTTTCAGTCCCAACGATATGTGCAAGTCATATTTTCTAGCCACGCATTTACAGAAACAGGCTATATCTACAGATATCTCAAGTCATTATGACAAATAAATATTTCCAGCACATTCTCAAACCAAGTCATACAACCAATCTCAACTATATGAGTACTTAAATGTTCTAGAGGGAATGATGGTAATGACTGTTGGAATATTAATTCCAACTGCAGAAAAGATCGTGGATGCAGCGTGGACAACGGCGGCATCAGGAATACAACGCCCATACCACAGCACCTGAAACCGTTCAGCATACCCGCCTGAAACTTCTCGGACCAGCTTTCCGACGAAGGAATAATCCGGCAATTGAACCCGATGGACTGTGGTGGCGCCACGTGTTTCTCACCTGACATCAGCCAACGTAATTTTCTCGGGTGCTAAAGCTCAGCATTAAAGTGGCTTCCGATATTCATCACAGTCGTCCGATCTGGTTGCGTGTTGTCAGCCGTCGATCTCTTGAAGGTGCACGGGCCTGCGTCAATTTAAAGTTTGCGTGGAGTGAATTGAAATTTCTGGTTGACCGCTGACTAAATTAATTAAATGCCATGCTGAGAATTAAATGGCATTTGCAGGGGATTGTTAAATGGTTGACATGGCTTTTAATTTTAATGATTTTTATATATGCACGGTGGTATGGGCACACATATCATATGTGTTATGTTTTAAAAGAAACGTTGACCATATGTGTTATGTTTTAAAAGAAACGTTGACCATATGTGTTAAAGAAAACCCACGGTAGTTGAAGGTATTGTATTAAGTTTTTAATATGATGAGCCAAATATATATGCTCGTGGGTTGTAATATGCGTCGAGCAATTTTTGTAATATGAGAGCTTGGGGGAGCGTTTAAAAAAAAGAGAGTGCACAACAGTGCATGAAGGAAATAGCAGAGTGTGGTTGAATATAAACGGAGAGAACCCAGCAGCGAATGAAGCAATGAATTAATTTTTGCACAGCAGTGCGAATAGAGAAAGAGGAGGCGCAGATGAAGAAATGTATTACATAGCAGTGCGTAGAGTGAGTAAAGTTTTTTTTAATGTATTGGGTATGCATTGAAATGCAAGAGAAAAGAACGCACAAGTTTTTTTTATGGTGAATGTAATGAAATTTTTACTGAGTATGTGTAAAAATAGTTTTACACCAGTAAAGTAAAAAAGGGTTTTACTGCAGTAAACCCAGCACAGTGAATTCTCAGGTGGAGACATAATTTTGTTTTGATGGGTGAAAGTAATTTTGGTGAATCCCTCTCAGCAAAGAGGATGAATATGTAACAGAGTTTATCTGAATGTAATTTTTGGTAAATCCCTCTGAGTGAAAGAGGATGAATGTTGTTTCAGGCTTTATATTTTAATGAATAGAAATGTTTTTATGGCTGTGTAATACTCTGTTCTGAGATTTTTTTTAAAAAGTTTCCCTGTGCAAAAGGATCCTGGAACAGTGGAAACAGAGCATTGGCTCTGTGGTGTTTGTTTGTTTGGTTTTGGTATTTTCCCATTTAAAAATACCCAACAGTGGTATCAGAGCAGGCTTAGGCTCTTTAAAGAAGTTAAAGAAGCTGAAGGGAGAAGGTTGTTGCTGCAGCAAAACTTCTCAGGCAGACAGAAGACTCAGACAACAAAGGATTCAGGTATTCCAAAAGTTTTTTATGTGTTGCTGAAGAAGCAGTGATTTGTTTTAAACATACAGTCAAGGATTTAAAGCCTAGATAAGAATGGCAAGGTCAAAGAAGAAAGCCTCCAAGCCTGTTAAAATTGTGTCTCCCTCCTCTACTAAACTAGAAGGCAATCTATTTGAAAGCATTGTATTTGAGGTTCCAAAGTTTGATGGAAACTTTGATGTATGGGAAATAATGATGAGGGCTTTCCTAATGTCTGAGGGGATTGAAGTCTGGGAGTCAGTGATTGATGACAGCAAGATGGATAAAGAATCCATGGAGTATGATGCACAAGCAACAAAACTAATCTTGGATGGACTCCCTGATTCTGTGAAGAGGAATCTAGGAAAATATACATCAGCAAAGGATATTTGGGACAGACTGCATGACCTTCATGCAAAGGGAGCACTGACCATGACAATGAGTCAAGAAGAACCCATCATAGAAGCTGAGAATGAAAAGCTTGACCTCATCAAGCTTCAAGTAAAGGAAAGGGATGAAGAGCTTGCCAAGCTCAAGAAGGAGCTGGATCAATGCAAGAGGAAGCATCATGAAGAAGTCATGTCTATGACAAATCAGTTGAACAGAGCAAAAAAGCAGGAAGACGCCTTGTCAAGTCAACTTGAACAAAGGCACAAGATAGTGAACAAACTTGCAGAAGAGATTGGACAGTACAAGGTAGAGGTCTCCTCCCTTAAGTCCGAACTACAAGAAGCCAGGAAGCAGGCACAAGGAGCTGAAAAGAAAATGGAGAGCAGTCAAGCAGAAATCTCCAAAATGAAGTCAGATATTATCTCTCTCAAAATAGTAGCAGCTGAAGCTACTCGTAGCAAAGAAGAAACTGAGGAACAGCTTGCAAAGAAGAATAATGAGTGTGAAAGATTGGAAGAAGAGATTGTTCTCCTCAGGAAGAAGGTTGAAGGGATGAACAAGATCATGAAAAGCTCTCAAGCTTTGGATGACATGCTCAGCTATCACAGATCTCCATTTGATAAATCAGGACTTGGGTATGTAGGTGAACCCTCAAACAAGGATGAAAATGATTTAAGCAAAGGAGATGTGAAGAAGCCAGAAAGAAGTTGTGAAGCTCCTAGTTCCAGCAAAGGCAAGGAGAAAAATGAAGGTTGCAATAGAAGAAATCCTGCTCCAAGCAGAAAACCAGCTCCAAGAAGAAATGTAGCTGATGTCAAAGAGGCAAGATGCAATGATCATCAACAAAGGATCTCAAGGCAGCAAGGATTCAGAAGTACATCAAGGAAACCTCCATCTCCCAGGTACCAAAGTTCATTTTTTGGTTATTGTTACTCTTGTTCAAACTTTGGTCATATGGCAAAAGACTGTAGAGCATTTCATGGAGATAGATGTTGTGGTCCCCGACAATCTCCAAGAAATAATGTCACAAGAAGAAATCATGAATTCTTATTCATGAATAAAGTTGAATGTTTCAAGTGTCATAACATTGGGCATATGGCATGTGACTGTAACTTAAGATGGGCTCCTATGCAAGGTAGACCCACACAAAAGAAGAAAGTTACACAAGTATGGAGAAGGAAGGAAAGGCAATCTGAAAACCCCTTGAACTCCCTAGTGGATCTAAACTTGTTTTGAGAAAAGTCTGCCAAAAGAAGACAAGCATACATTAAAGGGGAGCTTGTAATTTTTTGTTTGCTGAACTGTATTAACAGTCATTTGTTGATGGAGGATGTATTGCAGCGCAGCAGTTGCAAATGAAATCTTTGTTAATCCCTCTAAAAGGTAATATGCAGCAGTGATGAAATCAGCAATGTTTTTGCTTTGTTTTTATGCAATATGCACAAAAATGCATAAAGAAGAAAAGATGGCAGCGCTAAAATGTAAAGAGCAGCAGCGAGATAAGAGAAAAATGCAAAGCATGGAGACCCTCACAGAAGTGGGAAGATAGAACACAAAACAGCAGTTTGGAAATTTTTTTTGTGGAGCACATGGATTAGAATGAACAGCAGTTTGAATTTTTTTTTTGTGGTACACATGCATTGAAATGGATAGCAATGGAAGGTAGTTTCCTTCTATGTAATGTGATAGAACATACTCACAGCAGAGTGAGTATAATACACAGCAGATGGAAATGTTTTGTATTGGGAATGAGAATGCAAACCAGTGAGAAGAAAATGAGAAGAAGGCAAAACGCAGCAGAGCGTAAATGCCCAGTGGCTGAGAATGCAATGGAATTTTTCACACACCAGTGAAAAATGTAATTTTTTTTGTATGCAATGCAACATGCACAGAAATGGCTAAAGAAAAACAGGGACAGCAGATTTTTAATGCACATGGTTGAATGATAATGTGTGGCAGCAGAAAAATGAAAGAAATTGCACAACAGTGCATTGTGTAATTAAAAAAATGAAACTGAAGATTGTGTGAAGCAAGGGTGTAAAAAGTAATAGCCCGTGTTATTTTTTTTGTGGAGAATGAAGTGGCAAGAGTATGGGCACAACAGTATGATGAAACAAAAGGCAGCGACAGTGCAAATTGCAGAGGCAACGCAGCAGCGAATAAAAACCCAGGGATGACAGTCTATGGTTATGGGTATGGACAGCAGTGAATATGAAAAATGCAGCAGCAAGAAGTTATGGACAGCAACATGACGGCAAGAAGGAGAAGCACACAACAATGCAAATAAGAAAATGCAGCAGCATGAAGTTTTGTTGAAGAAATGAAAGCAGTGAATGTAAGAAATGTTTACACACAGCAGTGTAAATTTGTAAATTGGGACAGTGTAATTGTTCCAGAAAAGACAGAGTATTTTGTCTTTGAAAAGTGCAGAAGCAGTGCAAATGTAGACACAACAGTGTGGGATAGACACAGTAAAGAAGATGGCACAACAGTGCAGCAGAGAATATGCAGCAGCATAAAAGAACAATGTAATGAGTTTGCACACACAACAGTGCAATGATTGTTTGTTCTTGAAACTGCATGTAAAGCAGTGTCTGTTTGTAATCCCTCTGTTAATGAGGAAGGTGCTTTTCAGCACAGTCATTTGGTGAAACCCTCTATTAAAGAGGAAGGTGCTTTTCAGCACAGTGTCATGGTGAATCCCTCAGTCAAGAGGAAGATGCTTTTCAGCATAGTGTGGTAAATCCCTCTATCAAGAGGATGATGCTTTTCAGCATAGTCACAGGTGAATCCCTCTGTCAAGAGGAAGGTGCTCTTCAGCACATTGTAATGGTGAATCCCTCTGTCATGAGGAAGGTGCTCTTAAGCACAGTTTCAGGTTAATCCCTCTATTAAGAGGAAGACAACTTTGTTTGTTTATGAACTGCATCAGAAGCAGTTGGTGAATCCCTCTATGTGAGGAAGATATTCTTGTAACAGCAGTTAGTGAATCCCTCTATGTGAGGAAGTGTTTGGGTAAGATTGAATGCCCAGCAGTTGAAATTAAAGGGGAGTGTTGGAATATTAATTCCAACTGCAGCAAAGTTCGTGGATGCAGCGTGGACAACGGCGGCATCAGGAATACAACGCCCATACCACAGCGCCTGAAACCGTTCAGCATACCCGCCTGAAACTTCTCGGACCAGCTTTCCGACGAAGGAATAATCCGGCAATTGAACCCGATGGACTGTGGTGGCGCCACGTGTTTCTCACCTGACATCAGCCAACGTAATTTTCTCGGGTGCTAAAGCTCAGCATTAAAGTGGCTTCCGATATTCATCACAGTCGTCCGATCTGGTTGCGTGTTGTCAGCCGTCGATCTCTTGAAGGTGCACGGGCCTGCGTCAATTTAAAGTTTGCGTGGAGTGAATTGAAATTTCTGGTTGACCGCTGACTAAATTAATTAAATGCCATGCTGAGAATTAAATGGCATTTACAGGGGATTGTTAAATGGTTGACGTGGCTTTTAATTTTAATGATTTTTATATATGCACGGTGGTATGGGCACACATATCATATGTGTTATGTTTTAAAAGAAACGTTGACCATATGTGTTAAAGAAAACCCACGGTAGTTGAAGGTATTGTATTAAGTTTTTAATATGATGAGCCAAATATATATGCTCAATTTTTGTAATATGAGAGCTTGGGGGAGCATTTAAAAAAAAGAGAGTGCACAGCAGTGCATGAAGGAAATAGCAGAGTGTGGTTGAATATAAACAGAGAGAACCCAGCACCGAATGAAGCAATGGATTAATTTTTGCACAGCAGTGCGAATAGAGAAAGAGGAGGCGCAGATGAAGAAATGTATTACATAGCAGTGCGTAGAGTGAGTAAAGTTTTTTTTAATGTATTGGGTATGCATTGAAATGCAAGAGAAAAGAACGCACAAGTTTTTTTTATGGTGAATGTAATGAAATTTTTACTGAGTATGTGTAAAAATAGTTTTACACCAGTAAAGTAAAAAAGGGTTTTACTGCACTAAACCCAGCACAGTGAATTCTCAGGTGGAGACATAATTTTGTTTTGATGGGTGAAAGTAATTTTGGTGAATCCCTCTCAGCAAAGAGGATGAATATGTAACAGAGTTTATCTGAATGTAATTTTTGGAAAATCCCTCTGAGTGAAAGAGGATGAATGTTGTTTCAGGCTTTATATCTTAATGAATAGAAATGTTTTTATGGCCGTGTAATACTCTGTTTTGAGATTTTTTTTAAAAAGTTCCCCTGTGCAAAAGGATCCTGGAACAGTGGAAACAGAGCATTGCCTCTGTGGTGTTAATGTTTGTTTGGTTTTGGTATTTTCCCA
Organism: Pinus tabuliformis; assembly: GCA_031772625.1. Lineage (NCBI taxonomy): Eukaryota > Viridiplantae > Streptophyta > Pinopsida > Pinales > Pinaceae > Pinus > Pinus tabuliformis. The sequence goes on from CM062818.1 coordinate 893,754,691, forward strand.
TTTAAAAATACCCAACAATGACAAAATGGTCAGAAGTACGCAAAATCAACGAAATTGCGTCCCTTTTAAAATACGAAGAAATTTCACCCTCAACTCGTACAAATCCTGAATCTTGCCATTTTCCAGGGGTAGTAGGAGTTAGTGTTCAGAAAGTCAATTCCATGCCACCCAATGAACTAGATGTTAGTCCAACATTTTTACGTTCTACCGAAGAATGTTTGTAGGTCTTGCTGCAAATGAACTATTATTAGCTAAAAATTCCACTCTAGAGATAGATTCAAATTTAATGAATATAGGATCTCTTCTAACAGAGGCTTTTGAATGCTCTAAATCTATTTTCCTCCGCAGAGATACTGTTCTGGCTGTGCTTTCAAAATTCCAAATACTTATCCAGGCGGGTTGGAAGACGTACAGAGATCAAAACAGTCTAGGAAAATGACAGATATTCCACAAAGATTCAGATAGATTCTCAATATAAAATTTAAAAAAATAAAAACCCTTATTACTGATTTGGGTTTCTTCGTAGAACCTTCTTATCAGTAACCGATTTCAGTGAAAGCCCAAAATAGATGAGGGTGATTGTAAGGGCTCATAGCTATCAGCTGCACCACCGTGTAAGGCACTTGCTGCTGCTCTCTGTCCATCGATCTCTCCCTCATGATTCAAACATAACTATAAGAATCAAGTGGGCTATGGCAAAAGCAGGGTAAGTATCTGGAATCTTCTCAGTTGGTGTGAACAGGGGAAAATGTCTGTATTGTGTATGAGTATGTGGAGGGTACAAGCCTGAGAGAAGCCCTGAGCGGTAGAAGAATGCTATCTTCATGGCTTTCCAGGATGCAGATCGCTCTTGATGTGAATTTTTGTCATTATGCACGTTTGGGTTGTCTTCACAAATACATGAAACCCAGCAGTGTGATCGTTGCGGATCCTGGTTTCAGGGCAATGAATGGCCAGACTGAGATCGTGGATCGATCCTCGGCTCAATGATTCTTTCCCGGTTGATGGTGCTAAGAAAGTTTCACGACTTGCAGTGATGTGTTTGGATGCAAATCCTAGCGGTAGACTTGTTATGACTGACGCATGCAGCTGGCAAGATATCTAAAATTTTCTTGATATCCAAGAATTGGTCGGAAAAAATAAATGCAAATAAAACCATGCTTACCAGCACATTTGGGGAGAGATAGTGCATAAAACAATTTTTTTCTTCGTATTCTGGGGATCGCATATCTATGCTCAGTGCAAGTTTGATTCATCTCATCTAGAGAATCTCCGTATTATTAGCACATTTGGCGCCACAGAGCGCAAAAGGCCATTTTTTCTTCATCTTCTGGGGATTGCATATGCTTCATTCTTCATGTCTGGAGAATCTCTGTGTTACTTCTATTCATCTTTATTATAAGACGAACAGCCACATTGGCTTTCCACAGTGCTACAGATGTCAACACAATAACTACCTGTGATGTCATTTTAGAAAAGTTCTCAACACAATCGATACCTGTGATGTCATTTTAGAGAAGTTCCTTTTATGTTAGCTATTGTGACTTATGCATGTCGATTTCTGTTGTAGTTTTTTTGCTTCCATTTCAGGATATTTTCAAAATCAATCATCCAAATAAAGATGATTAAGAAACATAAATAATAAATATTCACACTGTTTATTTTAGAGAAAAAAATTAAAAAAAAGGGTTAATATATTATATATAATCCATCTGAATTATTATCCATAAGTTTCGTAGAAACATAAATAATAAATTATTCACATTGCTTATGTTTAACAAAATAATTATAAAAAAATGTTAACATATTATATATAATTCCTCTGAATTACAATCTATAATTTTCCGACGCATCAGGCAGAGCATTGCAATAAGCATGGACGTAGTTGATGGCAAAATTGATTTATATATAGTTATCAAACAGGATAAAATCTTAACACAAACAGGAGTCTGCCTTCTAAATTAATACCTGTACCTAAAATTTGACAAATACTTTGTTATCAAACTTAGCAGATGAAGAGGCTAAGAATGTAACTTATTACATGCAAATCATAGGAATTGCATTCCAGAATTTTAGAACATATTAACTCTTCTCTTTGATAGGTTCTTCAAAGGTCTTTGATGTAGTTCCAGATGTAACTGATTGAATTGGAGACACAGGAATATCCCGTGGTGAAAGTCGTCGATTTCCACTGGCAAGGCCTTTTGGAACTGGTTACAAATACATTTAATGCGATCAATAGTAATAGTAACACATTCTACCAAAGCATTGGAAAGAAATAAAATTCACTTTGACGATAGTTAAAAAAGAAAACCAAAGTTATAAAATGAAAAACCATAGATATAAAATGTACCTGGAGTAGAATCATTAACTTGTGCACCCATGACGTCGTCCGCCACATCTATAACAATAAGCCATTGAAAAAAATTGAGTTTCATATAACACGTTTTATTTCAGATAAAATGATAGCTATAGTATTGTTTTGTACTCTAAATATGCAGGTGAAAAGGAGTTTGAACTTACTCTGACATGTGCTAACAGGCGGCACAACAATTTTGCAGAGAGTAGGGAGGAGAAGCGCTTTTGTTTGATTAATCGAAACTCCAAAGATCTCACTGTTATTGGTAAAGAGCAGGCATAGGCACATGACATTGGCTTTCACTGTTGCCTCAATAGCAGAGCAACTGGGGGCTTACACTGTCGACTTTTCCATTGGTAACAAAATCAAGGCAGGGATATAAGCCCAATAATTGTGTTACACAATTCTTTCCTAGACTAGAGGAAGAGACAGCTTGCACCGAATTTGTTGGTCCAGCCATAAGCAGGACCAAAATGGGGATTATGGCAACAACATGCTCCATTGCCATTGAAATTGAAATTGAAGTCTCTGCAGACACCTTAACCTTAAATATGTGAAAAAAATTCTACACAATGTAAATGTAAATGTAAATCTGAAGCACAATTGTCAAACTATAAATAAAGATAAACGGTGATAAATAAAAATAAATGAAGATATTTAAACTCCCATTAACATTTGTTTCACTCAATAAATCTAACAGAAATTATACTCAACTAACACTTCCATACAAAAAATACCCTACTAAAAGACTTGTAAGCAGTTTTTCTCTAGTGTAGGTTTTGGTGAAACACCTGTTTTACTGTATAATTGCATACAACCTAACACGGTATTGGACTATGAACACACTAGTGGACTGGGACTATCTAACACACTACTGGAGTGGTATCTATGCATTCAATCGAACATTTGAGTTGAACAAGGAGAGTAGAATGATAGGTCATTTCATTGGTTAGTTTGAGTACGAGGGACTTGGACTATTTAACACACTACTGGACTGGTATCTATCCATGCAATCGAACAATTGGGTTGAACAAGGAGAGTGGAAGGATAGGTCGTTTCATTGGTTAATTAGAGTTCGCGGTTAATGTTAAGATGAGTTAAAGATGCTACCTGCATGTTTTAGTGCTCCAGTTCGTTCTCATTTTTATTTATTTTTTATTTCTTTGGAAGGTCAAGTTAGTCTAATAAATAACTTCTACTTACGTTTTCACAAGTCTAGTTTTTCCCATTTCGGCTCTCCTGTTAATACGTGTACGTGACAGAGTAATGTATTACAGATCTCGAGTTTCATGTGGAGACGTTCTCTTTAAAGTTTAGGCATCATGTAATCGTTGGGATAGTAATCTTAAAGTGTTACTGTATTTAGAACTGTTAATTAAAGTGGTATGTGGATTTGGAATTGTTAACTCACAACAACCTAAAGTGCTACTTAGACTTATAATTGTGAACCTACAATAAACAACACTTAGAACTGTTAACATACACTTACAACAAATAACACTTAGAATTGTTAACATACAGTAACCTAAAATACTACCTGGACTTGAAAGTGTTACCATTGATGCCACTCAGTCAAGAGGCATGAAATGGTGCCGTCGACTGGCTGCAGGTCGGATAGCCTCGGCTGTTATAACATCCCTATCCCATGGTTCTGGATTTGCTCGAATTGAAGGCAGATACATTGGCCTTTGTCACAGATGCCGTACGGCCCGCAGGCTTTGAGAAATAGGCAATTCTTACCAGAACGGTCCAGTTCGAAGTCCATACACCAATCTTAAGCATTGCTCCATCAGGGAACCAGAGAGACACGGTAGACGCGAAGGCTGCCATAGCTCAGGAATAAAAAGAAGACGATTTGCCTATATTTTCATTGAACGAAACCTACAAATTCTTGCCCGTATAGACGGCCTCGCGGCCCACTGACGAGGAATTATAAGCAGGGCCTAAGAACACATTGGTAGTCCAGCCCTTGCAAGCCCCATAAGGCTCCTGTATTGAGTGAGATTGTGTAGAACAAAACCAACCCTCCTGGTTCCATAACGAGCTTATGAATTCAGCACAAGAGGTATTCGTCGCACAGAACAAAGGTTTTGTGTGTCTCACAAAACAATGAGCAAAACTGACAATAGTGGAAAGGTCACGAAAAATGCCAGTTGTTGGTCTCCACAATTGTTTTAACAAATTTACCAAAACCTACACTAAGTACATCTCATCGGAGCATATCTGAAAACATATTTTTATTTAAAATCTGATGTACTATGTAAACCGCGTTATTGGCACAGACAACTTAGGTTGAATGGATGCGAGCTTTTTGAAGTTAAAACAGTTGACGAGCTTGTAAGAAACTTATCTGTCTTTGCCGTTCTTTCTGCTTTGTCTGCGTATGCAAAATTTTTAAAGTGGTAGGTGTTATTTTGTTTGTTGTAACTAAGAGGATTAGGATTATTTGAGTCTTGATTGGTCTTCTGTAGTGTGTTATACTGAATATTCCTATAATCAGAATTAAATTGAGTTTATATTGTTTTACGAGTTATTGTTGTAAGATCAGGGAAAAGATTAGAGCATTTGCTCAAAGATGTTGCTAGGAGGTCAGAGAAAAGTTGATAATAATGACTTCTGGTAATAAATGGCTAATGCAGGTTTGTGTTACCTCATGAATGCAAGTCCCTATGTGATCTTACAACTCACCATACTTAGCTCATAAGGAAAATAAGCTTTGGAGGAAATTAAACGTAAACTTCAAAAGAAACATAGAGAGTAACTAAAGAAAACAAGAACAAAGAATGGGTCCTAGCAACAAGGCGTGGTTAGGTAACCATGTACAAACTCTCATAACCGGAGAAAGAGAGAAAAACACATAGGAAAAAACTCCCACCCGAAAAGAGATAAAGATTTTAGTGCTCAAATTATCATGGAGCTAAAATTGTTGATCCCATAACGATCTATTGAATGACAAGAACATAGGTATGCTCCCATGAAGAAGTATGGGATGTTGAAGTACCAAAACTTTGAAGATGTGAGCCATGAAACCTCAATGAGGTGGGTCGACTTGTGAAGTAGATTGTTGCAGAGGCACACAGATGGTGTTAACTTCTTCCGAAAAAAGCTTCAAAGACACTAGACATTAGTAAAGAACCAGAACAAGGCTTCAAACAAAAGCAACACCATTGACCAACAAACAAACAATGAGGTTTGTAAGTATGGAAAATGTCGTACAACACTCTTGAAGTTGTCTGAACACTGTCACCATCACATTGATCAAACACAAAATATGAAAATTGTCAACAAAGAAACACCAACAATATCTGTCACCATCTAACTCCCCCCTTCCTCCCCCTCCAAACCACAACTACAGAAAGAAAGAGAATCAATAGTCTTCATTGTTAGCGAATTTCCCTCCCTGAAACACAACTAAGGGAACAATGGCAATCAACAATGAACAACAAATGCAACATGGCAATATGAATTCTACAAGCATTGGTTCAATTGATCCCACAACCATTCATCAATCCATCCACAGTCGATCCCGATGGCTGGCACTGATCCATGATTCATTCTATCACATCTCTTTTGTAATGATCTGAATGTAGGACTTGTAATTGACCAAGAATGGTGATCCTTGGGTAATTTCTTTTGAGAAGGGTGTGCACATAGCGCAATTTTTGTTTTTTTTCAGACTCAAAGTTGGGTGCCACAACGTTTTAATATGGAATGACATTACCAACCATGTCATCAATATGTTTATCACAATTAACAGAGACATTTGCTTCAAGTACCTCATAGTTGGATGCAGGTGATGAGGCAGCAGCAAGATCATATCCAAAGCCTTCTCTTGATGTCTGCACTACAGGGTTAATAGGAGAAACAATTCCCTGTCCATTCTTCCCAAGTCCTCCTCCAGTGTATCCCATTTTTCTCAACGATCGAGACCCAATACCAGTAGTATGGTTTTCAAAACAAGGTGTGATAGAGGCATGTGATGAGTCATTATCATCAACATCAAGCCTCTAGCATTCAACATCATCAAGTGTGGAAGAAGGAGAGCTTGGCACCTTCACATCAACTGTCTCCACCTCAAATATTTGAAGATGACTAACTTCCAATGCAACTCCCTGCTTAGACTCTAGCAGCGTTTGAATGACCTCATCCTTCTGAATTAGTTGGTCAGACAAGGCATCATAATCTTGTTTCAAAAAATGGTATTGCTCCAACATTGTTTCTTTTAAACAATTAACTTCCATCAAGGAGGTCAATCTTCTCTTGAAATTCATCGGCAAGAATCTGGAAATATTTCTCTGTGGTTGGATCTAGATGTTTAACCTTCTTGAATTTGTCAGCGATTGAAGTTTGCAATCTATTTTTAAGAGTTGCATTCTCTACTTGCCATAAAGCTACCACTCACTGCAATTAAATGACCTCATTACTAAGTTCGTTTGCTGCCTTCTTCTCATGAAAGTCCTGCAACCTTTTACCCATCTTGAAAAGACGAAGTTGAAAATGTACTAGCCACACAACAAGGGTGACGATGACAACAAAAACTACTTTACACTTCCAAAAATGATACAAATCAAACTAATCTAATTAAATTTAGATAACTAGCCAACAAACAGCGATCACAAACTATCAACCACAAAAACTACTTTATACCAATCAAACTAACCTAGTTAAATTTAGATAACTAGCCAACAAACCCCTTCACAAACCATCAACCGCATGGACATATCGCCATTCTCCAACGAGCATCACTTGCAAATGCTCCTAATATTTAAAAATTCCCTGGAAATAAAAAAATGCGTGCCCAAAAATAATTTAAGAAAAATCATTAAAGAAAATCCCTGCTCACTTTTAGTAATATGTTTCCCCTTTTTTTGAAATCAAAAGCAAACCGTTTGATGAAGTTCCTTTCATTTTCTTGACATGTGGGCATTCCGTTGGAAAATTCCAGGAACTGAGATGGAGTTTCTCAGCGTGGCCTCCAAATTGTGTTGAAAATTGTAGCTACACAACCGCCTTCAACCAATTGACGTTCCAGAACCAATAAAATGGAAACGTGTGGTCCATCTATTCCTCGGCCTCTGTCAAATCCTCCGGGCCTCTGTCGGCGATGGAAATCAGCAAAACTTCACACGAAACCTGCGTTGCTCACATCGTCTTCAGTTTGAGCTCTGGTGCATTGAAATGCTGACTACGCTCTACAAGAAGACGATCAGTACCCGTCCCACGTAGCTCTGCCAGATCCACCAATTGATAGTTGCATCGATCCTCAAATGTGGCACCAGCTAACAATGGTTTAACTGTCCTCATAAACAATTAGCAAGGCATTTACCAAGAACATGCTCTGCAATCTTCCCGAGTTTGAGTTGGACCTGGCAGTCGAGATGAAGAGTAGAAGGAGAAGCGCATAAAGTAAATATGCTCTGGATAGCAACAAATTCAAAAAAATAATCAACAGAAAGGGACTGGAAGACGATGTAGCCGAAAAGGGATTTGCAACATATGCTTGACTAAAGGTAGATGTCTGACAAAAGAAATTAGACTGCCAGGCTGGGAAAAAATACCACGCTCAGAAGAAGCGGAATATATCTCTGTTTCCGCTGCAAGAGTCGAATGGGAAAGGCGCGCTCCAGTGAGCCCTCTGGTTAATGGAATTCACAGATCAACCAGGAGCACGATGCATCTGACCATATCCTTCTCTCCCCAAAGCAAGCGGCGAATATCAAATTTAGATAGTCTCCTTCTCTCCCAAAGCAAGTGGCAAATATCAAATTTAGATCATCCATTTGCAGTAGTCCCACCCGTGTTGTTATACACAAAGAAATCCCAAAAAAACTGAGAACCAAAAAAAATTGAGATCTATATTAGATGGAAACCATCATCTCTCATACAGATCTACCATTATCTCTAATACAGATATGTAGATCTGGAATAAGAAATTTCGAGAATACACTTGAACAAAATAAACATTTAAATCATTAGAAAAATGCGAAACTCCAAAAGGGTATTTAGCATGGCAGCTTGCTCTGTTATTATATAAAAATATTCTATTACTCACAATCCTCCGTTAATGTATATAGAAAGCTTCCATTATATAGTAATGAAAGATCGATTAAGATGCAAGTCCTTATATGAGCTTACAACTCACCATACTATGTGACCTTACAACTCTCCATACTTAATTCATACGGAAGTGAAGCATTGGAAAAAAAACTTCAACATACCCATATTAAATTTTTATCTATCCCCTCGGGGATGAATGTGAAAAATAACATAGAAGAAAAAACAAATAGGAAATTGCTGGAGCATTCATGGGGAACAAGCATAAAAAAACATCATCCCATTATTTTCTCCCTAGGACTTGGAAGTGATAACATTGTTAACTTCATCAATAACTTCATGTGGGAGTGAAACAGATAAGGGTAAGTGATAACATTGTTAAAAAAAATATAGAAGAAAAAACAAGTAGGAAATCGCTGAAGCATTCATGGGGAACAACCATATAACATTGTTAAAAAAAGTATAGAAGAAAAAACAAGTAGGAAATCGCTGAAGCATTCATGGGGAACAACCATAAAAAAAACATCATCCCATTATTTTCTCCCCTGGACTTCGGAGTGAAACAAGTAAGGGTAAATGATAACATTTTTAACTTCATCAACAGCATTCTATTGTTGCTGGGCAAGTTGTCACTTGAAGGAATAACTTGGATGGTAACAGGATATTTGTATGTTGTTCATAGTTCGTTTTGTTCTCCATGAGTTCACACAAAGTTGTAACCGTTGATTCAAAATGATTAACGATAACAATCTACACATTTGAATTTCCCCAACACTAGGGTTATCTACACATTTGAATTTCCCCAACACTAGGCTTCCCAAGTTTTATGATGAATCATTAAACACACATTATATTCTAAAACACATTTTCTGTCAAAAAAAATTCCATTTTTCAATACATTTTCTTTTCTTTGTATAAAGTCTCACAATCCAAGAAATAGACATTTTCTATTAACTTTCCAAATATGTAAGTCATACTCATATGAGGGATTGTAGAGTTTTGAGTATTGGGGAGTCAATACAAAACATCAACAATTCTGGAGTTTTGGTGTTTGGAATCGATTTGCAAATAGCCTCACTAGTGTTCTAGCATATTTACAAAGTAAGTAAAATTTCCCAAAATTTGATGCTACATTATTGCCCTTTTTTACATTTTCTCTCATAACAATACATTTTTACGCCATAAGGCATTCCCTTTTGAAATGAAATCCCTCCTATCCGACATGTAATATTGTGAACCCTTGATTTTCATGTTAGACGATTGAAACAACGTCAACCATACGATTTAAACTCCTATTTTCAGTTACAATTCGGTTAAGTGGTAGATCCGGTATTGTTAATTATAATTACTTACCATGATAAGCCACCACTGTGGAGAGGATGAGGCCACTATTGCACATAAGCTCTTGGTCAAACGCTCTGAGCCTATTCCTCACCACATTGGTTTTCTTGGGAGCACTGGTCGGCGAACCCTTTCCGGGAACTCCATTCTCCCCAAACGACTCAGGTTCTCCATTCTCCCCAAATGACTCAGGTTTTGTTGCCACTCTCTGTCGGGGTCATGATAGTGGCTTCTTTGGTTTTTATGCCGAAACTCCATTTCCCCAAACAATTCAGGTTTTGTTGCGGCTCTCTAGCGGGGTCATGACAATGTCTTCTCTGGTTTTTAAATTAAACAAAAACTCACAAACTTCATTAATTCAATTGCTTAATTACATCACACTTATATAGGAAAACTTATGCAACCAATTCCTAACTACTCACAACTAATTCCTGTTCAACTGGTCATAACTAATTCTGTTCAACTGCTTCATAACTAAATCTATTTCTGCATTATTTTCACATCCTCCCTTAATGGAGAAATGGATTTTCTACAATACCTAACTGACTTCTAAAAACTTCAAATTTGATTTTACCAAGGGGCTTAGTAAATATATCAGCCACATTATCCTTGGTGTTACAAAATATCAATCCAATTTCTTTTGACTCAATTTTCTCACGTACAAAGTGGTACTGTAACTCAACGTGTTTTGTTCCACACGCACAACAGTTTCGCCACGCAGCGACACAAACTCTCTGCACAAACGCAGCGCACACACTCTCTGCACAACGGACTCTCCGCGTCAAACTGCACAACGCCTCCGGAACTGGGGTTCACCACGCCAACACGGGTACCAACACCACAGCATCTGCACTCTTCACGTTGGGTTCACCTCAAAACAACAAACTCACACGCAGTAACGGCTCCACGGCTCCATGCATCAGCACTTATCAGCACCAACAGTTTAAAAAAAACGGTAGGAGGAGCCTCCAATTAAGCTTACGGCGTTTCCAACTAAGCTTACGGCCTTGTGGACAGCCGGACTCTCACACACAGCAATTCCAGGCTCCTTCACACGCAGCAAGTCTGGCCTCACGCAGGTCTCAGGGAGCCGGATCTTCCACAAGCCAGGCGTCTGGCCTCACGCAACCACGCAGCAATGAAACAAACCGCCTCACGTAGGGTCTTTCACACAGCTAAGAGCCAACCGCTCGGATCTCCACACTCACTGCACCAATCGCTCGACCCTCAGCTCTCACCCCAGCTCAAACCCTGAGCTCTGATACCAAATTAAACAAAAACTCACAAACTTCATTAATTCAATTGCTTAATTACATCACACTTATATAGGAAAACTTATGCAACCAATTCCTAACTACTCACAACTAATTCCTGTTCAACTGGTCATAACTAATTCTGTTCAACTGCTTCATAACTAAATCTATTTCTGCATTATTTTCACATTTTATCTAGTCTCAGGGAGTCGACCATGCCCCCGATGCATTACAAATTTTGGTTGATACGTTTACCTCTGTTATACGATGATTATTTATAAAGTGTGATAGCCCAATGGTTCTTTGTTAAATTTTCTTTCTAGGAATTTCTTGTTTTTGAATATCCTTCAATAACACGTAATATTTGATTCATAGTAGGATGTCTAGATTGGTTATTGTAACTGTTTTCTTGTTAGAACCGCTCCTGTTTCAGTCTTATATGGACAGTGAGAGTGTCGACTTTTACATTATAGCATCATGTATATTGCTTTTACCGGAGTTGTAAACACTGTTGTGAATAAGAAAGAACCTTATTTCCGTTTCTATATGCTACAATCATCTTTGTATAACATAAAACTGTTTTATTTTCCATTTACCACTATTGGGAAGGTGTAGTGCGGACATCTCGGAACTGTTTGAACTAATCTCAGTGCCCCTATAGAATTTTTCCGAGGTTCTCTATAAATATTAAATAGAGTTAAAAGCAAAAAAAAAAAAACCAACTTAATCCTTTCTCGTCAACATAAATTTCTGGCGATTCCTCATTTTTATGATTCATAGGATGTGCAAACAATTATTTCAACTAGCATCAATTTATTTCTCATTTTGATGTCAACTAGCATCAATTTATTTCTCATTTTGATGTAGAAACGTGCACAGCCAAAAGATTGGCATAAACTCACAGTTGCTTCTGGTTAATGCGTACCATTAAAGGTAAACGCTGCACAAGCAAATCGAGAGGTAAACGCTGCGTAGTTAAATTTATACGTGTGAAATGACTTTTAATGAATCAAATTGAGGATGATGTGGCAGTGCTATTCTAAGGTCACTTGACGACCCGGAATATCCCAGTGTAAATAAATGTATGACATATAAATTATATATATTTTTAATACATTTATGTTAATATAGATTACTAAAATAATATTAATATATCTTGTATTCTTTAGCTGTATTCTATAGTATAAAGCATATTATATTTATATAAAGCATGTAAGGAAGACCTAATATAAAAAAGTATATAACGAAGACAAACACAAGACGAGCTGGAAGCATCAATATGTGTAGTATAATTTATAAGTGTGAAATTTGATTATTATGTTATGGCTCTAGGATTTTAGTTATTCTATTGCAATACCATGGGTCAATACCATGGCTTATCAACACCACATCCCCAAAAGCCATAACTTATTTGTAAATCAAAATATTTTAGAAAAATACTTTATTTTAATTTAATTTTATAACATTTTTAACTAAATCTAAAAGAAAAAAGGTTATAATTACTTTTGAAGTATATCTAAACTCTCTATCCTCACAACTACTAAAGTAAGAGAGTCATAAGAGCACAACTACTAAAAATAGAGAGTCATAAGAGCATAACTGTGTAGACAATGGAAGGGAAAAAAATCATAATACTATGGGCCATCTAGGCTTTTGATTATTATGTTATGGATCTAGGATTTTAATTATTCTATTACAATACCATGGCTTATCAACACCACATCCCCAAAAACCATAACTTGTTTCTAAACATTTTTAATTAAATCTAAAAGAAAAAAGGTTATAATTACTTTTGAAGTATATCTAAACCCTCTATCCTAACAACTACTAAAAATAGAGAGTCATAAGAGCATAACTGTGTAAACAATGGAAAACAATGTAAGAATTTTTATGTGCATTTGTTTGCAATAGGTTTCCTGAAAAGATTTTGCACATTTATTAATTTTGCTTCATCAAAATGTTTGCAAAAGTTATAACTTTGCCATAATGTTTAAAAACTTATATACAACAACTCATTATTCATTGTGTAATTTGACAATGATTTTAATGTTTATATAACCAAATCATATAAAAATTGTAATAATGGTTAAAAAAATTATTAAATAAGAAATTATTTAAATATTAAGTATTTTAATTAGAATTAAGGATTTTAATTTAAGAGGCTGCGTATAGATTAATTAAAAAATAATATGTGGATTGGTACTAATACGTCACTTTGTGTTGTGAAGGTCACTAGTTCGAAACTCTGTGGGAAAAAATCCAATCATGTTAAGGGTTGGTGTGGCCCAGGCTGGGTGCGAACCCCGAGTGATTTTGACGGCTTAGATGCCCTTGGGTCACGATTTCTTAAGCCATAGGTGAAGGCTAATGTAATATCTAATGAACTTAGACAACTCGATAAACAAAAAAATAATAATAAATAAACATATACAAATTGATAAGTGACGTTAATGAGTATATATTGTGATTTTATAAAAGAAGACGTCGCTTGAAAAATGGAAAATTGTGAAAGACAAATTGAAAGTCCAAGAATTTTGATTCTTTAATTAGAAATTCAGATTTGGGACAAACAATAGATTTTAAGGGGTCACCTAGCACAGAGAGGATACAACTTAATGGGGGAACAAGTCCTAAGAAATAAATAAATATTAGTGGAATGTTTTCTGCATGCTATGAGGCTAGGAGAGATTAGTGGTAAGTGCATAAATACTTGAGAAGAGGAAGGAGCCTCAAGTTGCGGGAACACAGGTAGATCTACTAAGATGGGGTTGCATCTGCGATTTCCACCATCTATCACTCGAAAGTGAAATCTGCAAAACTAAGAACAAGAAAGCATGAGGAAATTGCTTCTATGAAATCACAACCAATGCTTGGGAGTGTCTGGGTAAAGAGATTTTGGCTTATCGATCAACTAAAGATGGGTGGAACATCCCTCATTAATTTGTATTGCCCATATTGTCGCAACTTCATCCAATCCTTATTGCATCCCTAATCAATTTGTACCACCCATATGGTTGCAGCTTCATCCAATCCTTAATGCATGTGCTTTATCAACGTCTTTAATTCATTATTATTGATGCTTCATGCAAAAATATCTAGAAATAGATTAGATTCTAATCAATGGCTTAATCCTCGTCTTCTTCTAGAAGTTTCACCTCCAGTTTAATTAATACCCTTTAATTATTTTAATTTCCTAAGTTTAGGCTTAGGCACCCATTAGAAATAATTAATTATTTTAATAAAGTTGTCTTCTGGTGGAATTTCCCAAAATGATTTCTGGGTATTCTGGAATACATGTGTCCAAGCCTCCCGACAAATTTTGAATCTTAGACCACATTCGATGCTATTGGAAATCAACACTCCCTCTTAGCGAGGAATGTGCTCTAGTAATGTAACTTGCTGAAGAATCACCCTGACTCTGTAACATCTCTCTTTGCATCGCTGATGTTTGACATTACTGCCCGCCAACTATTGCACAAATGTTGCATCTGTGTTGCTGCTGACCCTACTAATGCCAACACTGCATCTGTACTACAACCCTTGTAAATGTTGCATATGTGTTGCTAATGGCTCTGCCACTGCCAATGCTGCATCTGCACTGCAACCTTCTCCAACTGTTGTTTCTACTGCATCAACAATGGAAAAGCATCCAAAATTATTGAACAAGTGTTCATTATGATGTATCTGTTGTTGGAATTCTGATTGCTACTAGTCTTTGCGTTGTCAATGAAGCCACTGCACCGCTGCTAACTTTGCTCTATGCCAATTGGATTGCTGCCAACTCTAGCTGTACACTGCTATGATTCTGGTGCTCTTAGCCATTGCAACTGTCAATCCAACACTCCTTTGCATCAAGTGACTCGCTCCATCCTGCTACTTCTAATATGGTCTCCCGTAGAAAGGTATTGATCCAAGAGGCAGACTCCTCAAGGATCCTGGCCATCTGCAGTTCTTGGGAACTACACTACCAGATCACCCCACCTCTCCCCTAGAGATATCTGGGCAATCATGGAAAACTCCTCCTCCTCGATATTTGCGGATGTAGCCTTCAGATCATGCTTATCGTCTTTATCCTTCTTCTTGAGAGGACACTACATAGCATAGTGACCAAGTTTACCACACCTGAAACATTTGATCTTTGATACATCCTTCTTCTTTCTCCGCTGCTCTTGCTACCCCTTAGATGCAAGGGATGCATTCTCTTCCTCCTCCTTGGGCTTTGTCCCATTGTTTCTACCGCCATCAAGTTTGCACTTGACTAAGTCTCGACTCATCTCTTCCTACTGAAGAGCGACCCACATTCATTCCCAATTTGGCAATTTCTCTCTGCCCAGGATAATATGGAAAAACACTTGTCTTTCCTCTGAGACTGAATTTAGGGTCAACCTCACCATCTCTGTAGGTTGAGGTGTTGATCCTACAGCTCCCAACTGATGTCAGACTTCCTAAAGCTTTGATAGGAATGAATCAATGTGTTCCCCTTTCTCCATCCTAGCTTATCTCATCTTCTCCTCCAATTACATCTTTCGATGCTCGAACAATCCCTGATACAATGTAGCCAAGGCATCCCACATCTGTCGGGCAATATCCTTGCCGACAATATGACACGCTACGTGATCTCTCACTTTGTCGAGGATCAATCGCTTGGCCTTTGCCATCTCACCCTTGTACTTCTTGAGCAGATCTAGACCCACGGGTACAAATACCACACTGTCGACTTAGGTTTTGAGATTCTAATCATCGAGAAGGCATGAGATCCTTGCCTTCTAGATCACATAGTTGGATGCACCATCCAACTGATCTTGATCTCACAACCCATGAGCTGCGATCTCTACAAAAAAAAATGTCATACTGCCTCCTCTCTCCTCTGCACAGCTACTAGGCTGGCCTACACACTTCATGCTGAAGTTAATAGATCTGCTCCTCTCTGATGTTGCTCAACACTTGAGAAATCGACTTCCCTGGCTAGGAATTCTCTGAGGAAGAAATTCCCTCAAGTGTCTCCTTCATTCTTCTGACATTTTTCTGCCCCAACAACTGCTGCAGAAAATTGCGTCTCCCCAGAAACTACTATGTGTTGAAGCTTTTCTTGCGCTGCTCCCTCTGCCACTAACAAATCTCGATCTGGAAATCTTACCTCTCCTTCACTCACTCATAGAGAGATCTTCCACGAAAGTCTTGCCCTCCTGGCTTTGATTACGCAATCCCTCTCGGGATTCGATCTACTGCCTATGCAACACTTCGATTTACTTCCTCCTCTTCAACATTGGCTCTTCTGTTCTGCTCCCTTGCTTCACTTGTCCTCTGATACCATGTGAAAATTTGGATGCACAAATATCTACTGCAACAACTGATTATGTTTCTTCTATTTGTTAATTACTGAACAAAATTATTTATTGTTTCCTTCAGTGAACACCGAAACTAATACATTGCAGCCTTCACCATTTAAATAAAATGCAGAAACGAGAAACTTAACAAGAAAGAAACACAACACATGACACCGTTATTTTTGGAAAAATGTTCTCGGAAAAACCCAATGGGGGAAAACCTGTGCAACAATTGAGGGTTTGTATTATTATGTAATAGTTTGTGAATACAATATTTGGATGCCTTTCTAGCTATCCAATACAGAAAATCTGACTGGCAGAGAGATAAGTGAGATATAGCTCACACTATCACTGGCGATCCATGACCGATCTAGCCATTGAATGATTAACCCCTAGCTTCCTCTACACAGTTTATGCGCAATCATTGCACTGCTCTGCGTCACAGCTTCTGGGGACTGCATCAGTCCTTTGGCTGATCGATTTTCCTCTAGAAATTCGACTCCTGCTGTCCCGGTCTCACACCCTAGATTTTGGCTCTGAAATTCGACTTCTCCAGGAAATGCGGATCTCCTCTCAGGCTTTGCATTGCCTCTTATGGATCTCTCTCTGCCTCCTCTGCGATGTATTCTCGGATCCGGAAATCTTCCCCCGGAAACTATCCCTGCCCCTCACTGCAATAAATCACTTCGATCTCTTCTCTAACAACTGCTGCGCTGCCCTTTCTGAGAAATTCGATCTCTTGATCTGATCTGATATTCAGCCTATGAGTGACATCAGTTAAAGATTTATTGTTTAAAGGTATTACAGACTCGTGTTGGTGTGTGTTCTGCGTTATTGAAACAACGGATCGATCAGATTCCCAATACACAGACAATTAAATGGAAAGACAACAGAGAAATGCAGTAAGCAAACACAAAGACACAAGAAATTTAATAAGGAGTTCACCCTATTCTCCAGGGCTACATCTCCGGTCCAGCTTTCAATGGTGGCCTTGTTTTATTGTGTCCTTAAGCAGAGAATTACAATACAGGGACTCAATGCGAGTTCTCCTGAAGCAAGTTTTGCTTGGCAGGGTGGTTCTTGGATTCCCCAAGCCACTGGAGTGCACAGACTCTTCTTCTTCCTACCAGTTCTGTGACCTTCTGGTCTACAGTGGAAAGAGCCAAATGTGGTGCTAAGTCCGGATAGATTCCTCTATGGGATGGCTTGAATCTCTCAAGCTCTCCGGTGCTCGATGCTGCCTTTGGTCAGCTCGACCCTCTGCCTTCTGCTGCTTTGATTTACTGCCTTCTTCTCTGGTTTATGTCTCTTAGTGTTCAGTCCTCCTCTCGGGGTTCACTCTGACTGACTCTAACTGTGTATTCTGTCTCTATTCATGGCTTTTAGCCATTCATTCCAATGCCTGTTCGGTTCCTCTTTCGCCTCTGTCGATTCACCATCTGCAGCTGCGCTTGGAGTTCCCTGTTCGGCGTCATCATCAGCGCTCAGGGAATGGCCACATGTCCTCCTCTAAACGACGCCAGCATGCTTCGTCGGTTTGTTTCTTCAGTTACGTAATGGATGAAGTCTTTCCTCCACCGTGGCGGTCAAACAGATTCCAAATCCATCTAAAACGCGGCGTATTCCCTTGTCGATTCTGCTTCCTCCATCAGGCGTGATCTCAGCCGTCCGATCTGGGGCCTCTAGATCCAACGTCACACGCACGTTTCGCGCGGTTGACTTGCTTGACCGATAGCGTGCGATCAACAACGATTTTCTCTCACCTCCGCTTGCCATGCGTCGATCGATGAATGGAATCGCTCCCCTCTCATCCAAAACCTTTTATCGTTTGAGGGCACCTCGATCAATACCGCTAGTTTTGCAAAGTGCGGGTGCCACCTTTGTACTTTAGCGCCTTTCGCTTTTCTGCCCGTGGTTCTCCGACTCACCATGCATTCATGTGATCGGGTCTCCCCCTTCATGGCCTTGTTCGCCCAGTAATCCCGCATAAAAAATCACTTTATTTTCCTAATCCGGGGCTCCCAGGGGCTACTTTGACCTCCTGTGCAGTTTCCATGGGCCTCGGTCAGTGCGCTTTGACCGAGGTCCTCGTCGTTCCACGCTGGCTGCCATTGCCACTAGTTCAAGGGTGTTTTTGATCGCTGTTTTGGAATCTTTAGAGATTTGTTCCGACCTGATACAGTCATGGTTCTTTGATAGTCTTCTATGGATCCAATTCGAATCATGATCTCTCTCTCATATATTTTCCAAATGCCCATCAAGCCTTCTCTTATAATATTCTCTTTGAGAACCAATGACCCAGATTAGATTCTAATTAATGACTTAGATCATTTTGTCTTGATCCTCGTCTTCTTCTAGAGGTTTCACCCCTATTTTAATTAACACCCTTTAATTATTTTAATTTCCTAAGTTTAGACTTAGGCACCCATTAAAAATAAATAATTATTTTAATAAAATTGTCTTCGGGTGGAATTTCCCAAAATGATTTCTGGGTATTCTGGAATACATGTGTCTAAGCCTCCTTGCCAATTTTGAGTCTTAGAGCACATCTGATGCTACAAGAAATGAACACATCATACAATACTCAAATCAGAAATCCGAGGCTACCATAGAGTTTAGGACACTCAAAATCCCCTTTCTAGGCTCTTCTTAAGCTCAAAAGGTTACAAACTGAGCAAGATATGGCTCTTGGAAACAAGCTCTAATATTTGCCTTGAAAATTGATAAAACCTTCTAATTGTTCTACGAATTCCGCCTTTACACAGTTCGATGAGTGACAATTTTAGCTGGGAATGACGAGATTCTTGCCGCAAAAGGTGCAAATTTTGGCCTCTTTAATCCTGTCAATAACCTCCTTAAGCGCCAAAATAGGGTCATATTACACCGTGTCGTGGACGCTAACTGCCCACCCCCGTCAGCTTAGCTCCCTGCTCTGAAGATTCTTGTCCCACTGCACTGATAGGATTAGGGGCATGATAAACTTCCCGCCCCCTCTTCCGGAATCCAGGGTAATGGTCACATATATACTGTCGAGAACCGATGGTGAGGGCCTCTTCACCCATGCCCTCTGACATAGCCTCCACCGGGTGGTCTCGTGGGTGTTAATGTATATGGGGGCCAGGGTTAACTGCCCGCTCGTGCCGCTAGAGCCCTTGTTTGTGTTCGTAGTTGGTCTTATGGTCTATCACGTGACCAGGTTTGGGGCCATGTGCCCCAACCCCTCCCCAAAACGTCGAAACCATGTCATAATAAATATAACTTGTGCCCATGTATAATAAGAACTAATGCGGTGGCATAGCTGTAAGGTTGTAGGTTGGTTTGCAAGAGGTCTAGGGTTCGAACCCCTTTACGCCCTTCAGCCCTTATAAAAAAAAAAATTCCAACCATATTGGGCCACGTGCCACTGTCTCCTTGGGCGACATGGACCTTGATAATTGGCCCACATCACAACCAAACCGGCTAATGACATTATGCCACGTGGCCTAGTATGAAAATAACATATGTCAAGCCGGGATTGGTCCTCCTGTCTGTCGTACACCCAGTCAACATGCTGATGTCACCATGTCATCAGATGTTTGGTCTGCCCAGTCAACAACCCAATCAACCCCGTTGTTACTTTTTAGCTATTGGGCCAAAATTTAAGAACATGATAACTTTTGAGGTGATTCAACCGTTGGAATCAAGATGATGAACACTACGATTCGACACCAGTTTCGGGAGATTCCGAGCACTTTCATGTTTTGAGCTTATCTTTGATCTCTAGATCATGAGTAAGTTGACCAGTGATGCAAAGGAGATACTAGTTCTGAGGGGAGCGGAGGTATCAACCTAATAAATTATTTCTCATATGTGTTTTTCCTTGCTCAAGGGCCTTTAAGGAACCTTATCTCCCTTAAAGCCCTGATGGATTTTTATTTCAAAGGCAAGTGTTTGCAAATGAATGTTTGAAAACCATGCCCCCTACCTCTTTGTCTTTCTAATTCCTCCCTAATTAGGTTGGAAATGTGCTTTTCCCTTTTGAAAGAAAAATATTGGGGATGGATTTTAGACTAATTGAATATCTCTAGATTGTTTGTGGTTGTTTAAAAAGGTTGAAGTTTAAGTCTCTCGGTGGACTAATATGATTCTTTAGAAGGGAGAGATATTAGTCTTGTTGAATTCCATCTTGGATGGTGTGTGAAAGCTTCAGGTGACAGGAGATTCAAACCTGGTCATTGAGCAGATCTTTAAGAAAAAAAATTGGAATACATGCTTCAGTATTCAAAATTTCAAGGAGCTTAAAAAAAATGTCAAAATAAGCTTTGTTAATATTAATGCCCCTTTGAAAAGTAAAATTACTCTATGGTTGGCTTTGGGTAATTTGTTTTGACTTGGGATAATGAGCTAACATGAGGATGGTTTAGTTGAAATAGATACTAGTTGTGCAAAATAAATCTAGAGTCATTTTTTCACATTTTCATTATTGCACCTATATAGTGCAAGACTTATGTATAGTGAAGCCAAATTGACATCAAAAGTCCTCTTGGTCAAAGGGTACATTGGAAGGTTATTTGAAAGAATGGTTGGTGGACAAGTTAGCGAAGCAATATGAAAGTTTCCATTGGTGGGCGTTGTGCTTCTTTTTCCCTAAAAACTTTTTATTCATATTAGATATGGGAAAGAAGAGGCTCAAAAAATAGGGACGAATTCACGACCTTGTCCACTTTTCTTGAGGTAGCCTTAGAAAAACATGTATGAAAGCTTTAGGTGATGGGAGATTCAAAATTTTCAATTAATCAATCCCTCAAGAAAACTTGTGTGGAGGGCATGCCTCAATATATCCAAGAGTCCAACATCCCGAGGGAGCTTAATAAAAGAACATATGAACTATAGAAAGAAAACATCTCACCCTATTGGGTTTTTAGTCTATATGAATTTTTTAATGGTGTGGAGTTCAATTTCATGAAATTTCATATTTTTTTTTTCTTGATATAGATTATAGATGTACATATAAGAGGGATTTTCTTTTTGCATAAATGAAGACTGGTTGTAGGTAGCTTCAAGATGATGGTAGACATATATACTAGATGAATTTTATTTTTGTATAATGGAGGAATGGTTATAAATAGCTTCGAGCTACATGATTAATTAAATTATTAAACATTTTTTAGTTTGGATGTGTATAGTAGTCAAAAGACTGTGAAAGAGTGGTAAGTCTACTAGGTGATATTTAAGGTGGATTGAAAAACCAAGCACACTCCTTTCAAATTTAACAACATGTATTCCGGTTTTCTATAATTTCATGTGGGCATAGTATACCCAAAATCTATGACCATTTTGACGACTTATGATGGGACTTGTTGCAACAAATAGTCCATGCCCAACAATATCAAAATCTTCTATTCACGGAAAAGGAAGAGGAGTGTTTCATATAAAGATGGAAGCTTCTCACATAAGTCTTCCTGAGAAAAAAGTGAAAGCTATTGTTGAGAAACTGGCTAGGGATAGGTCACTAAAAGAACCACCAATTCGTATCTATTTCAGGACGTAATCTGGGTATCTCTCATCTCAAGCGTTCTTGTGGTAATATGCCATTGAAAATAAGACATCCTAACATTTCTGCCCAGAAAGTGCAAGGTGAAGATGTTTCGGAAGTGATAAAGGTTTATGCTTATCAATGTACTTCAAAAAACATCAAGACAAAACGATGTCAAGGAGTTGGAACAATGTTAAAGAGGACAAGGATATGGAAGCAACAAAATGTAATGGTGAGAGCTTGTATGTTTCAATCTTGTACATTTCTTTTATAATTTTATTCCCATCATATAACTTGAATTGTGAAAAAGTGCTCTTAAGACATTGTGTTCTCATTGTGCAGGTTCATGTCAAGGTTGTAATTGTATGTGCTCTGAATGATTGGCTCTCCTGCTTGTGAGTTGTCGTCGTGCAAGTTTACTCCATACTTATTAAGTCATCTATCACAGCATTATAGTTCATTGGTTGATAAAAATGCTATTATGATGGCCCTCCCAAGGATGATTGGACTGAATTTCAACGTATTCCTTACACTTCAGTGTTTCCACTACTTGTGAACATGGATATTTTCAATTTTGAGGGTTTATATGTTGCTTCATTGTCGAGGAAAATGTGCTTTTTAATGCTCTAGATTTTATTAACAAACGGGGTTTATGTTTTGCAGGTCAGGGATTGTGCTCTTGAACAAAATCTTATGACCATTTTGACGACTTATGATGGGACTTGTTGCAAATAGTCCATGGCCAATGATATCAAAATATTCTATTCATGAAAAGGAAAGAGGGGGGTTTCATATAAATATGGAACCCTCTCCAATTAGTCTTCCTGAGAATAAGGTGAAAGCTATTGTTGAGAAACTTGCTAGGGACAGGGCACAAAAAAAATCCACCAATTTGTATATTTTTTGGACGTAATCTGGGTATCTCTCATCTCAAGAGTTCTTGTGGTAATATGCCATTGAAAATAAGACGTCCTAACATTTCTGCCCAGAAAGTGCAAGGTGAAGATGTTTCGCAAGTGATAAAGGTTTATGCTTATCAATGTACTTCAAAGAACATCAAGACAAAACGATGTCAAGGAGATGGAACAATGTTAAAGAGGACAAGGATATGGAAGCAACAAAATGTAATGGTGAGAGCTTGTATTTTTCAATCTTGTACATTTCTTTTATAATTTTATTCCTATCATATAACTTGAATTGCGAAAAAGTGCTCTTAAGACATTGTGTTCTCATTGTGCAGATTCATGTCATGGTTGTAATTGTCTGTGCTCTGAATGGTTGGCTCTGCTGCTTGTGAGTTGTCGTCGTGCAAGTTTACTCCATACTTATTAAGTCCTCTATCACAGTATTATAGTTCATTGGTTGATAAAAATGCTATTATGATGGCCCTCCCAAGAATGATTGGACTAAATTTCAACTTATTCCTTACACTTCAATGTTTCCACTACTTGTGAACATGGATATTTTCAATTTTGAGGGCTTATATGTTGCTTCACTGTGAAGGAAAATGTGCTTTTTAATGCTCCAGCTTTTATTAACAAACGGGGTTTATGTTTTGCAGGTCAGGCATTGTGCTATTGAACAAAATCTTATGACCATTTTGACGACTTATTATGGGACTTGTTGCAAATAGTCCATGCCCACTGATATCAAAATCTTCTATTCATGAAAAGGAAAGAGGAGGGTTTCGTATAAAGATGGAAGCCTCTCAAATTAGTCTTCCTGAGAAAAAGGTGAAAGCTATTGTTGAGAAACTGGCTAGGGAGAGAGCACCAAAAAAACCACCAATTTGTGTCTTTTCTGGACGTAATCTGGTTATCTCTCATCTCAAGCGTTCTTGTGGTAATATGCCATTGAAAATAAGATGTCTTAACATTTATGCCCAAAAAGTGCATGGTGAAGATGTTTCGGAAGTGATAAGGGTTTCTGCTTATCAATGCAATTCAATGAACTTCAAGACAAAATGATGTCAAGGAGCTGGAACAATGTTAAAGAGGACAAGGATATGGAAGCAACAAACTGTGAAGTGAAACCTGTAGTGCATGTGAAACAAAACCTCCCAAAAGTGGCTGAGAATATTATGGGTGAAGAATCTTCTGAAAATTGTCAAAGTAACACAACAGAGAAGGGACAAGAGTTAGAAGACACTACAGAAGTACGCAAAATCAACGAAATTGCATCCCTTTTAAAATACGAAGAAATTTCACCCTCAACTCGTACAAATCATGAATCTTGCCATTTTCCAGGGGTAGTAGGAGTTAGTGTTCAGAAAGTCAATTCCATGCCACCCAACGAACTAGATGTTAGTCCAACATTTTTACGTTTTACCGAAGAATGTTTGTAGGTCTTGCTGCAAATGAACTATTATTAGCTAAAAATTCCACTCCAGAGATAGATTCAAATTTAATGAATATAGGATCTCTTCTAACAGAGGCTTTTGAATGCTCTAAATCTATTTTCCTCCGCAGAGATACTGTTCTGGCTGTGCTTTCAAAATTCCAAATACTTATCCAGGCGGGTTGGAAGACGTACAGAGATCAAAACAGTCTAGGAAAATGACAGATATTCCACAAAGATTCAGATAGATTCTCAATATAAAATTTAAAAAGATAAAAACCCTAATTACTGATTTGGGTTTCTTCGTAGAACCTTCTTATCAGTAACCGATTTCAGTGAAAGCCCAAAATAGATGAGGGTGAAGATCCGGATTGTAAGGGCTCATAGCTATCAGCTGCACCACCGTGTAAGGCACTTGCTGCTGCTCTCTGTCCATCGATCTCTCCCTCATGATTCAAACATAACTATAAGAATCAAGTGGGCTATGGCAAAAGCAGGGTAAGTATCTGGAATCTTCTGAGTTGGTGTGAACAGGGGAAAATGTCTGTATTGTGTATGAGTATGTGGAGGGTACAAGCCTGAGAGAAGCCCTGAGCGGTAGAAGAATGCTATCTTCATGGCTTTCCAGGATGCAGATCGCTCTTGATGTGTATTTTCGTCATTATGCACGTTTGGGTTGTCTTCACAAATACATGAAATCCAGCAGTGTGATCGTTGCGGATCCTGGTTTCAGGGCAATGAATGGCCAGACTGAGATCGTGGATCGATCCTCGGCTCAATGATTCTTCCCGGTTGATGGTGCTAAGAAAGTTTCACGACTTGCAGTGATGTGTTTGGATGCAAATCCTAGCGGTAGACTTGTTATGACTGACGCATGCAGCTGGCAAGATATCTAAAATTTTCTTGATATCCAAGAATTGGTCGGAAAAAATAAATGCAAATAAAACCATGCTTACTAGCACATTTGGGGACAGATAGTGCATAAAACAATTTTTTTCTTCGTATTCTGGGGATCGCATATCTATGCTCAGTGCAAGTTTGATTCATCTCATCTGGAGAATCTCCGTATTATTAGCACATATTTTTTCTTCATCTTCTGGGGATTGCATATGCTTCATTCTTCATGTCTGGAGAATCTCTGTGTTACTTCTATTCATCTTTATTATAAGACGAACAGCCACATTGGCTTTCCACAGTGCTACAGATGTCAACACAATAACTACCTGTGATGTCATTTTAGAAAAGTTCTCAACACAATCGATACCTGTGATGTCATTTTAGAGAAGTTCCTTTTATGTTAGCTATTGTGATTTATGCATGTCGATTTCTGTTGTAGTTTTTTTGCTTCCATTTCAGGATATTTTCAAAATCAATCATCCAAATAAAGATGATTAAGAAACATAAATAATAAATATTCACACTGTTTATTTTAGAGAAAAAAATTAAAAAAAAAGGTTATATATTATATATAATCCATCTGAATTATTATCCATAAGTTTCGTAGAAACATAAATAATAAATTATTCACATTGCTTATGTTTAACAAAACAATTATAAAAAAATGTTAACATATTATATATAATTCCTCTGAATTACAATCTATAATTTTCCGACGCATCAGGCAGAGCATTGCAATAAGCATGGACGTAGTTGATGGCAAAATTGATTTATATATAGTTATCAAACAGGATAAAATCTTAACACAAACAGGAGTCTGCCTTCTAAATTAATACCTGTACCTAAAATTTGACAAATACTTTGTTATCAAACTTAGCAGATGAAGAGGCTAAGAATGTAACTTATTACATGCAAATCACAGGAATTGCATTCCAGAATTTTAGAACATATTAACTCTTCTCTTTGATAGGTTCTTCAAGAGTCTTTGATGTAGTTCCAGATGTAACTGATTGAGTTGGAGACACAGGAATATCCCGTGGTGAAAGTCGTCGATTTCCACTGGCAAGGCCTTTTGTAACTGGTTACAAATACATTTAATGCGATCAATAGTAATAGTAACACATTCTACCAAAGCATTGGAAAGAAATAAAATTCACTTTGACGATAGTAAAAAAAGAAAACCAAAGTTATAAAATGAAAAACCATAGATATAAAATGTACCTGGAGTAGAATCATTAACTTGTGCACCCATGACATCGTCCGCCACATCTATAACAATAAGCCATTGAAAAAAACTGAGTTTCATATAACACGTTCTATTTCAGATAAAATGATAGCTATAGTATTGTTTTGTACTCTAAATATGCAGGTGAAAAGGAGTTTGAACTTACTCTGACATGTGCTAACAGGCGGCACAACAATTTTGCAGAGAGTAGGGAGGAGAAGCGCTTTTGTTTGATTAATCGAAACTCCAACGATCTCACTGTTATTGGTAAAGAGCAGGCATAGGCACATGACATTGGCTTTCACTGTTGCCTCAATAGCAGAGCAACACTGGGGGCTTACACTGTCGACTTTTCCATTGGTAACAAAATCAAGGCAGGGATATAAGCCCAATAATTGTGTTACACAATTCTTTCCTAGACTAGAGGAAGAGACAGCTTGCACCGAATTTGTTGGTCCAGCCATAAGCAGGACCAAAATGGGGATTATGGCAACAACATGCTCCATTGCCATTGAAATTGAAATTGAAGTCTCTGCAGACACCTTAACCTTAAATATGTGAAAAAAATTCTACACAATGTAAATGTAAATGTAAATCTGAAGCACAATTGTGAAACTATAAATAAAGATAAACGGTGATAAATAAAAATAAATGAAGATATTTAAACTCCCATTAACATTTGTTTCACTCAATAAATCTAACAGAAATTATACTCAACTAACACTTCCATACAAAAAATACCCTACTAAAAGACTTGTAAGCAGTTTTTCTCTAGTGTAGGTTTTGGTGAAACACCTGTTTTACTGTATAATTGCATACAACCTAACACGGTATTGGACTATGAACACACTAGTGGACTGGGACTATCTAACACACTACTGGAGTGGTATCTATGCATTCAATCGAACATTTGAGTTGAACAAGGAGAGTAGAATGATAGGTCGTTTCATTGGTTAGTTTGAGTACGAGGGACTTGGACTATTTAACACACTACTGGACTGGTATCTATCCATGCAATCGAACAATTGGGTTGAACAAGTAGAGTGGAAGGATAGGTCGTTTCATTGGTTAATTAGAGTTCGCGGTTAATGTTAAGATGAGTTAAAGATGCTACCTGCATGTTTTAGTGCTCCAGTTCGTTCTCATTTTTATTTATTTTTTGTTTCTTTGGAAGGTCAAGTTAGTCTAATAAATAACTTCTACTTACGTTTTCACAAGTCTAGTTTTTCCCATTTCGGCTCTCCTGTTAATACGTGTACGTGACAGAGTAATGTATTACAGATCTCGAGTTTCATGTGGAGACGTTCTCTTTAAAGTTTAGGCATCATGTAATCGTTGGGATAGTAATCTTAAAGTGTTACTGTATTTAGAACTGTTAATTAAAGTGGTATGTGGATTTGGAATTGTTAACTTACAACAACCTAAAGTGCTACTTAGACTTATAATTGTGAACCTACAATAAACAACACTTAGAACTGTTAACATACACTTACAACAAATAACACTTAGAATTGTTAACATACAGTAACCTAAAATACTACCATTGAAAGTGTTACCATTGATGCCACTCAGTCAAGAGGCATGAAATGGTGCCGTCGACTGGCTGCAGGTCGGATAGCCTCGGCTGTTATAACATCCCTATCCCATGGTTCTGGATTTGCTCGAATTGAAGGCAGATGCATTGGCCTTTGTCACAGATGCCGTAAGGCCCGCAGGCTCTGAGAAATAGGCAATTCTTACCAGAACGGTCCAGTTCGAAGTCCATACACCAATCTTAAGCATTGTTCCATCAGGGAACCAGAGAGACACGTTAGACGCGAAGGCTGCCATAGCTCAGGAATAAAAAGAAGACGATTTGCCTACATTGAACGAAACCTACAAATTCTTGCCCGTATAGACGGCCTCGGGGCCCACTGACGAGGAATTATAAGCAGGGCCTAAGAACACATTGGTAATCCAGCCCTTGCAAGCCCCATAAGGCTCCTGTATTGAGTGAGATTGTGTAGAACAAAACCAACCCTCCTGGTTCCATAACGAGCTTATGAATTCAGCACAAGAGGTATTCGTCGCACAGAACAAAGGTTTTGTGTGTCTCACAAAACAATGAGCAAAACTGACAATAGTGGAAAGGTCACGAAAAATGCGAGTTGTTGGTCTCCACAATTGTTTTAACAAATTTATCAAAACCTACACTAAGTACATCTCATCAGAGCATATCCCAAAACATATTTTTATTTAAAATCTGATGTACTATGTAAACCGCGTTATTGGCACAGACAACTTAGGTTGAATGGATGCGAGCTTTTTGAAGTTAAAACAGTTGACGAGCTTGTAAGAAACTTATCTGTCTTTGCCGTTCTTTCTGCTTTGTCTGCGTATGCAAAAATTTTAAAGTGGTAGGTGTTATTTTGTTTGTTGTAACTAAGAGGATTAGGATTATTTGAGTCTTGATTGGTCTTCTGTAGTGTGGTATACTGAATATTCCTATAATCAGAATTCTCTTATTTAGAAATTTACAAATTGAGTTCATATTGTTATCGAGTTATTGTTGTAAGATCAGGGAAAAGATTAGAGCATTTGCTCAAAGATGTTGCTAGGAGGTCAGAGAAAAGTTGATAATAATGACTTCTGGTAATAAATGCCTAATGCAGGTTTGTGTTACCTCATGAATGCAAGTCCCTATGTGAGGTTACAACTCACCATACTTAGCTCATAAGGAAAATAAGCTTTGGAGGAAATTAAAAGTAAACGTCAAAAGAAACATAGAGAGTAACTAAAGAAAACAAGAACAAAGAATGGGTCCTAGCAACAAGGCGTGGTTAGGTAACCATGTACAAACTCTCATAACCGGAGAAAGAGAGAAAAACACATAGGAAAAAACTCCCACCCGAAAAGAGATAAAGATTTTAGTGCTCAAATTATCATGGAGCTAAAATTGTTGATCCCATAACGATCTATTGAATGACAAGAACATAGGTATGCTCCCATGAAGAAGTATGGGATGTTGAAGTACCAAAACTCTGAAGATGTGAGCCATGAAACCTCAATGAGGTGGGTCGACCTGTGAAGTAGGATTGTTGCAGAGGCACACAGATGGTGTTAACTTCTTCCGAAAAAAGCTTCAAAGACACTAGACATTAGTAAAGAACCAAAACAAGGCTTCAAACAAAAGCAACACCATTGACCAACAAACAAACAATGAGGTTTATATGTATGGAAAATGTCGTACAACACTCTTGAAGTTGTCTGAACACTGTCACCATCACACTGATCAAACACAAAATATGAAAATTGTCAACAAAGAAACAACAACAATATCTGTCACCATCTAACTCCCCCCTTCCTCCCCCTCCAAACCACAACTACAGAAAGAAAGAGAATCAATAGTCTTCATTGTTAGCGAATTTCCCCCGTGAAACACAACTAAGGGAACAATGGCAATCAACAATGAACAACAAATGCAACATGGCAATATGAATTCTACAAGCATTGGTTCAATTGATCCCACAACCATTCATCAATCCATCCACAGTCGATCCCGATGGCTGGCACTGATCCATGATTCATTCTATCACATCTCTTTTGTAATGATATGAATGTAGGACTTGTAAATTTGTAATTGACCAAGAATGGTGATCCTTGGGTAATTTCTTTTGAGAAAGATGTGCACATAGTGCAATTTTTGTTTTTTTCAGACTCAAAGTTGGGTGCCACAACGTTTTAATATGGAATGACATTACCAACCATGTCATCAATATGTTTATCACAATTAACAGAGACATTTGCTTCAAGTACCTCATAGTTGGATGCAGGTGATGAGGCAGCAGCAAGATCATATCCAAAGCCTGCTCTTGATGTCTGCACTACAGGGTTAATAGGAGAAACAATTCCCTGTCCATTCTTCCCAAGTCCTCCTCCGGTGTATCCCATTTTTCTCAGCGATCGAGACCCAATACCAGTAGTATGGTTTTCAAAACAAGGTGTGACAAAGGCATGTGATGAGTCATTATCATCAACATCAAGCCTCTAGCATTCAACATCATCAAGTGTGGAAGAAGGAGAGCTTGGCACCTTCACATCAATTGTCTCCACCTCAGATATTTGAAGATGACTACCTTCCAATGCAACTCCCTGCTTAGACTCTAGCAGAGTTTGAATGACCTCATCCTTCCGAATTAGTTGGTCAGACAAGGCATCATAATCTTGTTTCAAAAAATGGTATTGCTCCAACATTGTTTCTTTTAAACAATTAACTTCCATCAAGGAGGTCAATCTTCTCTTGAAATTCATCGGCAAGCATCTGGAAATATTTCTCTGTGGTTGGATCTAGATGTTTAACCTTCTTGAATTTGTCAGCGATTGAAGTTTGCAATCTATTTTTAAGAGTTGCATTCTCTACTTGCCATAAAGCTACCACTCACTGCAATTAAATGACCTCATTACTAAGTTCGTTTGCTGCCTTCTTCTCATGAAAGTCCTGCAACCTTTACCCATCTTGAAAAGACCAAGTTGAAAATGTACTAGCCACACAACAAGGGTGACGATGACAACAAAAACTACTTTACACTTCCAAAAATGATACAAATCAAACTAATCTAATTAGATTTAGATAACTAGCCAACAAACAGCAATCACAAACTATCAACCACAAAAACTACTTTATACAAATCAAACTAACCTAGTTAAATTTAGATAACTAGCCAACAAACCCCTTCACAAACCATCAACCGCATGGACATATCGCCATTCTCCAACGAGCATCACTTGCAAATGCTCCTAATATTTAAAAATTCCCTGGAAATAAAAAAATGCGTGCCCAAAAATAATTTAAGAAAAATCATTAAAGAAAATCCCTGCTCACTTTTAGTAATATGTTTCCCCTTTTTTTGAAATCAAAAGCAAACCGTTTGATGAAGTTGCTTTCATTTTCTTGTGTTGGTGTACATGCACTTAGACTAGCTGTGTTGGTGTACATGCACCTAGATTAGCTCCAGTTAACTTATTGCTTGCATGTGGCACATGTACACATTAACATAAGATAGAACACACTTAGCTTTAGTTATTGCATGTACAACTAAGCTTAACTTAGTTGCTTTTATGTATTTATTCCAAAACTAATATTGTAGAATCAATTTTTTTATTCTTTTCTCAATTCTTGCTCGCTTCCTTCCTTCTCTTGCAAGATTGTTTATTTTTTTGCAGATCTAGATCTGTGTATCTCAAAAATCTTACATGGTATCCAAGCACAGGGATTTGTCATCAGTGCACAAGCAATTTTATTTGCAGGTTCAAAAGATTGAAGAAACAACAAAGAATGGAGTCTAAATTGGAGTTTCCACAATCGGCAATTCTCACTCCATATAATTATTTCGAATGGAAGCCAAAGATTCAACTTCATCTCAGAAGTAGAGGCTTATTTCGAATAACCATGGAAACAGAAGTTGAACCAGCATCGGCAATGGAGAAAACAAGATATTTCAATCGCATGGACGAGGCCTTTCTGCATCCTATGTTTATCTATTTCTCCGGAACTGTTATTTCATGTTGAATCATGTTCAACTCCAAATGAAGTATGGAAAATTTTGGAAGGATTGTTTGGAAAACAGGATGAAATGCAAGGTCACATTCTCGAAAATGAGTTAAACTCATTAGATCCAAGAAAATTTGAGAACATTCAAGATTTTTTCACACGGTATAAAGCCTTGTTGGTTCAGCTGAAAGGATGCGGGATCGCCAAATCTAAGCAAGAAAATCAGTTGATTCTTTCCATTTTATCAAAACTTGGTCAAGAGTATGCAGTATTCGTCTCTACATTCTACACAGTCAGATCTGCAACTGGTGCAGCTTGGAAGATGCCCTCACTGGATTCTTTTATTCAGTCTTTGATGCATGAGCAAGATAAGCTCATCAAAATGGGCACACTTAAAAATTCCAAAGCACATGCACAGTAAAGGAAAGGCAAATTCCAAAGACCATCAGAAAGGAAAAGGGAAGAAGGATCCTGATCCAAGAAAGGGAGGACATCCCAAACCCCTGATGGATCATCTGGCTCAAAGGAAAGGAAAGGAACGAAAGGGCAATCAATGTGCAATTATTGCCACCGTGGTTTTCATCCTGAATCTGCATGCATGAAGAAGACTATAGATCTTATGGCGCAGACACTCCAGCAACACAATCTTGGAGACCACATTCCTGAGAATGCTAAGAAGAAGTCTGGAGAAAAAGCACCAGATCCAAGAGGTAACAGGCATGCTTTGATTGCTCTTCATTCTGCACCACAAGAATGGATCATCGATTCAGGAGCTTCACATCATATGGCTTCTTCAAAGGAATCCTTTTCTTCTCTACATGCATACTCAGGTCCTCCCATTCTCATGGGGGATAATTCTGTAGTTGCAGCAACTGGACAAGGATGAGTGCAATTCGAAGATGGAAGTTTTGAAAATGTATTGTATATTCCAAGGCTTTCTGTGAATCTTCTCTCAGTGTATCAGATGACACACATAGGCAGCAAAAGGAAAGTGGAATTTACCCCAGATTCCGTGAGCATTTATGACATGCAAACCAATTTGAAGATTGCATCTGGGAAGGTAAATGATCAATCTCGTCTGTATACATTTTCTGATTTTGTTCCTCAATCAGATTCTATTTTGTTACTTACGCATGCAAATGAAGAAAGTAGGATTTGGCACGAGAGATTTGGGAACTTGAATTTCAGATATATGCAACAGCTTAGTAAGCAAGGGATGGTCGAAGGATTGCCAACCATTGAATTTTCAGATGGTGTTTGTAATGGATGTGCTATTGGAAAGCATCCACAAGAAAAATTCGAGAAGGGGCATGCATGGAGAGCCTCTTCACCTTTAGAACTTGTACACAGTGATCTCATGGGTCCATTTCCGGTGCTTTCAATGAGCAAAGCAAGATATGTGCTGTCATTTATAGATGATTACACGAGATTCACTTGGGTTTACTTCTTGAAACTCAAGTCTGAATTTTTTCAACATCTAAAGATTTTCAAAGCATATGCGGAAAATCCGTCTGGAAAACGCATCAAAATACTCCGCACAGATAATGGGATGGAATATGTCAACAAAGTTATCAAGAATCTTTGTGATGAAGCAGGCATACAGTTGCAGCATACAGTTCCTTACACTCCACAACAAAATGGCGTGGCTGAAAGGAAAAATTGATCTTTGAAAGAGATGGCTAATTGCATGTTGCATGCAAGATCTCTTCCATCGAAATTGTGGGCCGAAGCTATTAATTGTGCCTCATACATCCGGAAAAGATCTCCTCATAAATCTGTTACTGGAAAAACACCGTTTGAGGCTTGGACTGGCATGCAACCTGAAGTTAGTCATTTCTACATTTTTGGATCTCGAGCATGGGCCCGCATTCCTCCAGAGAAGAGAAAGCCTTTGGAGCCTCAAAGCAAAGCATGCATGTTTGTTGGATATTCTGATGAAATCAAAGGGTACAGATTGCTTGATATCCACACTGAAGAGCTCTTTATTGAAAGGAGTGTAAAGTTTGACGAAGATATTTCGCATGCACCAGTAGATGAACTTGTTACCAAATTTTCATCACCACTCATTGATGAGTATGCAGATGAAACTTCAGACCAGCATTCTGATGAAGATGAGTCTTTTCCTGTGACCCCTGTTAGACCACCAGTTGTTGAACATCGAGATCATACTTCTGCATGTAGTTCAGAAGATTCTCGACCACCTTCAACACAAAAATGGCGCAACATGAGTGATATCCTTGATGATCCTGCCTCTATCCCTCTGTTTGAGGAAGATTCGCAAGCACTCTTAGCTATGGAGCCATCCATGCCCATGCATGCTTATATGATGCATGGATCTGATCCACAAACTTATGCAGAAGCAAATGGGCATCCTGAATGGGAAGCCGCCATGGATGAGGAATATAACTCTCTCATTGAGAACCAGACTTGGGATTTGGTTCTGCTACCTTCAAATCGCAAACTTGTGAGATGCAAGTGGGCTTACCGGACCAAGAAAGCATCAAATGGCCAAGTTAGTCGATATAAGGCACGATTGGTAGCAAAAGGTTTTCAGCAAGTACATGGTGTTGACTATGATGAGAATTTTGCTCCAGTGGCAAAAATGGATTCCATTCGGCTAGCTCTCTCCATTGCAGCAGCAAGAGGATGGGAGGTGCATCATATGGATGTGAAGAATGCCTTTCTTCATGGTGATCTCGAGGAGGAAATGTACATGGAGCAGCCACCGGGATACATGCAGAATTCATCTCTGGTATGCAAACTAAAGAAGTCTCTCTATGGCCTCAAGCAGGCACCTAGAGCATGGTATGCAAATATGGATTCTTATTTGTTATCTCAAAATTTTGTACGCCACAAATCTAATTCCAATGTTTATTTTCTGAAGAAAATTGACTCCTTGTTGATCATAGTACTCTACGTAGATGATCTTTTGATTACGGGTAGTTCAACTTCTATCATTACTAACATCAAAACTGCATTGCATAATCGGTTTTCTATGACAGACATGGGCTTGCTAAATTTCTTCCTTGGACTAGAGATCCATCAGCATGATTCTGGCATTACCATTTCTCAACCAAAATATGCCAGAGATCTTTTGGCACGATTTCACATGAGTGACTGCAAGCCAGCAGCCACACCTTTCTTATCAGGGATAAAGCTTGAGAATGGCAAAGACACACCATTGGTTGATTGCACATTGTATCGCCAGCTTGTGGGAAATCTTCTTTATCTCACTCACTCCCGTCCTGATCTCTCCTATGTTGTCGGAGCAGTTTCCAGATACATGCAGGAGCCACATGAGTTACACTGGAATGCTGCAAAGCGCATCCTTCGATATGTCCAGGGGACAATCACCTATGGGATTCATTATGCAGCCAATTGTTCTTTGAATCTCATCGGGTTCACACATTCAGACTGGGTTGGTGACACCATTGATCGCAAGTCTACTTCCGGTTATGTACTTAGTTTGGGATCCGGCCCAATTTGTTGGTCAAGCAAGAAGCAGGTTGCCATTGCTTTATCATTAGTAGAGGCCGAGTATAGAGGAGTAGTCAATGCCACTATTCAGGCCATTTGGCTACAACATTTCCTATCTGAGCTTGGTATTAGTGTCCATCATCCAACTGTCATCTGGTGCGATAATCAAAGTACACTAAAGTTTTGCAGAGATCCAGTGCAACGACAGCGTACCAAACATATCGAGATCCACATGCACTTCATTATAGAATTGATTCATGATGGGATCATCGATCTTCAGTACTGTCCTAGTTCTGAGCAGATTGCTGACATCTTCACCAAGACTTTCACTGAGCAGAAGTTTCGATTCCTGCGAGATCGTCTCGGGGTGAAGGACACGACTGCCTAGCAGTTGTCTTTTCTCTACTTTTTCATTATATTTTGAGGGGGGGTTTTTCTTCCCACTGGGTTTTCCCTCTTTCCTCCTTTTTATGCATTGTATAAGGGTACCTAAAATGGCCGTGTTGCCGGGACTCATTCATTTTGCATCACACTCACCTAAGTTATGCTTAAGGGGGGGTGTTGGTGTACATGCACTTAGACTAGCTGTGTTGGTGTACATGCACCTAGATTAGCTCCAGTTAACTTATTGCTTGCATGTGGCACATGTACACATTAACATAAGATAAAGCACACTTAGCTTTAGTTAGCTTTAGTTATTGCATATACAACTAAGCTTAACTTAGTTGCTTTTATGTATTTATTCTAAAACTAATATTGTAGAATCAATTTTTTTATTCTTTTCTCAATTCTTGCTCGCTTCCTTCCTTCTCTTGCAAGCTTGTTTATTGTTTTGCAGATCTAGATCTGTGTATCTCAAAAATCTTACATCTTGACATGTGGGCATTCCGTTGGAAAATTCCAGGAACTGAGATGGAGTTTCTGAGCGTGGCCTCCAAATTGTGTTGAAAATTGTAGCTACACAACCGCCTTCAACCAATTGACGTTCCAGAACCAATAAAATGGAAACGTGTGCTCACATCGTCTTCAGTTTGAGCTCTGGTGCATTGAAATGCTGACTACGCTCTACAATAAGACGATCAGTACCCGTCCCACGTAGCTCTGCCAGATCCACCAATTGATAGTTGCATCGATCCTCAAATGTGGCACCAGCTAACAATGGTTTAACTGTCCTCATAAACAATTAGCAAGGCATTTACCAAGAACATGCCATGCAATCTTCTCGAGTTTGAGTTGGACCTGGCAGTCGAGATGAAGAGTAGAAGGAGAAGCGCATATAGTAAATATGCTCTGGATAGCAACAAATTCAAAAAAATAATCAACAGAAAGGGACTAGAAGACAATGTAGCCGAAAAGGGATTTGCAACATATGCTTGACTAAAGGTAGATGTCTGACAAAAGAAATTAGACTGCTAGGCTGGGAAAAAATACCACGCTCAGAAGAAGCGGAATATATCTCTGTTTCCGCTGCAAGAGTCGAATGGGAAAGGCGCGCTCCAGTGAGCCCTCTGGTTAATGGAATTCACAGATCAACCAGGAGCACGATGCATATGACCATATCCTTCTCTCCCCCAAAGCAAGCGGCGAATATCAAATTTAGATTGTCTCCTTCTCTCTCCCAAAGCAAGCGGCAAATATCAAATCCCAGAAGGATTGCAGTAGTCCCACCCATGTTGTTACACACAAAGAAATCCCAGAAAAACTGAGAACCAAAAAAAATTGAGATCTATATTAGATGGAAACCATCATCTCTCATACAGATCTACCATCATCTCTAATACAGATATGTAGATCTGGAATAAGAAATTTTGAGAATACACTTAAACAAAAAAAACATTTAAATCATTAGAAAAATGCGAAACTCCAAAAGGGTATTTAGCATGGCAGCTTGCTCTGTTATTATATAAAAGTATTCTATTACTCACAATCCTCCGTTAATGTATATAGAAAGCTTCCATTATATAGTAATGAAGGATCGGTTAAGAATAACAACTCGACAGATGCAAGTCCTTATATGAGCTTACAACTCATAATATGTGACCTTGACACCTACAACTAGTTCTCTTAGTTGAAGCATTAAAAAAAAAAAAAAAAAAAATACCCTAAAAAAATTTTATCCATATCCCTGGATGAATATCCCCCCTTGGGAATAATGTGAAAAATAGCATAGAGGGAAAAACAAAAAAAATTCAATTATCATCCCATACTTGAACAAGCAAAAAAAACATCACCAATTATTTTCTCCCTACTTGGGAGTGAAACAAGTAAGGGTAATTAACTATTCATAACTTCAACAAAATCATAGACAAAGTGAAACAAACAAATAAATTAGAAAAAACATAAAGACCAAAAACAAACATCATCCCAAAACATACATAAACTCCAACAAAAAAACATTCCCAACAACCCAAACACAATAAACTCACAGTAAGAAAACACCATTATTAACAGGATATAACCTTAAAGTTTACATCAAGTTCCCACAACACAAATTGTAATTGGATATTCAACACTTAAAATAACCAAATCCCACACTAAATTTGTAAAAACAATTTTCAAACTTAACCAAAAAATCACACAAATTAAACCCCCCCCCAACTGAAAAACAAACCAAATCTAAAAATTTCCCCAACCAAACCTTACCAAACACACTTACAAATAAACACACAAATTCCCCAACATAATTTTTATTCAAAAAAAATTATTTTCATTAATTAAATTTTAATTTATAAAGTCTCACAACCCAAAAATAACAATTTTCTTTAAACTTTTTTATTTACAACTCAATATGCAAAGATCACACTATAAGCAGTATTCAAAAGTTAGTAAATTACCAAAAATTTGGAAGTTTACAATAATTCCCTTTCTAGCACAATAATCCTCAGTAAACCACCATTTTTACGCCATAAAGGCACCTTCCCATTTTTGAAATTAA
Source organism: Pinus tabuliformis (assembly GCA_031772625.1). NCBI lineage: Eukaryota > Viridiplantae > Streptophyta > Pinopsida > Pinales > Pinaceae > Pinus > Pinus tabuliformis. The sequence goes on from CM062818.1 coordinate 893,792,941, forward strand.
ATCCCTTTTATCCTTCCCTTATAACATAATTTTGTACCCTTGATTTCCATGTTATGAAATTGAAACAACCGTCAACCATCCGATTTTAAACTCTTATTTTTTAGTTACAATTCGGTTTAAGTGATAGATCCAGTATTGTTAATTACAATTACTTACCATAGATAATAGCCACCGCTGTGGAGAGGATGAGGCCACTGTTGCACATAAGCTCTTGGTCAGACACTGTGAGCCTATTCCTCGCCACATTGGTTTTCTTGGGAGCACTGGTCGGCGAACCCTTTCCGGGAACTCCATTCTCCCCAAACGACTCAGGTTCTCCATTCTCCCCAAATGACTCAGGTTTTGTTGCCACTCTCTGTCGGGGTCATGACAGTGGCTTCTCTGGTTTTTATGCCGGAACTCCATTCTCCCCAAATAACTCAGGTTTTGTTGCGGCTCTCTAGCGGGGTCATGACAATGGCTTCTCTGGTTTTTATCTAATCTCAGGGAGTCGACCATGCCCCCGATGCATTACAAATTTTGGTTGATACGTTTACCTCTATTATACGATGATTATTTATAAACTGTGATAGCCCAATGGTTCTTTGTTAAATTTTCTTTCTAGGAATTTCTTGTTTTTGAATATCCTTCAATAACACGTAATATTTGATTCATAGTAGGATGTCCAGATTGGTTATTGTAACTGTTTTCTTGTTAGAACCGCTCTTGTTTCAGTCTTATATGGACAGTGAGAGTGTCGACTTTTACATTATAGCATACTGTATATTGCTTTTACCAGAGTTGTAAACACTGTTGTGAATAAGAAAGAACCTTATTTCCGTTTCTATATGCTACAATCATCTTTGTATAACAGAAAACTGTTTTATTTTCCGTTTACCACTATTGGGAAGGTGTAGCGCGGACATCTCGAAACTGTTTGAACTAATCTCAGTGCCCCTATAGAATTTTTCCGAGGTTCTCTATAAATATTAAATAGAGTTAAAAGCAAAAAAAAAAAAAAAAAAAACCAACTTAATCCTTTCTCGTCAACATACATTTCTGGCGATTCCTCATTTTCATGATTCATAGGATCTGCAAACAATTATTTCAACTAGCATCAATTGATTTCTCATTTTGATGTAGAAACGTGCACAGCCAAAAGATTGGCATAAACTCACAGTTGCTTCTGGTTAATGCGTACCATTAAAGGTAAACTCTGCACAAGCAAATCAAGAGGTAAACGCTGCGTAGTTAAATTTATACGTGTGAAATGACTTTTAATGAATCAAATTGAGGATGATGTGGCAATGCTATTCTAAGGTCACTTGACGACCCAGAATATCCCAGTGTAAATAAATGTATGACATATAAAGACCTGGAATATCCCAGTGTAAATAAATGTATGACATATAAATTATATATATTTTTAATACATTTATGTTAATATAGATTACTAAAATAATATTAATATATAATTAAGGAATTTAGACTTCTGTGATCCATAACATTGTTTAGATAATCTTCGGCAAAATCACATAACCAATCTTTTGTCGACGCGTTTCGAACCAACCAGTGTGGTTCATCGTCAGGACAAGTTGAAGAACCAATCTGGCCTAGCTTGCTTAAATAGAGGTGCAGAGACTCCAGGGTTAAAATTACCAACGGCTAATTTTGACCAATGACCCTAGTCAAATTAGTTAAAAGATTGGTTATGTGATTTTGCCGAAGATTATCTAAACAATATTAATATATCTTGTATTCTTTAGCTGTATTCTATAGTATAAAGCATATTATATTTATATAAAGCATGTAAGGAAGACCTAATATAAAAAAGTATATAACGAAGACAAACACAAGACGAGCTGGAAGCATCAATATGTGTAGTATAATTTATAAGTGTGAAATTTGATTATTATGTTATGGCTCTAGGATTTTAGTTATTCTATTGCAATACCATGGGTCAATACCATGGCTTATCAACACCACATCCCCAAAAACCATAACTTATTTGTAAATCAAAATATTTTAGAAATACTTTATTTTAATTTAATTTTATAACATTTTTAACTAAATCTAAAAGAAAAAAGGTTATAATTACTTTTGAAGTATATCTAAACTCTTTATCCTCACAACTACTAAAATAAGAGAGTCATAAGAGCACAACTACTAAAAATAGAGAGTCATAAGAGCATAATTGTGTAAACAATGGAAAACAATGTAAGAATTTTATGTGCATTTGTTTGCAGTAGGTTTCCTGAAAAGATTTTGCACATTTATTAATTTTGCTTCATCAAAATGTTTGCAAAAGTTATAACTTTGCGATAATGTTTAAAAACTTATATACAACAACTCATTATTCATTGTGTAATTTGACAATGATTTTAATGTTTATATAACCGAATCATATAAAATTTGTAATAATGGTTAAAAAAATTATTAAATAAGAAATTATTTAAATATTAAGTATTTTAATTAGAATTAAGGATTTTAATTTAAGAGGCTGCGTATAGATTAATTAAAAAATAATATGTGGATGTTGGCATTATGATACAAGTGTTGTCCTTGATGGCAATTCACTTAGAGGTTGATACAGGTGATGACAACGTAATCAGAGGACAGATCTTAGTACAACAGGTCAAGAAAGAGATATACGCAGGTTCATTGTGACAAATCAGGTATACACGCGGGTTGGACGTGCCGAAGACGCGTATGCGCATACACGCACTTTCACACAAGGAAAAGCGCGTACATGTGGGAAAACTTATGTCTTGGTCCGTGGTAGTTAGTCCTCGGTACTTGAACCTATGGTTTTGGACCATGGTATCTCGACAAGTGTGTTGATCTCAAGTATTGGGCTCTTGGTATTGATTTATTATGGTTTTGGACCGTGGTATTGAGCAAGGCCTAAGTCTATAAAAGGAGAAGAAGATCATTAGGCAAAGGGGGTTGGAGCTCCCTTCTAGGAGAGTCTGGAGAACGAGAGAAGGTTGTAGCCTTCTGCAGGTTGTAGCCTACGTGCTGGTAAAGGACTGCACCAGTACATTGTAAAAGAAGTTTCTTAATAAAGGAAGATAGAAATGAATTGCAGCAGGTGGTTTTCACCCACATTGGGTTTCCACCTTATATCATGGTGTTCATGTGTGCTTCTTGTGTTTGATGATCTGTTCTGTTTTTACTGCACCTGCTTACTGTTCATATGGTTAATGAAGATCTGATGCACTAACTAAAGATCAACATTTAATGATTAACTGAATCATAAGTATTTTGGATATACGCTAGTTGCTTTAGATACAGCTGCGTATACACGCGGGTTCCCTTGGATGAAGTAGCGTATATTTACCTAAGTATGGAAATGAAAAAGTTTTATTGATCTGATAATACTGATTCACACCCCCCCCTCTCAGTATTATTTCCAACAATTGGTATCAGAGCAGGTCCTTTGGTAGAAGCTTGATCGCTTGAAGGAGATCCGTGGAACGATGGGAAAGAAGCTTAAGAAGAAAGCACTTAAGAAAAAGGAGAAGACATCTCAGAAGAACTATGACAGTGGGAGAATTGATTAGGGATTAGGTATAAGAAGCTCTTCAGATTCAGAATCATTTCAGAATGAAGATGAACTATCAGGTATGAATTTGTTATCCTCTGATGTTCCAGCTATCTATCCATTTGGAAAAGATGAAAGTGATAGCGAAACTACTGAATTTGCTTTTATGGGTGAGCAAGAAAGATATCAAATAGAGGCAGAATTTAAAAGGCTTACAGACAAAATTAGAGATCAACAAGATCTATTGAACAAAAGGGAATGTGTCTTCAAAGAAGAAGCTGCCAAACTAAAAGCTCAACTAGAGGAAGGAAACAAGGTAAGGGAGTTATTCAAGGACAAATATCAAAAGTTGCAGGATGAAGTAACATCACTAAGAGATGAAGTCAATGAAAGAAGCACAACCATCAAGAAACTTAGAGATAGATCCAGTTACTATGAAAGTCTTGAAGCCATGATCCGCTCGCTAAAGGAAGATCTTGAAGAAACAAAGAAGCAGAATAAAGATCTACTCCAAGCTATTGAAAAATAGGAAAACGAAGTTATCAGCTTAAAATCTCAACTGGAATGTGCCTTCAAAATTCGTCAAATGTAGCAGGATGTGAATGAAGAATAAGAAAATGAGATTCTCAAACTAAGGCAACAAATGGAAGAGGAAAGAAATGCTGAAGAAAACATGAAGAAACAATGTCTGGAAAAGGAAGAACAACTTCAAGTTGAGGTAAATATCTTGAAAGGTAAATTAGAAGAAAAGGATAAATTATTACGATTTCAAGATAGTACTAAAGCCTTGGATGATATTCTTAGTAGTCAAATGTCTCCTGCTATCAAGACTGGTCTTGGTTTTCATGAATCTGTTGAAGGTGAATCTAGTTCACAAGGTGAGGCAAGGAACTCTAAAGAGAAATGTAAAATGATCAACAAGGAGATGAAAGGTCAACCCCATCAACAATCAAGGAAAGAGACTCCTCAAAGAAAATCTTTTACTCCTCCTATGAAAAATGTTGAATGTTATGCATGTCATAATATTGGACATGTTGCAGCTAGATGTGGAAGAAGAAGGGTTCAAGACCATCATGTAGAAAGATCATCACATTCAAGGTACTTTAATGGATATTGCTTTGCTTGCAATGTGTTTGGTCACAAAGCTGCTGATTGCTACAGGAGAAATATGAAACATGTAAGATGTTATGCATGTAACAAGCATGGACATATAGCAAAGGAATGCAGGAACAAAGGACGGACATCACACCAAAAGGAGAAAAAATCATCACACTTGAAGATATGGAAGAAGAAGGAAGTACAGTCAGACAGATGTGGCACAACACAATGTACTCAGATACAGCACAGCACAGACATAACAGACTCAGAGGGAGCTGAAAGTATAAAACTTCAGTATCCTGAATATCATACGCAAGTTCCATAAAGGTAAGTCGCGTATATACGCGAGTTACAGGTTGCAGAGTCGCGTATATGGAGATCGGAAGAAAGGGCAGCAGAACAGACCCAGGAAATGGTTCGGTCATGGTTGGCTCAGGCTCAGGGGGAGCATATACTTCAAATAATGCATTGTTGGCATTATGGTTAGAAGTTGTTGATAAAGCTAAATGATACAATTTGCTGTTTGATCAAAGGAATGGTATTGCAGTTTTGGATGCTCATGCTTATGGTGCAGATCATATATGATGAATGATAGCCATGGTCTTGAATGAATTACTGGTCTTAGAACTTGCATCTGCTCTGGGGCAGCATGGATGGATTGATACAACTTGGCATATACAAAGGGGAGCTCAATCAGAAACTTCAACATGTACTCAGGGGGAGTATGGACAGCAAAAGGTATACCAAGGAAGAGAATATCTTGGTCCGCCCTTTGCCCTTGATGTCAAAGGGGGAGAGTGACTTGGTGTGGTGGTTGCCATCAAGTCCAAAGGGGGAGATTGTTGGCATTATGATACAAGTGTTGTCCTTGATGGCAACTCACTCAGAGGTTGATACAGGTGATGGCAACGTAATCAGAGGATAGATCTTAGTATAGCAGTTCAAGAAAGAGATATACGCAGGTTCATTGTGACAAATCAGCGTATACACGCGGGTTGGACGTGCCGAAGATGCGTATGCGTATACACGCACTTTCACGCAAGGAAAAGCGCGTACATGTGGGAAAACTTATGTCTTGGTCCGTGGTAGTTAGTCCTCGGTACCTGAACCTATGGTTTTGGACCATGGTATCTCGACAAGTGTGTTGATCTCAAGTATTGGGCTCTTGGTATTGATTTATTATGGTTTTGGACCGTGGTATTGAGCAAGGCCTAAGTCTATAAAAGGAGAAGAAGATCATTAGACAAGGGTATCTGAAAAGTCTTGAATATCTGAAGAAGTATGAGATCCAGGATGCAGGTTATGGGTTGATGATGCATTGCTTGATCTGAGCTAAGGAGGGATCTCACCGGTTGATGGAGAAAAAGATCTAAGGAGAGATCGGGAACAAATGGTTTGAAATGAACTATCTTTATGATGCTTATTCTAGATCTACATACTGACGCATGTATTGTTCTGTAAGTGTTATGAGTATGACTGATGTCTGGTACAGCTGCAAGTTATGAGAAATTATTTTTAGATCTGTACGCGGGTTGTCTTTGGCAAAAGCGCGTATGTACGCAGGTTTGATTCATTATAGTAGCGTATACATTATGAAGGATAATATTTGAAGTTGCAGATGGATTTGATGGTTATGGTAGAGTTCTGTTATCTGCTCTGTGTTCTGGTGACTGTGTTATTGACAGGGTGTTAGTGTTTCAGTGATTCAGAAATTGATGATGCTAGTATTGACTGTTTTGTGCTTCAATGATATTTATGGGTCCAGTATGAAAATTTGATGAAACGTGGCCTTCAGATTATGTGTTGTGCTTCAGGAGTATCCAGTCTGAAAATTTATGAAACGTGGTACCTGGAGGAGAGAAGATTGTAGGTTGGCGCCTACGTACTAGTATCTTAGCTAGTACAAGAGCAAAGGGGGTTGGAGCTCCCTTCCAGGAGAGTCTGGAGAACGAGAGAAGGTTGTAGCATTCTGTAGGTTGTAGCCTGCGTGATGGTAAAGGACTGCACCAGTACATTGTAAAAGAAGTTTCTTAATAAAGGAAGATAGAAACGAATTACAGCAGGTGGTTTTCACCCACATTGGGTTTCCACCTTATATCATGGTGTTCATGTGTGCTTCTTGTGTTTGATGATCTGTTCTGTTTTTACTGCACCTGCTTACTGTTCATATGGTTAATGAAGATCTGATGCACTAACTAAAGATCAACATTTAATGATTAACTGAATCATAAGTATTTTGGATATACGCTAGTTGCTTTAGACGCAGCTGCGTATACACGCGGGTTCCCTTGGATGAAGTAGCGTATATGTACCTAAGTATGGAAATGAAAAAGTTTTATTGATCTGATAATACTGATTCACCCCCCCTCTCAGTATTATTTCCAACAATTAGTATCAGAACAGGTCCTTTGGTAGAAGCTTGATCGCTTGAAGGAGATCCCTGGAACGATGGGAAAGAAGCTTAAGAAGAAAGCACCTAAGAAAAAGAAGAAGACATCTCAGAAGAACTACATGACAGTGGGAGAATCGATTGGGGATTAGGTATAAGAAGCTCTTCAGATTCAGAATCATTTCAGAATGAAGATGAATTATCAGGTATGAATTTGTTATCCTCTGATGTTCCAGCTATCTATCCATTTGGAAAAGATGAAAGTGATAGTGAAACTACTGAATTTGCTTTTATGGGTGAGCAAGAAAGATATCAAATAGAGGCAGAATTTAAAAGGCTTACAGACAAAATTAGAGATCAACAAGATCTATTGAACAAAAGGGAATGTGTCTTCAAAGAAGAAGCTGCCAAACTAAAAGCTCAACTAGAGGAAGGAAACAAGGTAAGGGAGTTATTCAAGGACAAATATCAGAAGTTGCAGGATGAAGTAACATCACTAAGAGATGAAGTCAATGAAAGAAGCACAACCATCAAGAAACTCAGAGATAGATCCAGTTACTATGAAAGTCTTGAAGCCACGATCCGCTCGCTAAAGGAAGATCTTGAAGAAACAAAGAAGCAGAATAAAGATCTACTCCAAGCTATTGAAAAACAGGAAAACGAAGTTATCAGCTTAAAATCTCAGCTGGAATGTGCCTTCAAAATTCGTCAAATGCAGCAGGATGTGAATGAAGAACAAGAAAAGGAGATTCTCAAACTAAGGCAACAAATGGAAGAGGAAAGAAATGCTGAAGAAAACATGAAGAAACAATATCTGGAAAAGGAAGAACAACTTCAAGTTGAGGTAAATATCTTGAAAGGTAAATTAGAAGAAAAGGATAAACTATTACGATTTCAAGATAGTACTAAAGCCTTAGATGATATTCTTAGTAGTCAAAGGTCTCCTGCTATCAAGACTGGTCTTGGTTTTCATGAATCTGTTGAAGGTGAATCTAGTTCACAAGGTGAGGCAAGGAACTCTAAAGAGAAATGTAAAATGATCAACAAGGATATGGAAGGTCAACCCCATCAACAATCAAGGAAAGAGACTCCTCAAAGAAAATCGTTTACTCCTCCTATGAAAAATGTTGAATGTTATGCATGTTATAATATTGGACATGTTGCAGCTAGATGTGGAAGAAGAAGGGTTCAAGACCATCATGTAGAAATATCATCACATTCAAGGTACTTTAATGGATATTGCTTTGCTTGCAATGTGTTTGGTCACAAAGCTGCTGATTGCTACAGGAGAAATATGAAACATGTAAGATGTTATGCATGTAACAAGCTTGGACATATAGCAAAGGAATGCAGGAACAAAGGACGGACATCACACCAAAAGGAGAAAACATCATCACACTTGAAGATATGGAAGAAGAAGGAAGTACAGTCAGACAGATGTGGCACAACACAATGTACTCAGATACAGCACAACACAGACATAACAGACTCAGAGGGAGCTGAAAGTATAAAACTTCAGTATCCTGAATATCATACGCAAGTTCCATAAAGGGAAGTCGCGTATATACGCGAGTTACAGGCTACAGAGTCGCGTATATGGAGATCGGAAGAAAGGGCAGCAAAACAGACCCAGGAAATGGTTCGATGATGGTTAGCTCAGGCTCAGGGGGAGCATATACTTCAAATAATGCATTGTTGGCATTATGGTTAGAAGTTGTTGATAAAGCTAAATGATACAATTTGTTGTTTGATCAAAGGAATGGTATTGTAGTTTTGGATGCTCATGCTTATGGTGCAGATCATATATGATGAATGATAGCCATGGTCTTGAATGAATTGCTGGTCTTAGAACTTGCATCTGCTCTGGGGGAGCATGGATGGATTGATACAACTTGGCATATACAAAGGGGAGCTCAATCAGAAACTTCAACATGTACTCAGGGGGAGTATGGACAGCAAAAGGTATACCAAGGAAGAGAATATCTTGGTCCACCCTTTGCCCTTGATGTCAAAGGGGGAGAGTGACTTGGTGTGGTGGTTGCCATCAAGTCCAAAGGGGGAGATTGTTGGCATTATGATACAAGTGTTGTCCTTGATGGCAACTCACTCAGAGGTTGATACAGGTGATGGCAACGTAATCAGAGGACAGATCTTAGTACAGCAGGTCAAGAAAGAGATATACGCAGGTTCATTGTGACAAATCAGCGTATACACGCGGGTTGGACGTGTCGAAGACGCATATGCGTATACACGCACTTTCACGCAAGGAAAAGTGCGTACATGTGGGAAAACTTATGTCTTGGTCCGTGGTAGTTAGTCCTCGGTACCTGAACCTATGGTTTTGGACCATGGTATCTCAACAAGTGTGTTGATCTCAAGTATTGGGCTCTTGGTATTGATTTATTATGGTTTTGGACCGTGGTATTGAGCAAGGCCTAAGTCTATAAAAGGAGAAGAAGATCATTAGGCAAGGGTATCCGAAAAGTCTTGAATATCTGAAGAAGTATGAGATCCAGGATGCAGGTTATGGGTTGATGATGCATTGCTTGATCTGAGCTAAGGAGGGATCTCACCGGTTGATGGAGAACAATATCTAAGGAGAGATCGAGAACAAATGGTTTGAAATGAACTATCTTTATGATGCTTATTCTAGATCTACATACTGACGCATGTATTGTTCTGTAAGTGTTATGAGTATGACTGATGTTTGGTACAGCTGCAAGTTATGAGAAATTATTTTTAGATCTGTACACGGGTTGTCTTTGGCAAAAGCGCGTATGTACGTGGGTTTGATTCATTATAGTAGCGTATACATTATGAAGGATAATATTTGAAGTTGCAGATGGATTTGATGGTTATGGCAGAGTTCTGTTATCTGCTCTGTGTTCTGGTGACTGTGTTATTGACAGGGTTTCAGTGTTTCAGTGATTCAGAAATTGATGATGCTAGTATTGACTGTTTTGTGCTTCAATGATATTTATGGGTCCAGTATGAAAATTTGATGAAACGTGGCCTTCAGATTATGTGTTGTGCTTCAGGAGTATCCAGTCTGAAAATTTATGAAACGTGGTACCTGGAGGAGAGAAGATTGTAGGCCGACGCCTACGTACTAGTATCTTAGCTAGTACAAGAGCAAAGGGGGTTGGAGCTCCCTTTCAGGAGAGTCTGGAGAACAAGAGAAGGTTGTAGCCTTCTGTAGGTTGTAGCCTGCGTGCTGGTAAAGGACTGCACCATTACATTGTAAAAGAAGTTTCTTAATAAAGGAAGATAGAAACGAATTGCAGCAGGTGGTTTTCACCCACATTGGGTTTCCACCTTATATCATGGTGTTCATGTGTGCTTCTTGTGTTTGATGATTTGTTCTGTTTTTACTGCACCTGCTTACTGTTCATATGGTTAATGAAGATCTGATGCACTAACTAAAGATCAACATTTAATGATTAACTGAATAATAAGTATTTTGGATATACGCTAGTTGCTTTAGACACAGCTGCGTATACACGCGGGTTCCCTTGGATGAAGTAGCGTATATGTACCTAAGTATGGAAATGAAAAAGTTTTATTGATCTGATAATACTGATTCACCCCCCCCGCTCTCAGTATTATTTCCAACAGTGGATTGGTACTAGTAAGTCACTTTGTGCTGTGAAGGTCACTAGTTCGAAACTCTGTGGGAAAAAATCCAATCATGTTAAGGGTTGGTGTGGCCCAGGCGGGGTGCGATCCCTGAGTGATTTTGACGGCTTAGATGCCCTTGGGTCACGATTTCTTAAGCCATAGTTGAAGCCTAATGTATTCTCTAATGAACTTAGACAACTTGATAAACAAAAAAATAATAATAAATAAACATATACAAATTGATAAGTGACGTTAATGAGTATATATTGTGATTTTATAAAAGAAGACGTCGCTTGAAAAATGGAAAATTGTGAAAGACAAATTGAAAGTCCAAGAATTTTGATTCTTTAATTAGAAATTCAGATTTGGGACAAACAATAGATCTTAAGGGGTCACCTAGCACAAAGAGGATACAACTTAATGGGGGAACAAGTCCTGAGAAATAAATAACTATTAGTGGAATGTTTTCTGCATGCTATGAGGCTAGGAGAGATTAGTGGTAAGTGCATAAATACTTGAGAAAAGGAAGGAGCCTCAAGTTGCGGGAACACAGGTAGATCTACTAAGATGGGGTTGCATCTGTGATTTCCACCATATATCACTCGAAAGTGAAATATGCAAAACTAAGAACAAGAAAGCATGAGGAAATTGCTTCTATGAAATCACAACCAATGCTTGGGAGTGTCTGGGTAAAGAGATTTTGGCTTATCGATCAACTAAAGATGGGTGGAACATCCCTCATTAATTTGTATTGCCCATATTGTCGCGACTTCATCCAATCCTTATTGCATCCCTAATCAATTTGTACCACCCATATGGTTGCGGCTTCATCCAATCCTTAATGCATGTGTTTTATCAACGTCTTTAATTCATTATTAATGATGCTTCATGCAAAAATATCTAGAAATAGATTAGATTCTAATCAATGGCTTAATCCTCGACTTCTTCTAGAAGTTTCACCTCCAGTTTAATTAATACCCTTTAATTATTTTAATTTCCTAATTTTAGCATTAGGCACCCATTAGAAATAATTAATTATTTTAATAAAGTTGTCTTCTGGTGGAATTTCCCAAAATGATTTCTGGGTATTCTGGAATACATGTGTCCAACCCTCCCGACAAATTTTGAATCTTAGACCACATCCGATGCTATTGGAAATCAACACTCCCTCTTAGCGAGGAATGTGCTCTACTAATGTAACTTGCTGAAGAATCACCCTGACTCTGTAACATCTCTCTTTGCATCGCTGATGTTTGACATTACTGCCCGCCAACTATTGCGCAAATGTTGCATCTGTGCTGCTGCTGACCCTACTACTGCCAACACTGCATCTGTACTACAACCCTTGTAAATGCTGCATATGTGTTGCTAATGGCTCTGCCACTGCCAATGTTGCATCTGCACTGCAACCTTCTCCAACTGTTGTTTCTACTGCATCAACAATGGAAAAGCATCCAAAATTATTGAACAAGTGTTCATTATGATGTATCTGCTGCTGGAATTCTGATTGCTACTAGTCTTTGCGTTGTCAATGAAGCCACTGCACCGCTGCTAACTTTGCTCTATGCCAACTGGATTGCTGCCAACTCTAGCTCTACACTGCTATGATTCTGGTGCTCTTAGCCATTGCAACTGTCACTCCAACACTCCTCTGCATCAAGTGACTCGGTCCATCCTGCTACTTCTAATATGGTCTCCCGTAGAAAGGTATTGATCCAAGAGGCAGACTCCTCAAGGATCCTGCCCATCTGCACTTCTTGCGAACTACACTACCAGATCATCCCACCTCTACCCTAGAGATATCTGGGCAATCATGGAAAACTCCTCCTCCTCGATATTTGCGGATGTAGCCTTGAGATCATGCTTATCGTCTTTATCCTTCTTCTTGAGAGGACACTACATAGCATAGTGACCAAGTTTACCACACCTGAAATATTTGATCTTTGATACATCCTTCTTCTTTCTCTGCTGCTCTTGCTACCCCTTAGATGCAAGGGATGCATTCTCTTCCTCCTCCTTGGGGTTCGTCCATTGTTTCTACCGCCATCAAGTTTGCACTTGACTAAGTCTCGACTCATCTCTTCCTGCTGAAGAGCAACCCACATTCATTCCCAATCTGGCAATTTCTCTCTGCCCAGGATACTATGCAAAAACACTTGTCTTTCCTCTGAGACTGAATTTAGGGTCAACCTCACCATCTCTGTAGGTTGAGGTGTTGATCCTACAGCTCCCAACTGATGTCAGACTTCCTAAAGCTTTGATAGGAATGAATCAATGTGTTCCCCTTTCTCCATCCTAGCTTATCTCATCTTCTCCTCCAATTACATCTTTCGATGCTCGAACAATCCCTGATACAACGTAGCCAAGGCATCCCACATTTGTCGGGCAATATCCTTGCCGACAATATGACACGCTACGTGATCTCTCACTTTGTCGAGGATCAATCGCTTGGCCTTTGCCATCTCACCCTTATACTTCTTGAGCAGATCTAGACCCGCGGGTACAAATACCACACTGTCGACTTAGGTTTTGAGATTCTAATCATCGAGAAGGCATGAGATCCTTGCCTTCTAGATCACATAGTTGGATGCACCATCCAACTGATCTTGATCTCACAACTCATGAGCTGCGATCTCTGCAAAAAAAAAATGTCATACTGCCTCCTCTCTCCTCTGCACAGCTACTAGGCTGGCCTACACACTTCATGCTGAAGTTAATAGATTTGATCCTCTCTGATGCTGCTCAACACTTGAGAAATTGACTTCCCTGGCTAGGAATTCTCTGAGGAAGAAATTCCCTCAAGTGTCTCCTTCATTCTTCTGACATTTTTCTGCCCCAACAACTGCTGCAGAAAATTGCGTCTCCCCAGTTTCTACTATGTGTTGAAGCTTTTCTTGCGCTTCTCCCTCTGCCACTAACAAATCTCGATCTGGAAATCTTACCTCTCCTTCACTCACTCATAGAGAGATCTTCCACGAAAATCTTGCCCTCCTGGCTTTGATTACGCAATCCCTCTCGGGATTCGATCTACTGCCTATGCAACACTTCGATTTACTTCCTCCTCTTCAACATTGGCTCTTCTGTTCTGCTCCCTTGCTTCACTTGTCCTCTGATACCATGTGAAAATTTGGATGCACAAATATCTACTGCAACAACCGATTATGTTTCTTCTATTTGTTAATTACTGAACAAAATTATTTATTGTTTCCTTCAGTGAACACCGAAACTAATACATTGCAGCCTTCACCATTTAAATAAAATGCAGAAACGAGAAACTTAACAAGAAAGAAACACAACACATGACACCGTTATTTTTGGAAAAATGTTCTCGGAAAAACCCAATGGGGGAAAACCTGTGCAACAGTTGAGGGTTTGTATTATTATGTAATAGTTTGTGAATACAATATTTGGATGCCTTTCTAGCTATCCAATACAGAAAATCTGACTGGCAGAGAGATAAGTGAGATATAGCTCACACTATCACTGGCGATCCATGACCAATCTAGCCATTAAATGATTAACCCCTAGCTTCCTCTACACAGTTTCTGCGCAATCATTGCACTGCTCTGCGTCACAGCTTCTGGGGACTGCATCAGTCCTTTGGCTGATCGATTTTCCTCTAGAAATTCGACTCCTGCTGTCCCGGTCTCACACCCTAGATTTTGGCTCTGAAATTCGACTTCTCCAGGAAATGCGGATCTCCTCTCAGGCTTTGCATTGCCTCTTATGGATCTCTCTCTGCCTCCTCTGCGATGTATTCTTGGATCCGGAAATCTTCCCCCAGAAACTATCCCTGCCCCTCACTGCAATAAATCACTTCGATCTCTTCTCTAACAACTGCTGCGCTGCCCTTTCTGAGAAATTCGATCTCTTGATTTGATCTGATATTCAGCCTATGAGTGACATTAGTTAAAGATTTATTTTTTAAAGGTATTACAGACTCATGTGTTGGTGTGTGTTCTGCGTTATTGAAACAACGGATCGATCAGATTCCCAATACACAGACAATTAAATGGAAATACAACAGAGAAATGCAGTAAGCAAACACAAAGACACAAGAAATTTAATAAGGAGTTCACCCTATTCTCCAGGGCTACATCTCCGGTCCAGCTTTCAATGGTGGCCTTGTTTTATTGTGTCCTTAAGCAGAGAATTACAATACAGGGACTCAATGCAAGTTCTCCTGAAGCAGGTTTTGCTTGGCAGGGTGGTTCTTGGATTCCCCAAGCCACTGGAGTGCACAGACTCTTCTTCTTCCTACCAGTTCTGTGACCTTCTGGCCTACAGTGGAAAGAGCCAAATGTGGTGCTAAGTCTGGATAGATTCCTCTATGGGATGGCTTGAATCTCTCAAGCTCTCCAGTGGTCAATGCTGCCTTTGGTCAGCTCGACCCTCTACCTTCTGCTGCTTTGATTTACTGCCTTCTTCTCTGGTTTCTGTCTCTTAGTGTTCAGTCCTCCTCTCGGGGTTCACTCTGACTGACTCTAACTCCGTATTCTGTCTCTATTCATGGCTTTTAGCCATTCATTCCAATGCCTGTTCGGTTCCTCTTTGGCCTCTGTCGATTAGCCATCTGCACCTACGCATGGAGTTCCCTGTTCAGCGTCATCATCAGCGCTCAGGGAGTGGCCACATGTCCTCCTCTAAATGGCGCCAGCATGCTTCGTCGGTTTGTTTCTTCAGTTACGTAATGGATGAAGTCTTTTCTCCACCGTGGCGGTCAAACAGATTCCAAATCCATCTAAAACGCGGCATATTCCGTTGTCGATTCTGCTTCCTCCATCAAGCGTCATCTCAGCCGTCCGATCTGGGGCCTCTAGATCCAACGTCATACGCACGTTTCGTGCGGTTGACTTGCTCGACCGATAGCGCGCGATCAACAACTGTTTTCTCTCACCTCCGCTTGCCATGCGTCGATCGATGAATGGAATCGCTCCCCTCTCGTCCAAAACCTTTTATCGTTTGAGGGCACCTCGATCAATACCGTTAGTTTTGCAATGTGCGGGTGCCACCTTTGTACTTTAGCGCCTTTCACTTTTCCGCCCGTGGTTCTTCGACTCACCATGCGTTCATGTGATCGGGTCTCCTCCTTTATGGCCTTTTTCGCCCAGTAATCCTGCATAAAAAATCACCTTATTTTCCCGATCCGGGGCTCTCAGGGGCTACTTTGACCTCCTATGCAGTTTCCATAGGCCTCGGTCAGTGCGCTTTGACCGAGGTCCTCGTCGTTCCACGCTGGCTGCCATTGCCACTAGTTCAAGGGTGTTTTTGATCGCTGTTTTGGATTCTTTAGAGATTTGTTCCGACCTGATACATTCATGGTTCTTTGATAGTATTCTATGGATCCAATTCGGATCATGATCTCTCTCTGATATATTTTCCAAATGCCCATCAAGCCTTCTCTTATAATATTCTCTTTGAGAACCAATGACCCAGATTAGATTCTAATTAATGACTTAGATCATTTTGTCTTGATCCTCGTCTTCTTCTAGAGGTTTCACCCCTATTTTAATTAACACCCTTTAATTATTTTAATTTCCTAAGCTTAGACTTAGGCACCCATTAAAAATAAATAATTATTTTAATAAAATTGTCTTCGGGTGGAATTTCCCAAAATGATTTCTGGGTATTCTGGAATACATGTGTCTAAGCCTCCTTGCCAATTTTGAGGCTTAAAGCACATCTGATGCTACCAGAAATGAACACATCATACAATACTCAAATCAGAAATCCGAGGCTGCCATAGAGTTTAGGACACTCAAAATCCCCTTTCTAGGCTCTTCTTAAGCTCCAAAAGGTTACAAACTGAGCAAGATATGGCTCTTGGAACCAAGCTATAATATTTGCCTTGAAAATTGATAAAACCTTCTAATTGTTCTACGAATTCCGCCTTTACACAGTTCGATGAGTGACAATTTTAGCTGGGAATGACGAGATTCTTGCCGCAAAAGGTGCAAATTTTGGCCTCTTTAATCCTGTCAATAACCTCCTTACGCGCCAAAATGGGGTCATATTACACCGTGTCGTCGACGCTAACTGGCCACCCCCGTCAGCTTAGCTCCCTGCTCTGAAGGTTCTTGTCCCACTGCACTGATAGGATTAGGGGCATGACAAACTTCTCGCCCCCTATGTCAGAATCCAGGGTAATGGTCACATATATACTGCCGAGAACCGATGGTCAGGGCCTCTTCACCCATGCCCTCTACCATAACCTCCACCGGGTGGTCTCGTGGGTGTTAATGTATATGGGGGACAGGGCTAACTGCTCGCTTGTGCCGCTAGAGCCCTTGTTTGTGTTCGTAGTTGGTCTTATGGTCTATCACGTGACCAGGGTTGGGGCCATGTGCCCCAACCCCTCCCCAAAACGTTGAAACCATGTCATAATAAATATAACTTGTGCCCATGTATAATAAGAACTAATGCGGTGGCATAGCTGTAAGGTTGTAGGTTGGTTTGCAAGAGGTCTAGGGTTCGAACCCCTTTACGCCCTTCAGCCCTTATAAAAAAAAAAATTCCAACCATATTGGGCCACCTGCCACTGTCTCCTTGGGCGACATGGACCTTGATAATTGGCCCACATCACAACCAAACCAGCTAATGACATTATGCCACTTGGCCTAGTATGAAAATAACATATGTCAAGCCGGGATTGGTCCTCCTGTCTGTCGTATACCCAGTCAGCATGCTGATGTCACCATGTCAACAGATGTATGGTCTGCCCAGTCAACAACCCAATCAACCCCGTGGTTACTTTTTAGCTATTGGGCCAAAATTTAAGAACGTGATAACTTTTGAGGTGATTCAACCGTTGGAATCAAGATGATGAACACTACGATTCGACACCAGTTTCGGGAGATTTCGAGCACTTTCATGTTTTGAGCTTATCTTTGATCTCTAGATCATGAGTAAGTTGACCAGTGATGCAAAGGAGATACTAGTTCTAAGGGGAGCAGAGGTATCAACCTAATAAATTATTTCTCATATGTGTTTTTCCTTGCTCAAGGGCCTTTAAGGAACCTTATCTCCCTTAAAGCCCTGATGGATTTTTATTTCAAAGGCAAGTGTTTGCAAATGAATGTTTGAAAACCATGCCCCCTACCTCTTTGTCTTTCTAATTCCTCCCTAATTAGGTTGGAAATGTGCTTTTCCCTTTTGAAAGAAAAATATTGGGGATGGATTTTAGACTAATTGAATATCTCTAGATTGTTTGTGGTTGTTTAAAAAGGTTGAAGTTTAAGTCTCTGAGTGGACTAATATGATTCTTTAGAAGGGAGAGATATTAGTCTTGTTGAATTCCATCTTGGATGGTGTGTGAAAGCTTCAGGTGACAGGAGATTCAAACCTGGTCATTGAGCAGATCTTTAAGAAAAAAAATTGGAATACATGCTTCATTATTCAAAATTTCAAGGAGCTTAAAAAAATTGTCAAAATAAGCTTTGTTAATATTAATGCCCCTTTGAAAAGTAAAATTGCTCTATGGTTGGATTTGGGTAATTTGTTTTGACTTGGGATAATGAGCTAACATGAGGATGGTTTTGTCGAAATAGATACTAGTTGTGCAAAATAAATCTAGAGTCATTTTTTCACATTTTCATTATTGCACCTATATAGTGCAAGACTTATGTATAGTGAAGCCAAATTGACATCAAAATTCCTCTTGGTCAAAGGGTACATTGGAAGATTATTTGAAAGAATGGTTGGTGGACAAGTTAGCGAAGCAATATGAAAGTTTCCATTGGTGGGTGTTGTGCTTCTTTTTCCCCAAAAACTTTTTATTCATGTTAGATATGGCAAAGAAGAGGCTCAAAAAATAGGGATGAATTCACGACCTTGTCCACTTTTCTTGAGGTAGCCTTAGAAAAACATGTGTGAAAGCTTCAGGTGATGGGAGATTCAAAATTTTCAATTAATCAATCCCTCAAGAAAACTTGTGTGGTGGGCATGCCTCAATATATCCAAGAGTCCAACATCCCGAGGGAGCTTAATAAAAGAACATATGAACTATAGAAAGAAAACATCTTACCCTATTGGGTTTTTAGTCTATATGATTTTTTTAATGGTGTGGAGTTCAATTTCATGAAATTTCATATTTTTTTTTTCTTGATATAGATTATAGATGTACATATAAGAGGGATTTTCTTTTTGCATAAATGAAGACTGGTTGTAGGTAGCTTCAAGATGATGGTAGACATATATACTAGATGAATTTTATTTTTGTATAATGGAGGAATGGTTATAAATAGCTTCGAGCTACATGATTAATTAAATTATTAAACATTTTTTAGTTTGGATGTGTATAGTAGTCAAAAGACTGTGAAAGAGTGGTAAGTCTACTAGGTGATATTTAAGGTGGATTGAAAAATCAAGCACACTCCTTTCAAATTTAACAACATGTATTCCGGTTTTCTATAATTTCATGTGGGCATAGTATACCCAAAATCTATGACCATTTTGACGACTTATGATGGGACTTGTTGCAACAAATAGTCCATGCCCAACAATATCAAAATCTTCTATTCACGGAAAAGGAAGAGGAGTGTTTCATATAAAGATGGAAGCTTCTCACATAAGTCTTCCTGAGAAAAAAGTGAAAGCTATTGTTGAGAAACTGGCTAGGGATAGGTCACTAAAAGAACCACCAATTCGTATCTATTTCAGGACGTAATATGGGTATCTGTTGGACACCTAATCCTAAAGGGTTAGTGTGGAAGCCGAAAAGACTAAGCAGTCCAAGAGACCTTGGGATCTGAAACCCAAGAGTCACATATTTGTACTATAAATGTACATCTATTGTTAATAAAAAATTGAACTCACATGTTTTATCTTTCACATTGTTCTCCTATCCATGTGTGTTTAACATGGTATCAGAGCCATGATGAGTGGCCTGTTTTCCCTGAGCAACTGGTCTGAGTTGCCTTGAATAGTGCTGACTAGAGCTGGCCTAGTCTTCTGTAACGCTCCATTAATTCTGCCATCCCTGCGCTGTACCTGCGCCCTGCTCTTCTGAAGCTGCATACCAAATGATGTCAGAGCTGAAACGGTAACGCTGCCTGAAACACTGCTGAGTGAAACGCACGCTGCCTGAAGACTCTTTTTCTGAAGACTACCAGTATAATCGCTGGCTCAGTTGGAGGAGTTGCACTGATAGCAGTAGCGCCAGTGCTGAATTGAAACGCCTGGTAACGTAACCGATAGCAGTAGCGCCAGTGCTGAATTGAAACGCCTGGTAATGTATGGTCTCAGAGCTAACGTATGGTAACGTATGGTATGGTAACGTAGTATCCCAATTCCGCTTGCGCGTTACTCAACAAAACTCTTCATTTTCGTTTGATTCTCCTTTTGGTCTGCGTGTCATTCAAACTGCTCCGACCTCCCTCCACTTCGCTGTGCATTTCAAATCGAATAATAGATTGCTGTAGCATGTACAATCCGATACTCCGCCTTGTCCAGTAATGGCGGCATCATCGATTCTTTAATGAATTTCTTCAGTACCAGGAATGTGCATTCGGAACGCAGTGCTCTTCGAATATTTTTATGATATTCGATAGTCGGAAGCTGGATTGACGTTTAGCCAATTTACTTCTCTGCCGCCGACCATACCGCTTGCCTTAATTCAATCTTCGCTGGAGATTGGAGGCCGACTTTTAAAATTTCCGAGTTGATTGCGGGGACACCTCAACAAAAAGGAAATGTGAAGCAGCATACGCTTCCGGGCGAGTCGCTGTTCAGTTGACTGGTAGGCGAACTCTCTTTTACAATTTGGTTAGGCTGGTCAAACGGCGCATGAGACAAGAGACCGTCGGATGGATCTCCAAAGGGAAAATCGCTTCTAGTGCCCCGGCTGGAATGCCCGATAAACCCGAATAGAAACTCCTCTGTTCTGTGACAGCCCTTTTTTCGTCTCATTGGGAACGAAGGGAATGATCGTGAGTCTTAATCTTCTTAGATACTTCGCAACCGATACAGACTGAAAGACGTATTCTGGTTAGCGTCATAATGCCTTGGGAATCATCATGGAAAGTAAAGTTTTAAGGGCCAACGAGCACGACAACGGAATCGTTAGATTAGGCATTTGCGGGGAAGTTAAGAGCTCTGTTGACTTCAGCTCAAACAAGTTTCCAACAGGCAGTCTGGCAGTTGAAGAGAGTCACATCAAAACCAGTTCATGGTATCAGAGCCCCTCTACAGGGTCTGACATCCGGAGATAATTATTCCTCTGAGCAGGGAAGCATTATCGTTGTCATTTCTCTGAATTTGAGTTTTTTGGATGAAATTCTATCGCAGAATTCAATTTGGCTATCTACATGCATGTCTGTTTAATTTGATACTGTGCACAAGCTTTCGCTTATAGACAAATGGATGTGCCTCGTTGCAGTTGTATTGTTGAATGGTGAATGCAGTATAACTGGAGTTAACGCTGATAGATGATTTGTAAGTCAAATTTTTTATGACTTGGCACATGCTCAAGCAGATTTTAAGAGCAGTATTGAAGCCACCTCGAAGCAGATTTGGTGTTGTCCATGGAACAATTTGAAACAACCTCTGAGTGAAGTGATTCGTGGAGAAGTGATCAGCATTGTGAAGTGAATTTGAAGCATTTTTGAAGACATTTTTGGAAGTCATTTTTTGCAGTTTCCTGTAGAGATTTTGGAGCAGTTTCTTGTAGAGATTTTGCATGATTTCCATAGTAGCTAGATGCTCTAAAGTTTGAAGTTGAGGACACCGCTCATCTTCACATTTTTATATATTTTTTTTGCATTGGTGATGTTATGCTCCAGTTCATTCTTGAAACGAACTGTGGACTGTTGATTTACCATGTGCCCAATTGTACCAATGTTTATTGTAGCTTGACGAGAAATGTTTATTGTAGTTTAACTTGGTAACATCTAGCTTACTCAGGTCCTGCTCCATCAACCATTTTCGCGACATTGTTGCCACTTGATAAGCCCTTACAATATCTTGTAGTAAGAGTACAATATTATTTTTCTGTTGCTGTTGCCTCAGTTGTGTTTTTTAAGTGACATTGAAGAAAAATGGCCAGACTTGAAGATGCATTAAAGTTATTGAATATCCTAATTCATTCCACTGTTGATGAGATGGTCAAAGTTAACAAAGAAACTCTCTTTGACATCCAAACCTCTCTGCAAACTGCACATGAGAATATTGAGTTTTTGCATCTTGAAACAAAGCTACAGCAGGAAGAATTACAGCAGTGGAGTCATCATTCTGAACCTGTTTCTGTTCAGAACAATGAAACAGACTCCCATGAACAGCAAGTTTATAATGTTACAGTTCATTCAAATAAAGCAGCAAGTGTACATGTAGATGCAGAAACTCAGTCTGCACTTCCCAAGCCCATCATCAGACCTTGGGAACAGCTTGTCCACAACAAGCACAAAACTGGTCTTGGTTATGACAAGGACTTGTCCTTTCATATTCCAGACTATGCCAAGCCCATTCAGTTTCAGAGTGCTGGATTCATTTATGACAGTTCACCTGCTCCTTACGACAGTTCAGTTTCAGCTGTTCCAGATTCTACTCCTCTTCCACCGCAACAACAACAACAACAGATTGTAAAATGCCAACACTGTGACCAAGTTGGCCATTTGAAAGATCACTGTTTTGATCTTCATCCATGTAAGCACTGTCATAAAACCATCCATTCTTCACACAGATGCTTCAGAAATAAACATCCTGCAAGAACAAAGATTCAACTTGGATGGATCGCTTCTTGGCAATGGGCATCAACAGCCAAGAAGATATTCCAAACACATGTCAGAACTTGTTCCAGAGTATTAAACAGTCTTGCAGTTGAGTTTTCTCCATCATCTCACCTTGTATCTGACAGGGGGGGAAATGATGGTCATCTACAAGCTTCAAAGTCACATCAAGCGAGCCTGAGCCACAACCTGCCACACCAGTTTCAGAGTTGTAGCCAGAGACAAAGATGCCTGAACATGCCTTCAGTTGGCAATCTGGGACACTTCCTCTAGCAGAAGACTCCAGCCTCTTGCCAGTTTTGGAAGAGTTCCAGGAATTACAGAGTTGTTGGTCATCCTTAAACCATCACAGATTAAGAACACTTCCTCTAGCAGAAGACTCCAGCTTCTTGCCAGTTTTGGAAGAGTTCCAGAGTTGTTGGTTATCCTTAAACCATCACAGGTTGAGACTTCCCTTTCAGGTTGAAGTTTTACCTTTTATGCGGGGTGAGACCTCCCTTTTATGGTTGAAGGTTTCCCTCTTTAAAACAATAGGATCACTTCCTCCAGCAGAAAACTTCAGTTTCTTGCCAGTTTTGGAAGAGTTCCGGGAACTGCACTAATCGTTCCAGTGTTGGTGGTCATCCTTAAACCATCGCCCTTTTTTACCAACATTTCATAGAGCACATTCAGCCTAGTGCTGCCATGCATTTTTTGCACGTTTTGTATTACAGCTCTTTTCTTGGACTCATACATAACCCTTCGGATTAAGGGGGGGAATGTTGGACACCTAATCCTAAAGGGTTAGTGTGGAAGCCGAAAAGACTAAGCAGTCCAAGAGACCTTGGGATCTGAAACCCAAGAGTCACATATTTGTACTATAAATGTACATCTATTGTTAATAAAAAATTGAACTCACATGCTTTATCTTTCACATTGTTTTCCTATCCATGTTTGTTTAACAGTATCTCTCATCTCAAGCGTTCTTGTGGTAATATGCCATTGAAAATAAGACATCCTAACATTTCTGCCCAGAAAGTGCAAGGTGAAGATGTTTCGGAAGTGATAAAGGTTTATGCTTATCAATGTACTTCAAAAAACATCAAGACAAAACGATGTCAAGGAGCTGGAACAATGTTAAAGAGGACAAGGATATGGAAGCAACAAAATGTAATGGTGAGAGCTTGTATGTTTCAATCTTGTACATTTCTTTTATAATTTTATTCCCATCATATAACTTGAATTGTGAAAAAGTGCTCTTAAGACATTGTGTTCTCATTGTGCAGGTTCATGTCAAGGTTGTAATTGTATGTGCTCTGAATGATTGGCTCTCCTGCTTGTGAGTTGTCGTTGTGCAAGTTTACTCCATACTTATTAAGTCATCTATCACAACATTATAGTTCATTGGTTGATAAAAATGCTATTATGATGGCCCTCCCAAGGATGATTGGACTAAATTTCAATGTATTCCTTACAACTTCAGTGTTTCCACTACTTGTGAACATGGATATTTTCAATTTTGAGGGTTTATATGTTGCTTCATTGTCAAGGAAAATGTGCTTTTTAATGCTCTAGATTTTATTAACAAACGGGGTTTATGTTTTGCAAGTCAGGGATTGTGCTCTTGAACAAAATCTTATGACCATTTTGACGACTTTTTTTTTCCACAGAAAAAATTCCAACCTTTTATTAATAAAAAGGGTTACATAATGAGGTATGTAAGGAAGACACCGAGCCATAACCGCCATCATAGGCACGACTCAGCAAAACAAAGCGATCTCTGACAGAGACCCATTACAGGAGTGGAAAACCTCCCAAGGCACTCAAAACAGTTGAGTAACGTCCTATCGCCCACGCAACTGGAACGAGAGCCACCGCGAGGGTATGGCACCGAAATGACAGCAGCAAAGAGGCATAGGACTGCGTGGATCCAATACAAAAATCCACAAAGGAAGCCGCTAAGAAAAATCTAAAAACTCTGCCCGGGCATCCACATATTGGGAAAACAGCCCAAGAAAGACAGCAGAGGAAAATTAGGAGAGAGTGGAGACATGGAAAAAAGGAAAACGACAACATACACAGATATATACAGGAACAGAGGAAGCGTGAAGGAGGATTAAGCAAAAATGGGTTGATCAACAGGCCGAACAGACCCGTTATCAACCTCCAAAATAGTCCACAACCCCATCTCACGAGCTACTCCTTCTTTAGAAAGACGATCCGCTTCAGAATTCCTTTCCCTGTAAATATGTCTTAGAGAAATCTCCATAAAACGGTTCCTGAGCCGAGAGACTTCTTTAAACAGAGGAAGCAGAGAAAGATTATGACAGCGATGAGTCCCATTGAACCATTGAACCACATTCATGGAATCCCCAAAAATCTGAACTTCTCGCACATCTCGGAGGATAAGCCAGCTGAGGAGGAGATGAAGGGCTTTTAATTCGGCAAAATTATTTGAACCCTGACCCAGACCTACTGAGGCTTTGAGAATCTTTACTTCTGAAAAATGTATGACCAAGCCAGCCCCACATCGACCATTGTTATCCGACGCCCCATCAAAATAAGCCCACGGCATAGATTGTCTTATGACTTCTTGACAAACAGCTCTGGAGGAATTAGGAGCTTGAGGAATAGGGATGCTTTCATAGATGGCCGCTCCCTCAGCTGCAAGCCTTCCTATAGGGAAAGCAGAGTCCTTGAAGATGGCTTGATTCCTGGCCAGCCATGTCCCCCAAGTAATGATTAAAGGGATGGATCGTTCCCTTTCGTTTAATGAAGAAAACCACCAGCTCTGCCAGGCCTCTAAGAGTCCCTGCCCTTCCCATCTATGAGGCACGTTTATTAAGCCAAGCGTTGCTGCCCAAAGACTAGAGTTGAAGGGGCAAAAGAGAAATAGATGCTGGACAGTTTCGGCACTGTCTTTACACAGAGGACATCTACCAGGACCAATTCTGCCTCTTCTTTGAAGGAAATCCCACGAAGGAACTTTCTGGAAAAGGACACACCAGAAGAAGAGTTTTGTTTTAGCAGGTCCTTTTAACTTCCATAAGGGTTTAGCCCACCAGCCCGGAATTTCCCACCCCTTTTGAGACATCATCCATTTGTAACCTTCCTTTGGGGAATAAAGGCCATTCTGAGCAAAAACCCATTTTAACTCATCCGGAGAGTCTGAAAGCCGCACCGAAGAGTTGACGAGATTCCTTATGTACCTGTCCCATTCCTCCAACCTATCTTCAATCAAATCTAAGTCTCGTCCTTTAAGCCACCCTTGATTCCAAATAGAAGAGGCCCTGGGATCAGCAATCTGGTTTAAAGTGAATAATCCTCTGTCTCTTAAGAAAGCCACCAAATCTTGTGATAGATGAAAATCCTCAGAACAACCAATCCAAGGATCGCACCCCAAGCGGATCTGAGTTCCATCTCCAACATACCAAGCCAACCCCTTCTCAATGATGTTAACCGAAGCAATCACTGCTTTCCAGACCACCGAGGAATTTTTGGACGATTTTTGCGGCAGTCGGATCCAATCGAGTGTTGATAATGGATCTATATATTTCTTTTTAGTCACTGTAGTCCATAAATTCTCCGCTGAAATGATCCTCCAAGCCAACTTTGCTGCAAGGGATTGGGAGAAGCTAGCAAGGTTTTTTATCCCCCAGCCCCCCCACTCTTTAGGACGGGTAATTTTGTCCCATGCGATCCACGGGGTAACTCTCTCAAACTTAGACCCTGCCCACAGAAAGTTGCTGCAAAGTTTCTCGATTGAGTTTATAATACCTTTGGGCACCCAAGACAAGCTCGCCCAATAAACTGGGATAGCCATTAAAACAGATTTTATTAAAACAAGTCTACCTGCCCGGGAGAGCCACTTGTGGCTCCAATGCTTCAGATTTGATTCCAATTTTACAAGGATCCACTGCCAGTCTTTTATCCTGTAATTATCTGGCTTCAGATAGAACCCCAGATATTTGAAGGAATCCTCAAGCGATTTAACTTCAAAGTTCAGAACCAAAGACACCCGACGCACCTCCTCTCTAGCCAGACCTGCACAGGTAATAGAAGATTTTCTCTCATTGATGCAGAGGCCAGTCGCTTTCAAAAAGAGGTCCAAGATCCTCTTAAGCATCCTGCAATCATCAAGGTTGCCATTGCTGAAGAGTATAATATCGTCCACAAACAGAAGGTGAGTGACCCAGAGATTTGGAGCAACTTCTATTCCTTTCAATAAACCTTGACTTTTTGCTTCATGGATCAAACGACTGATACCGTCTGCTGCCATCAAAAACAAGAGAGGAGATAGTGGGCAGCCTTGGCGTAGGCCACGTTCAGGACGGAAGAAACTGGAGGCTGCTCCATTGATCAGAATAGCTATGGAAGAAGACGAGACACAACTCATAATCCATCTTACAAGTTCAAAACTAAAGCCCAGATGAGTTAGCAAGAGTCTCAGGAACATCCAGCTGATTCGATCATAAGCCTTAGATAAGTCTATTTTTACAACGACTCCTTTTTTCTTTCCAACTTTGAGACTGTGGAGCGTTTCTTGAGCAACTCCCACAGCTTCATGAATTTTCCTGCCATCTAGAAAACCAAACTGCTCCAGGGAAACATTTTTAGAAAGGAAGGGTTTTATCCTGACAACAATGATTTTAGCAATTATTTTATACACACAGGTACACAACGAGATGGGCCTGAAATCGGCAAAAGAACCTGGGATATCAGATTTTGGAATGAGAGTTAGAAATGTAGCATTAAAGGGTTGATAGATAGAACCTGAGAGTCTAGATTCTTCCGCCACCTCCACTAACTCATCGCCAATGAATTCAAAAAAATGCAGGAAAAATTCAACAGTCCAGCCATCCGGCCCAGGACTTTTGTCTTTTTGCATCGATTTGAGGACGCTTTCAACTTCCTCTTTTGTAATAGGAGCCATAAGAAGTTCATTATCTTCCTCCTCTATGAACCGAGGAAAAACCTGGGCAACCCTTATAACTTCTGCAATTGTGGCTTCACCTGGGGCTTTAAAGAGGTGTTTGAAATAGTTTACCCCTTCAGTTGCCAAATCTTCAAATGAGAGCGCTATGTCACCGTTTGCTTTCTTCATTTCCCATATAGTGTTTGTATTTTTTCTCCCTTTTGCATAATTCTGAAAAAACTTAGAATTTTCATCCCCTGCCTGTAACCAGACCGCTCTACTTTTAAGACACCAGCTTTGCTCCCTCAGCTGCAGAATTCTCCTTCTTTCCATTTCCAACTCATGTATCCTCGAGCGCGATGCACCTGTGTCATAGCCCGGACTGTCTGGATCCTCAAGAAGAGAAAGTTCTGCGTTCACTACTTGCATTGTTTCTTCCTCCTTTAGCTTCTTTTGATGTGCCCAGCTTTTTGAAGCAGCCTTCATCCTTAATAAATTTTCCATAAACAGTTGATTGCGGTTCTCATTTTCACTTACCACAGCTTTCCTCCAGGTTTTATGAAAAAGACTTATGTAAGATGCATCCGAAAGCCAAGAGGAGTTAAACTTGAAGGGGATACCTGGCTTAGTTAAATTACCTTTCACCTCTAGAAGAACCGGGAAATGATCAGAGAGGCCACCATCTCCAACCCAATGCCTGAACGCTTGAAGTTTCTCCGACAGCAAATCACTTATTAAAAAGCGATCTAATTTCTTCCCAATCCAATCATCGCCAATCCTTCGGTTGCTCCAAGAGGGGCGCATCTTTGATGGGTTAACATCAATAAGAGGCGATAAGGCCAATTTCTGATGAATGAAGGCAGAGAGGGGGTCCGCTCTAGCATTGACACCCAAGGATTCAGCCAGGCCCAAAGAGAAATTGAAGTCTCCGCCAATAATGAGATTTGGGTGCGCCAAAAAGGACTTCGCGAAGAAAGAGTTCCAGAACTTCTCCCGCTCCAAATTAGGGCCATAGATATTCAGAAAAAGAAAAGGAATACAGAGCTCGTTGGAATAGAGTTCCACCGCCAAAACATTTTCTTCTCCCCAGGATGAAATTTCACGCGCTGCCTTCATATTAAATCCTAGAGCCACACCTCCTGAATGTCCAGTAGCATCCACGGCATGAAAACTCCATCCCGGCAAAAGTTTATGCAGACATCCTATAATGTCTTCTCCTTTCCCAAGCGTTTCCTGAAGGAGGAGGATGTCAGGTTTATTCTCCTTAACCAGATCCTTCAGAGCTAGTTTTTTGGGGGTACTAGCAAGACCCCTGCAATTGAAAGATAAAATAATCATTTAAAACCTTCGGGGGGTGATTGCTTTGCTCTAAGCACCCCTGGCAGGGACAACTGCTTTCCTCCAGCAATATCTATGATAGCCTTCAGCTTAGCTTTTGATAAGTCCAACTTCCTCCCTCTTAACTTCTTTGGACCTATGGACACCTCGTCCGTTGCCAAACCGCCTGCAACTAGCTCTTTTCCTTTTCTGGTAGCTAAAGGCCTTAAATTGTAATGAGGTTCACGTCCTCCTTCTCCGAAATGCAACGGAGCCAGATGAAGGGGAGATGTCACCGTCAATAAAACACTATCAGTTGTGTTTTCTCCCTTCTTCAAGTCTGTTATAACTGATGAGAGTTTACATGAACGATCTAACTCACCACTACACACCACATGCAAGTCACTTGATAAAATAGGTGATGAGAATAAAGGGGGGGGAGGACAGGCCTGATATAGATCTTCCATTGCAGTAGCTGCTTGGACACCAGCTGCAGAGGGCTGATTTGATACAATAGCACTCGTTTCCTCCTCAGACTGAGATATTCCAGTGCCCTCCATATGTTCCAATCCTATCCCCTGGATATCAGCCAGAGCTTCAGCCTCCTTGGACTGGACCACTTCCTTCTGAGCAATGTTCTTCATTTGATCCTTTTCCTCTGACTTAGAACCATTTTTCCTCTGCCTTCGACGTCTACGATGACCCTGTGGGCAATCCCGAGCCAGATGTCCATATACTTTGCACCGGTGACACCTGAACGAGAGGTTTTCGTAGTCCAGGGTCTGGATGAACTCTTGGCCTCGGTAATTTAGTAGGATATCTCCCGCCAAACCTTCTTTTGGATTTAAAATTACCATAAGGCGGGCTGCACTCCAGTCGTGAGAATGTAGATAGGATTTGTCAGCCTCGAGGAACTTACCTAGAGTATTTCCTATGGAAGAGAAAACCGAATCGGTCCAGAGGTGAATAGGAAGTCCCATTAGTTTGACCCAAACTGGAAACTCCTCTGATTTTTCTTTCTGGGCATCAAAGAGAGGCGTCCATTTCCTGAGTAACACAGGCCTCTTCCCAAGGCTCCAATGCTTTGACAACACCCATTCGGCATGCTCCTTATGCCCAAACCGGAGACAGAACCACCCTCTATCAAGAATCTTGACCTCTTCTGGTTGTCCAGGAGCTTCTTTCCATTCAGCCAGAGCCCATTTCTTAATGAAGGCCACTGTTAACTTCCTTCCTCCAACTCTCCCGACAAGAAGGGTTTCCGATGCTTCCAACGCCATGTCTATGTGGATATCCACTCCAAAGACACAACTGGGCCTTGCCTCTTTTTTCCTGCAAATTTTGGGCTTCTTCCTCTTTCCACCCTGATCCTCCGGCTTATCTCCTCCCTCTACAGCCTCAAAAGACACAGAGCGCTTTTCTGACTGTAGGTAGCTGCCTTCGTTAGTTTCCTCAGCCCTCCTGGAGACCCCACCCGCCGATCCTTCCGGGTAACTTAGAATTTGTCTTTCTTTTCCTGCGACTTTAGCATCTGATCCCAGCTTTTCCGGCCGAGCAGAGCTATGAAGTTGCCCTTCCCTCAGTATTTTCCCCCCAGGGCTCCTGGCGATGACATCCGATGCCTTCTCTCCCGCATCCGCTGACCTTTCCTTGTTTCCTGACAACACAGCCTGCAACGGGAAGAAGTGTTGCAGGTTCTCCTCTGAATCTTCCAGACCCCAACATGCAAGGAGGTCCTCGGGAGACGGATCGATATCCAGAGATTCCTTTTGTAAGAAAACCATCCGCCTTCCACCTGCATCCGACGCCATCTTTGCCCTGCAGAAAAAACAAAATGCCTAGATGCTATCGCCTTCGGACCCACTGCGCCAAACTCCAGAAGCTCGATCATGGCCGCCATGAACGGCCGCGCGGGAAAAAAATTCGAAACCCTGCGTGCTCTCGGCCCATTTTCGCTCCTCCTCGTTAAATGTAAACTATTTGCAAAGGAGACCATTTTGACGACTTATGATGGGACTTGTTGCAAATAGTCCATGCCCAATGATATCAAAATCTTCTATAAATGAAAAGGAAAGAGGGGGGTTTCATATAAATATGGAAGCCTCTCAAATTAGTCTTCCTGAGAATAAGGTGAAAGCTATTGTTGAGAAACTTGCTAGGGACAGAGCACAAAAAAAATCCACCAATTTGTATCTTTTTTGGACGTAATCTGGGTATCTCTCATCTCAAGAGTTCTTGTGGTAATATGCCATTGAAAATAAGACGTCCTAACATTTCTGCCCAGAAAGTGCAAGGTGAAAATGTTTCGGAAGTGATAAAGGTTTATGCTCATCAATGTACTTCAAAGAACATCAAGACCAAACGATGTCAAGGAGATGGAACAATGTTAAAGAGGACAAGGATATGGAAGCAACAAAATGTAATGGTGAGAGCTTGTATTTTTCAATCTTGTACATTTCTTTTATAATTTTATTCCTATCATATAACTTGAATTGCGAAAAAGTGCTCTTAAGACATTGTGTTCTCATTGTGCAGATTCATGTCATGGTTGTAATTGTCTGTGCTCTGAATGGTTGGCTCTCCTGTTTGTGAGTTGTCGTCGTGCAAGTTTACTCCATACTTATTAAGTCCTCTATCACAGTATTATATTTCATTGGTTGATAAAAATTCTATTATGATGGCCCTCCCAAGAATGATTGGACTGAATTTCAACTTATTCCTTACACTTCAGTGTTTCCACTACTTGTGAACATGGATATTTTCAATTTTGAGGGGTTATATGTTGCTTCACTGTGAAGGAAAATGTGTTTTTTAATGCTCCAGCTTTTATTAACAAACGGGGTTTATGTTTGGCAGGTCAGGCATTGTGCTATTGAACAAAATCTTATGACCATTTTGACGACTTATTATGGGACTTGTTTCAAATAGTCCATGCCCAGTGATATCAAAATCTTCTATTCATGAAAAGGAAAGAGGAGGGTTTCGTATAAAGATGGAAGCCTCTCAAATTAGTCTTCCTAAGAAAAAGGTGAAAGCTATTGTTGAGAAACTGGCTAGGGAGAGAGCACCAAAAAAACCACCAATTTGTGTCTTTTCTGGATGTAATCTGGGTATCTCTCATCTCAAGCATTCTTGTGGTAATATGCCATTAAAAATAAGATGTCCTAACATTTATGCCCAAAAAGTGCATGGTGAAGATGTTTCGGAAGTGATAAGGGTTTCTGCTTATCAATGCAATTCAATGAACTTCAAGACAAAATGATGTCAAGGAGCTGGAACAATGTTAAAGAGGACAAGGATATGGAAGCAACAAACTGTGAAGTGAAACCTGTAGTGCATGTGAAACAAAACCTCCCAAAAGTGGCTGAGAATATTATGGGTGAAGAATCTTCTGAAAATTGTCAAAGTAGCACAACAGAGAAGGGACAAGAGTTAGAAGACACTACAGAATTAGATTCAAAGTCATATCATTGTCCTAAAAGCATGGAAACAGGAGAGACATTTCAGGAAAGTGATGTGCATTTTGGGGAAGAGGACTGGTCTAATTTGCCTATGTGGTGTAGCAGTGAAGGAGATGCAGAAGGTGACATGACCTTTCACTCCTCGTCAACTTTAGAATTGTCAAATTTCTCCCGTAGGAGTGAAGCTAGCTCCTTTTCTGGGAGTCTCCCGTACGAGTGAAGCGAGCTCCTTTTCTGGGAGGGAGAATGAGCCATCATCTTCCATTTAATGTTCTCTGGGTTCAACAGATGCTTCCATTTTCAGTCCCAACGATATGTGCAAGTCATATTTTCCAGCCACGCATTTACAGAAACAGGCTATATCTACAGATATCTCAAGTCATTATGACAAATAAATATTTCCAGCACATTCTCAAACCAAGTCATACAACCAATCTCAACTGTATGAGTACTTAAATGTTCAAGAGGGAATGATGGTAATGACAAAATGCTCAGAAGTACGCAAAATCAACGAAATTGCATCCCTTTTAAAATACGAAGAAATTTCACCCTCAACTCGTACAAATCCTGAATCTTGCCATTTTCCAGGGGTAGTAGGAGTTAGTGTTCAGAAAGTCAATTCCATGCCACCCAACGAACTAGATGTTAGTCCAACATTTTTACGTTCTACCGAAGAATGTTTGTAGGTCTTGTTGCAAATGAACTATTATTAGCTAAAAATTCCACTCTAGAGATAGATTCAAATTCAATGAATATAGGATCTCTTCTAACAGAGGCTTTTGAATGCTCTAAATCTATTTTCCTCCGCAGAGATACTGTTCTGCCTGTGCTTTCAAAATTCCAAATACTTATCCAGGCGGGTTGGAAGACGTACAGAGATCAAAACAGTGTAGGAAAATGATAGATATTCCACAAAGATTCAGATAGATTCTCAATATAAAATTTAAAAAAATAAAAACCCTTATTACTAATTTGGGTTTCTTCGTAGTACCTTCTTATCAGTAACCGATTTCAGTGAAAGCCCAAAATAGATGAGGGTGAAGATCCGGATTGTAAGGGCTCATAGCTATCAACTGCACCACCGTGTAAGGCACTTGCTGCTGCTCTCTGTCCATCGATCTCTCCCTCATGATTCAAACATAACTATAAGAATCAAGTGGGCTATGGCAAAAGCAGGGTAAGTATCTGGAATCTTCTGAGTTGGTGTGAACAGGGGAAAATGTCTGTATTGTGTATGAGTATGTGGAGGGTACAAGCCTGAGAGAAGCCCTGAGCGGTAGAAAAATGCTATCTTCATGGCTTTCCAGGATGCAGATCGCTCTTGATGTGTATTTTCGTCATTATGCACGTTTGGGTTGTCTTCACAAATACATGAAATCCAGCAGTGTGATCATTGCGGATCCTGGTTTCAGGGCAATGAATGGCCAGACTGAGATCGTGGATCGATCCTCGGCTCAATGATTCTTTCCCGGTTGATGGTGCTAAGAAAGTTTCACGACTTGCAGTGATGTGTTTGGATGCAAATCCTAGCGGTAGACTTGTTATGACGCATGCAGCTGGCAAGATATCTAAAATTTTCTTGATATCCAAGAATTGGTCGGAAAAAATAAATGCAAATAAAACCATGCTTACTAGCACATTTGGGGACAGATAGTGCATAAAACAATTTTTTTCTTCATATTCTGGGGATTGCATATCTATGCTCAGTGCAAGTTTGATTCATCTCATCTGGAGAATCTCTGTATTATTAGCACATTTGGCGCCACAGAGCGCAAAAGGCCATTTTTTCTTCATCTTCTGGGGATTGCATATGCTTCATTCTTCATGTCTCGAGAATCTCTGTGTTACTTCTATTCATCTTTATTATAATACGAACAGCCACACTGGCTTTCCACAGTGCTACAGATGTCAACACAATAACTACCTATGATGTCATTTTAGAAAAGTTCTCAACACAATCGATACCTGTGATGTCATTTTAGAGAAGTTCCTTTTATGTTAGCTATTGTGATTTATGCATGTCGATTTCTGTTGTAGTTTTTTTGCTTCCATTTCAGGATATTTTCAAAATCAATCATCCAAATAAAGATGATTAAGAAACATAAGTAATAAATATTCACACTGTTTATTTTAGAGAAATTTTTTAAAAAAAAAGGTTAATATATTATATATAATCCATCTGAATTATTATCCATAAGTTTCGTAGAAACATAAATAATAAATTATTCACATTGCTTATGTTTAACAAAATAATTATAAAAAAATGTTAACATATTATATATAATTCCTCTGAATTACAATCTATAATTTTCTGACGCATCAGGCAGAGCATTGCAGTAAGCATGGACGTAGTTGATGGCAAAATTGATTTATATATAGTTATCAAACAGGATAAAATCTTCACACAAACAGGAGTCTGCCTTCTAAATTAATACCTGTACCTAAAATTTGACAAATACTTTGTTATCAAACTTAGCAGATGAAGAGGCTAAGAATGTAACTTATTACATGCAAATCACAGGAATTGCATTCCAGAATTTTAGAACATATTAACTCTTCTCTTTGATAGGTTCTTCAAGAGTCTTTGATGTAGTTCCAGATGTAACTGATTGAGTTGGAGACAGGAATATCCCGTGGTGAAAGTCGTCGATTTCCACTGGCAAGGCCTTTTGGAACTGGTTACAAATACATTTAATGCGATCAATAGTAATAGTAACACATTCTACCAAAGCATTGGAAAGAAATAAAATTCACTTTGACGATAGTAAAAAAAAAAAAAACCAAAGTTATAAAATGAAAAACCATAGATATAAAATGTACCTGGAGTAGAATCATTAACTTGTGCACCCATGACATCGTCCGCCACATCTATAACAATAAGCCATTGAAAAAAATTGAGTTTCATATAACACGTTTTATTTCAGATAAAATGATAGCTATAGTATTGTTTTGTACTCTAAATATGCAGGTGAAAAGGAGTTTGAACTTACTCTGACATGTGCTAACAGGCGGCACAACAATTTTGCAGAGAGTAGGGAGGAGAAGCGCTTTTGTTTGATTAATCGAAACTCCAACAATCTCACTGTTATTGGTAAAGAGCAGGCATAGGCACATGACATTGGCTTTCACTGTTGCCTCAATAGCAGAGCAACACTGGGGGCTTACACTGTCGACTTTTCCATTGCTAACAAAATCAAGGCAGGGATATAAGCCCAATAATTGTGTTACACAATTCTTTCCTAGACTAGAGGAAGAGACAGCCTGCACCCAATTTGTGTTGGAATATTAATTCCAACTGCTGTGCAGCAGCAGCGATGCGGGACATCGCCGATATCGCATCAGCGAGCCGCAATAGAGGACTTACAAAAGAGTCGGCGTATCTGCGGTAGAACTGCAGTGAACAGTTGAACATAAGCAGCTATTTTATTCATTTGTCCTGATCTGGCGCCCCACATTTATTCATGATCTTTTAAGCCACCGCCATTACCATATTTTCACTCTTTAATTATTTTTGAGTTCCCGAAGGAGGAAAGATCAAATCCAGCGCTACACCATTACTTTTCAACAACTGTATTAATGAGCAGAACGACTGACACAGAAAAGAGCCAGCCTCGAGCCGACGCAACATTTATCAGTTATGGGTTTCCACATAACCGACTCAAGAAGCACAGCAGAATGTCAAAAAGATCAGATTTTATTCATTATGAGCAGTAGAGTACAGCATAAACTTCATCATCAAGTTAAAGCGGTGATGACCCTTTCCCGCACTATAAAATGTAGACACAGCAGTGAAGAAATTATAGAAGCAGAAACAGAAATAGAAATAGAAACAGGGGAAATATATAGAGAGCAGATGAGAGCATGCAGCAGCGTGAAGAAAAATATTTCCAGAACAGTGAAATGCACAGCAGTGCAGATTTGAATGTTTTTTGTTTTGAGATTGTTTGCTGTGAGAAACGGTAGAAACATCAGTGCTGAAATAGCAGTGCTGAGATAGAGTTGCTGAAACAGAGTGCTGAGACAGAGATGCTGAAATAGCAGTAATGAGACACAGTGCTGAGACAACAGTGCTGAGAGAGAGAGTTGCTGAGACAGTAGTGCTGAGATAGTTGTATATGCAGCAGCATAAATGTATTGAACGTTTTACACACAACAGTGTAAAATATCAGGCAGACACAGCAATGTCAATTTGGACAGATTGAAGTGCCTCTGAAGCAGGCATGGTGGAATTCCTCTGTTAAGAGGTAAATGTTAATTGTGTGGAACAGAAGCGTTCATTTGGTGAATCCCTCTATCAAGAGGAAGGTGCTTTTCAAGCACAGTGTTTGGTGAATCCCTCTATCAAGAGGAAGATGCCTTTTAGCATAGATTGGTAAATCCATCTGTTAAAGAGGAAGATGTTTTGTAATAGGAGTTGTGCAAATCCCTCTATGTGAGGAAGACTTAGTTTTAGCACTTAGTTTATTTTTATAAATAGAAGTTTCTTTTTGCCTGTTGCTATTACACCGTAAGTCAAAAATAAGCTTGACGTCAAATCACCGTTGCTGTTACACCGTAACTCAAAAAATACTTGACGTCAAAAATTTACGTTGCTGCAACACCACGAACAACGTTGCTGCAACACAAGTTACAGCAATTGAAAAAAACCACGTTGCTGCAACACCAGTTACAACAAAGCGATTTTTTTTTCTGTTTTCGCTGTATTGAAACAGAGTATTATTTTGATCAGTTTTTGATCCTGAGGAAAAGTAGAGTATTATTTTATGCTCTATTCTTGTGTTTTTGAATTATCAGAAATCCCGAAAACAGAGTATTACTCTCTGTTCATATTTTTTTTGTTGTTTCAGAATTTATCAGAAAATTCTCAACAGTGGAAACAGAGGATTTTTCCACTGTATTTTGTTTGGAATAACCAGAAATTCCCGACATGGTATCAGAGCTTGTCCAGGCTCTTTGAAGACATCAAAGAAGCTGAAAGAAGATTTCTTGCTGCAGCAAATTATCCAGCAAAGTGAAAACGCTGTCAAGGTATTTTTCAGATTAATTTTCTGTGTTGCTGTTGAAGAAACAATCAGTTATTTTAAGATACTCAGTCAAATGGCAAGGTCAAAGAAGAAAGTCACCAATCCTGCTAAGAATGTGTCTCCCTCTACTCCCAAAATAGAAGACAATCAACTTGAAAGCATTCTATTTGAGGCTTCAAGGTTTAATGGAAATTTTGATATGTGGGAAATAAAAATGAGGACTGTCTTACAGTCTCAAGGGATTGAAATTTGGGAATCAGTAATTGATGATAGCAAGATGGATAGAGAATCTAAGGAGCACAATGCAAAAGCAGCAAAGACAATTTTGGATGGGCTGCCTGATTCTTTAAAGAAGAATATAGGAAAATATTCATCAGCAAAGGACATATGGGACAGACTTCATGACCTTCATGCAAAGGGAGCACTGACCACGACAATCAGTCAAGAAGGAAATTCTGAACCCATCATAGAAGCTGAAAATGAGAAGGTTGACCTCATCAAGCTTCAAGTAAAAGAAAGGGATGAAGAGCTCGCCAAGCTTAAGAAGGAACTTGATCAATGCAAAAGGAAGCATCATGAAGAAGTCATATCCATGACAAATCAGTTGAATAAAGCAAGGAAGCAGGAAGATATCTTGTCAAATCAACTTGAACAAAGGCACAAGAGAGTGAACAAACTTGTAGAAGAGATTGGACAGTACAAGGCAGAGGTCTCCTCTCTTAAGGCTGAATTACAAGAAGCCAGGAAGCAGGCACAAGAAGCTGAGAAGAGAATGGAGAGCAGTCAAGCAAAGAATGAAGAAATCTCCAAAATGAAGTCAGATATTATCTCTCTTAAAGTAGTAGCAGCTGAAACTACTCGTAGCAAGGAAGAAACTGAGGAACAACTTACAAAGAAGAATGATGAGTGTGAAAGATTGGAAGAAGAGATTGTCCTCCTTAGAAAAAAGGTTGAAGGGATGAACAAAATCTTGAAGAGCTCTCAAGCCTTGGATGATATGCTCAGCTATCACAGATCTCCATATGATAAATCAGGACTCGGGTATGTATGTGAACCCTCAAACAAAAATGAAAATGCTTTAAGCAAAGGAGATGTGAAGAAAGCAGAAAGAAATTGTGATGCCCCTAGTTCTAGCAAAGGCAAGGAGCAAAATCAAGGCTGCAATAGAAGAAATCCTACTCCAAGTAGAAAACCAGCTCCAAGAAGAAATGTTGATGACGACAATGATGCGAGAGGCAATGGTTATCAGCAAAGAATTTCAAGGCAGAAAGGCTTCGGAAGTACATCAAGGAAACCTCCATATACCAGGTATCAAAGTTCATCTTTTACTTATTGTTATTCTTGTTCAAACTTTGGTCATATGGCAAAAGACTGCAGAGCATTTCATAGAGATAGATGTTGTAGTCTCCGACAATCTCCAAGAAACAATTTTGCAAGAAGAAATCATGAATTTTTATTCATGAACAATGTTGAATGTTTCAAGTGTCATAACATTGGGCATATGGCACGTGACTGTAACTTGACATGGGCCTTTACACAAGCTAGACCCATGCAAAAGAAAAAAGTTACACAAGTATGGAGAAGGAAGAAAATACAGTCCGAAAGTCCCTTGAGCTCTCCAGCTGATCTAAGTTTCTTTTGAGAAGATTCTGCCGAAAGAAGATAATGCATACACTAAAGGGGAGCCTCTAATTTTTTATCATTATTGTCGAACTGTATTAACAGTCATTTTTTGATAAAGATCTTCTTATAAGGAAGAGATATGGAATTAAATCTCCCATGACAACAGAGAAGGAGCAGGTTGCTGATATTCTGACCAAACCATTGGATCAGAAAAGTTTTGAGTTTTTTATGAAATGTCTGGGTATGATTGAACGCCCAGCAGTTGAAATTAAAAGGGGAGTGTTGGAATATTAATTCCAACTGTTGTGCAGCAACAGCAATGCGGGACATCGCCGATGAGTGATCGCCGATATCGCATCAGCGAGCCGCAATAGAGGACTTACAAAAGAGTCGGCGTATCTGCGGTAGAACTGCGGTGAACAGTTGAACAGAAGCAACTATTTTATTCATTTGTCCTGATCCGATGCCCCACATTTATTCCTGATCTTTTAAGCCACCGCCATTACCATATTTTCATTCTTTAATTATTTTTGAGTTCCCGAAGGAGGAAAGATCAGATCCAGCGCTACACCATTACTTCTCAACAACTCTATTAATGAGCAGAACGGCTGAGACAGAAAAGAACCAGCCTCAAGCGGATGCAACATTTATCAGTTATGGGTTTCCACATAACCGACTCAAGAAGCACAACAGAATGTCAGAAAGATCAGATTTTATTCATTATGAGCAACAGAGTACAGCAGAAACTTCATCAGCAAGTTAAAACGGTGATGACCCTTTCCCGCACTATAAAATGTAGACACAGCAGTGAAGAAAGTATAGAAGCAGAAACAGAAATAGAAATAGAAACAGGGGAAATATATAGAGATCAGATGAGAGCACGCAGCAGCGTGAAGAAAAATATTTCCAGAACAGTGAAATGCACAGCAGTGCAGATTTGAATGTTTTTTTTGTTTTGAGATTGTTTGCTGTGAGAAACGGTAGAAACATCAGAGCTGAAACAGCAGTGCTGAGATAGAGTTGCTGAAACAGAGTGCTGAGACAGAGATGCTGAAACAGCAGTACTGAGACACAGTGCTAAGACAGCAGTGCTGAGACAGCAGTGCTGAGAGAGAGAGTTGCTGAGACAGTAGTGCTGAGATAGTTGTATATGCAGCAGCATAAATGTATTGAAAGTTTTACACACAGCAGTGTAAAATATCAGGCAGACACAACAATGTCAATTTGGACAGATTGAAGTGCCTCTGAAGCAGGCATGGTGGAATTCCTCTGTTAAGAGGTAAATGTTAATTGTGTGGAACAAAAGCGTTCATTTGGTGAATCCTTCTATCAAGAGGAAAGTGCTTTTTAAGCACAGTGTTTGGTGAATCCCTCTATCAAGAGGAAGATGATTTTTAGCATAGATTGGTAAATCCCTCTGTTAAAGAGGAAGATGTTTTGTAATAGGAGTTGTGGAAATCCCTCTATGTGAGGAAGACTTAGTTTTAGCACTTAGTTTATTTTTATAAATAGAAGTTTCTTTTTGCCTGTTGCTGTTACACCGTAAGTCAAAAATAAGCTTGACCTCAAATCACCGTTGCTGTTACACCGTAACTCAAAAAATACTTGACGTCAAAAATTTACGTTGTTGCAACACCACGAACAACGTTGCTGCAACACAAGTTACAACAATTGAAAAAAACTACGTTGCTGCAACACCAGTTACAACAAAGCGATTTTTTTTTTCTGTTTTCGCTGTATTGAAACAAAGTATTATTTTGATTAGTTTTTGATCCTGAGGCAAAGTAGAGTATTATTTTATGCTCTATTCTTGTGTTTTTGAATTATCAGAAATCCCAAAAACAGAGTATTACTCTCTGTTCATATTTTTTTTGTTGTTTCGGAATTTATCAGAAAATTCTCAATAGTGGAAACAGAGGATTTTTCCACTGTATTTTGTTTGGAATAACCAGAAATTCCCGACAATTTGTTGGTCCAGCCATAAGCAGGACCAAAATGGGGATTATGGCAACAACATGCTCCATTGCCATTGAAATTGAAATTGAAGTCGCTGCAGACACCTTAACCTTAAATATGTGAAAAAAATTCTACACAACGTAAATGTAAATGTAAATCTGAAGCACAATTGTGAAACTATAAATAAAGATAAACGGTGATAAATAAAAATAAATGAATATATTTAAACTCCCATTAACATTTGTTTCACTCAATAAATCTAACAGAAATTATACTCAACTAACACTTCCATACAAAAAATACCCTACTAAAAGACTTGTAAGCAGTTTTTCTCTAGTGTAGGTTTTGGTGAAACACCTGTTTTACTGTATAATTGCATACAACCTAACACGGTATTGGACTATGAACACACTAGTGGACTGGGACTATCTAACACACTACTGGAGTGGTATCTATCAATTCAATCGAACATTTGAGTTGAACAAGGAGAGTAGAATGATAGGTCGTTTCATTGGTTAGTTTGAGTACGAGGGACTTGGACTATTTAACACACTACTGGACTGGTATCTATCTATGCAATCGAACAATTGGGTTGAACAAGGAGAGTGGAAGGATAGGT
This sequence comes from Pinus tabuliformis, assembly GCA_031772625.1. NCBI lineage: Eukaryota > Viridiplantae > Streptophyta > Pinopsida > Pinales > Pinaceae > Pinus > Pinus tabuliformis. The sequence continues at coordinate 893,834,183 of CM062818.1, forward strand.
CGTTTCATTGGTTAATTAGAGTTCGCGGTTAAAGTTAAGATGAGTTAAAGATGCTACCTGCATGTTTTAGTGCTCCAGTTCGTTCTCATTTTTATTTATTTTTTGTTTCTTTGGAAGGTCAAGTTAGTCTAATAAATAACTTCTACTTACGTTTTCACAAGTCTAGTTTTTCCCATTTCGGCTCTCCTGTTAATACGTGTACGTGACAGAGTAATGTATTACGGATCTCGAGTTTCATGTGGAGACGTTCTCTTTAAAGTTTAGGCATCATGTAATCGTTGGGATAGTAATCTTAAAGTGTTGCTGTATTTAGAATTGTTAATTAAAGTGGTATGTGGATTTGGAATTGTTAACTAACAACAACCTAAAGTGCTACTTACACTTATAATTGGGAACCTTCAATAAACAACACTTAGAACTGTTAACATACACTTACAACAAATAACACTTAGAATTGTTAACATACAGTAACCTAAAATACTACCTGGACTTGAGAGTGTTACCATTTGATGCCACTCAGTCAAGAGGCATGAAATGGTGCCGTCGACTGGCTGCAGGTTGGATAGCCTCGGCTGTTATAACATCCCTATCCCATGGTTCTAGATTTGCTCGAATTGAAGGCAGATGCATTGGCCTTTGTCACAGATGCCGTAAGGCCCACAGGCTCTGAGAAATAGGCAATTCTTACCAGAACGGTCCAGTTCGAAGTCCATACACCAATCTTAAGCATTGTTCCATCAGGGAACCAGAGAGACACGGTAGACGCGAAGGCTGCCATAGCTCAGGAATAAAAAGAAGACGATTTGCCTATATTTTCATTGAACCAAACCTACAAATTCTTGTCCGTATAGACGGCCTCGAGGCCCACTGACGAGGAATTATAAGCAGGGCCTAAGAACACATTGGTAGTCCAGCCCTTGCAAGCCCCATAAGGCTCCTCTATTGAGTGAGATTGTGTAGAACAAAACCAACCCTCCTGGTTCCATAACGAGCTTATGAATTCAGCACAAGAGGTATTCGTCGCACAGAACAAAGGTTTTGTGTGTCTCACAAAACAATGAGCAACACTGACAATAGTGGAAAGGTCACAAAAAATGCCAGTTGTTGGTCTCCACAATTGTTTTAACAAATTTACCAAAACCTACACTAAGTACATCTCATCGGAGCATATCTCAAAACATATTTTTATTTAAAATCTGATGTACTATGTAAACCTCGTTATTGGCACAGACAACTTAGGTTGAATGGATGCGAGCTTTTTGAAGTTAAAACAGTTGACGAGCTTGTAAGAAACTTATCTGTCTTTGCCGTTCTTTCTGCTTTGTCTGCGTATGCAAAAATTTTAAAGTGGTAGGTGTTATTTTGTTTGTTGTAACTAAGAGGATTAGGATTATTTGAGTCTTGATTGGTCTTCTGTAGTGTGGTATACTGAATATTCCTATAATCAGAATTCTCTTATTTAGAAATTTACAAATTGAGTTTATATTGTTTTACGAGTTATTGTTGTAAGATCAGGGAAAATATTAGAGCATTTGCTCAAAGATGTTGCTAGGAGGTCAGAGAAAAGTTGATAATAATGATTTCTGGTAATAAATGCCTAATGCAGGTTTGTGTTACCTCATGAATGCAAGTCCCTATGTGAGCTTACAACTCACCATACTTAGCTCATAAGGAAAATAAGCTTTGGAGGAAATTAAATGTAAACGTCAAAAGAAACATAGAGAGTAACTAAAGAAAACAAGAACAAAGAATGGGTCCTAGTAACAAGGCGTGGTTAGGTAACCATGTACAAACTCTCATAACTGGAGAAAGAGAGAAAAACACATAGGAAAAAACTCCCACCCGAAAAGAGATAAAGATTTTAGTGCTCAAATTATCATGGAGCTAAAATTGTTGATCCCATAACGATCTATTGAATGACAAGAACATAGGTATGCTCCCATGAAGAAGTATGGGATGTTGAAGTACCAAAACTCTGAAGATGTGAGCCATGAAACCTCAATGAGGCGGGTCGACCTGTGAAGTAGGATTGTTGCAGAGGCACACAGATGGTGTTAACTTCTTCCGAAAAAAGCTTCAAAGACACTAGACATTAGTAAAGAACCAGAACAAGGCTTCAAACAAAAGCAACACCATTGACCAACAAACAAACAATGAGGTTTGTAAGTATGGAAAATGTCGTACAACACTCTTGAAGTTGTCTGAACACTGTCACCATCACACTGATCAAACACAAAATATGAAAATTGTCAACAAAGAAACAACAACAATATCTATCACCATCTAACTCCCCCCTTCCTCCCCCTCCAAACCACAACTACAGAAGGAAAGAGAATCAATAGTCTTCATTGTTAGCGAATTTCCCTCCCTGAAACACAACTAAGGGAACAATGGCAATCAACAATGAACAACGAATGCAACATGGCAATATGAATTCTACAAGCTTTGGTTCAATTGATCCCACAACCATTCATCAATCCATCCACAGTCGATCCCGATGGCTGGCACTGATCCATGATTCATTCTATCACATCTCTTTTGTAATGATCTGAATGTAGGACTTGTAATTGACCAAGAATGGTGATCCTTGGGTAATTTCTTTTGAGAAGGATGTGCACATAGCGAAATTTTTGTTTTTTTTTCAGACTCAAAGTTGGGTGCCACAACGTTTTAATATGGAATGAAATTACCAACCATGTCATCAATATGTTTATCACAATTAACAAAGACATTTGCTTCAAGTACCTCATAGTTGGATGCAGGTGATGAGGCAGCAGCAAGATCATATCCAAAGCCTGCTCTTGATGTCTGCACTACAGGGTTAATAGGAGAAACAATTCCCTGTCCATTCTTCCCAAGTCCTCCTCCGGTGTATCCCATTTTTCTCAGCGATCGAGACCCAATACCAATAGTATGGTTTTCAAAACAAGGTGTGACAGAGGCATGTGATGAGTCATTATCATCAACATCAAGCCTCTAGCATTCAACATCATCAAGTGTGGAAGAAGGAGAGCTTGGCACCTTCACATCAATTGTCTCCACCTCAGATATTTGAAGATGACTAACTTCCAATGCAACTCCCTGCTTAGACTCTAGCAGCGTTTGAATGACCTCATCCTTCCGAATTAGTTGGTCATACAAGGCATCATAATCTTGTTTCAAAAAATGGTATTGCTCCAACATTGTTTCTTTTAAACAATTAACTTCCATCAAGGAGGTCAATCTTCTCTTGAAATTCATCGGCAAGCATCTGGAAATATTTCTCTATGGTTGGATCTAGATGTTTAACCTTCTTGAATTTGTCAGCGATTGAAGTTTGCAATCTATTTTTAAGAGTTGCATTCTCTACTTGCCATAAAGCTACCACTCTCTGCAATTAAATGACCTCATTACTAAGTTCATTTGCTGCCTTTTTCTCATGAATGTCCTGCAACCTTTTACACATCTTGAAAAGACCAAGTTGAAAATGTACTAGCCACACAACAATGGTGACGATGACAACAAAAACTACTTTACACTTCCAAAAATGATACAAATCAAACTAATCTAATTAGATTTAGATAACTAGCCAACAAACAGCGATCACAAACTATCAACCACAAAAACTACTTTATACAAATCAAACTAACCTAGTTAAATTTAGATAACTAGCCAACAAACCCCTTCACAAACCATCAACCGCATGGACATATCGCCATTCTCCAACGAGCATCACTTGCAAATGCTCCTAATATTTAAAAATTCCCTGGAAATAAAAAAATGCGTGCCCAAAAATAATTTAAGAAAAATCATTAAAGAAAATCCCTGCTCACTTTTAGTAATATGTTTCCCCTTTTTTTTGAAATCAAAAGCAAACCGTTTGATGAAGTTCCTTTCATTTTCTTGACATGTGGGCATTCCGTTGGAAAATTCCAGGAACTGAGATGGAGTTTCTCAGCGTGGCCTCCAAATTGTGTTGAAAATTGTAGCTACACAACCGCCTTCAACCAATTGACGTTCCAGAACCAATAAAATGGAAACGTGTGGTCCATCTATTCCTTGGCCTCTGTCAAATCCTCCGGGCCTCTGTCGGCGATGGAAATCAGCAAAACTTCACACGAAACTTGCGTTGCTCACATCGTCTTCAGTTTGAGCTCTGGTGCATTGAAATGCTGACTACGCTCTACAAGAAGACGATCAGTACCCGTCCCACGTAGCTCTGCCAGATCCACCAATTGATAGTTGCATCGATCCTCAAATGTGGCACCAGCTAACAATGGTTTAACTGTCCTGATAAACAATTAGCAAGGCATTTACCAAGAACATGCTCTGCAATCTTCCCGAGTTTTAGTTGGACCTGGCAGTCGAGATGAAGAGTAGAAGGAGAAGCGCATACAGTAAATATGCTCTGGATAGCAACAAATTCAAAAAAATAATCAACAGAAAGGGACTGGAAGACGTGTTGGAAATTTCTGGTAATTTCAAACACAAATTAACTGAACACAGAGCAATGCTCTGTTTTTCTCCTCAGGATCTTTTGCACAGGGAAGCCCCAGAATAAAATTCTGAGTAAAACAGAGTTTCTGAGCTAAAATAAACTTATATTAATTCATAAAAAGGCCTGATACAATTTTCTTCCTCTTTCTCAAAGGGATTTACACAAGAACTTTCACCAAAACAAAATACTCTGTCTCTCTTTTACAAATGATTTTTACACTGCTGTGTAAAATCTTCATACACATTTACTGCTGTAAAATAAATTTACATGGATTTACTACTGTAAAAGAACTTTTACATTTACCACTTCTTGTTTCCCACTGCTGTGCATTTTTTTCTTTTTACTTTCACCACTGTGTGAAAAACTTTTCTTTACTCACACGCTGCTGCCTCTATTGCATTTCAACCAAAAAAAATTCCCATTACATATGTTCAACAACAAAATTACATTACATAGATTTTTTATCTTCAGAAAAATGGCGCCCCAATGATGCATGTCCTAAAAGAACAAGACGGAGGATTCTTCTCACATATGCGTTGCAGCATATATTACATACATTCAACCTGTTGTAAGATTCCTTTTCATTAGCTGCGGCAAATTTATCTTCTTCGCACTGCTGTGCGTTTTTACACCTTGCATTACAAAAAGTCAACCCAATAAAACATAACACATACTCTTCATATGTGATAACCATAAAAAACGCCTACCAAAAAAAACATACAATATTACATGCCGTATGCAAAACTTTAAATATTTCACCTAAAACTATGATTAAGTATTAAATGCATTAAATAAAAGCCGGCGGTAAAAGTAAAATTAACATTCTGGCAGATTGAATGAGATCGAAGTGCGTTGACTTGATCGGACACAATTCGCAAGCTCAAGTCACACAACTCAAACGAAGTTTAATGTCCGGGGAATTGGTGGTTTCGGTGTTGTACACTGGACGCGTGGCAGCAACGGATTGTGTCGGAGGCCCTCTGACGAAAACAACCTTTTGCGAATGGTGGTGCGGGGAAGTCTGGGTGGTTTTGCCAAACCACGCTGCAGTAAATGCGGTTGAAATTAATATTTCAACAAGACGATGTAGCCGAAAAGGGATTTGCAACATATGCTTGACTAAAGGTAGATGTCTGACAAAAGAAATTAGACTGCTAGGCTGGGAAAAAATACCACGCTCAGAAGAAGCGGAATATATCTCTGTTTCCGCTGCAAGAGTCGAATGGGAAAGGCGCTCTCCAGTGAGCCCTCTGGTTAATGGAATTCACAGATCGACCAGGAGCACGATGCATCTGACCATATCCTTCTCTCCCCCAAAGCAAGCGGAGAATATCAAATTTAGATCGTCTCCTTCTCTCTCCCAAAGCAAGCGGCAAATATCAAATTTAGATCATCGATTTGCAGTAGTCCCACCCGTGTTGTTATACACAAAGAAATCCCATAAAAACTGAGAACCAAAAAAAATTGAGATCTATATTAGATGGAAACCATCATCTCTCATACAGATCTACCATCATCTCTGATACAGATATGTAGATCTGGAATAAGAAATTTTGAGAATACTCTTAAACAAAAAAAACATTTAAATCATTATAAAAATGCAAAACTCCAAAAGGGTATTTAGCATGGCAGCTTGCTCTATTATTATATAAAAGTATTCTATAACTTACAATCCTCTGTTAATGTATATAGAAAGCTTCCATTATATAGTAATGAAGGATCGATTAAGAATAACGACAACTCGACAGATGCAAGTCCTTATATGAGCTTACAACTCACCATACTATGTGACCTTACAACTCACCATACTTAGTTCATACGGAAGCGAAGCGTTGGAAAAAAAAAACTTCAACATACCCATATTAAATATTTATCCATCCCCTCGGGGATGAATGTGAAAAATAGCATAGAAGAAAAAACAAATAGGAAATTGCTGGAGCATTCATGGGGAACAAGCATAAAAAAACATCATCCCATTATTTTCTCCCCAGGACTTGGGAGTGAAACAAGTAAGGGTAAGTGATAACATTGTTAACTTCATCAATAACTTCATGTGGGAGTGAAACAGATAAGGGTAAGTGATAACATTGTTAAAAAAAGTATAGAAGAAAAAACAAGTAGGAAATCGCTTAAGCATTCATGGGGAACAACCATAGAAAAAAACATCATCCCATTATTTTCTCCCCTGGACTTCGGAGTGAAACAAGTAAGGGTAAATGATAACATTGTTAACTTCATCAATAGCATTCTGATTGTTGCTGGGCAAGTTGTCACTTGAAGGAATAACTTGGATGGTAACAGGATATTTGTATGTTGTTCATAGTTCATTTTGTTCTCCATGAGTTCACACAAAGTTGTAACCGTTGATTCAAAATGATTAACGATAACAATCTACACATTTGAATTTCCCCAACACTAGGCTTCCCAAGTTATCTACACATTTGAATTTCCCCAACACTAGGCTTCCCAAGTTTTATGATGAATCATTAAACACACATTATATTCTGAAACACATTTTCTGTCAAAAAAAATTCCATTTTTCAATACATTTTCTTTTCTTTGTATAAAGTCTCACAATCCAAGAAATAGACATTTTCTATTAACTTTCCAAATATGTAAGTCATACTCATATGAGGGATTGTAGAGTTTTGAGTATTGGGGAGTCAATACAAAACATCAACAATTCTGGAGTTTTGGTGTTTGGAATCGATTTGCAAATGGCCTCACCAGTGTTCTAGCATATTTACAAAGTTAGTAAAATTTCCCAAAATTTGATGCTACATTATTGCCCTTTTTTACATTTTTCTCTCATAACAATACATTTTTACGCCATAATGCACTGCGTAAATCCCCCATACTGAAATCCCTCCTATCCGACATGTAATATTGTGAACCCTTGATTTTCATGTTAGACGATTGAAACAACGTCAACCATACGATTTAAACTCCTATTTTCAGTTACAATTCGGTTAAGTGGTAGATCCGGTATTGTTAATTACAATTACTTACCATGATAAGCCACCGCTGTGGAGAGGATGAGGCCACTGTTGCACATAAGCTCTTGGTCAGACGCTGTGAGCCTATTCCTCGCCACATTGGTTTTCTTGGGAGCACTGGTCGGCGAACCCTTTCCGGGAACTCCATTCTCCCCAAACGAGTCAGGTTGTCCATTCTCCCCAAATGACTCAGGTTTTGTTGCCACTCTCTGTCGGGGTCATGACAGTGGCTTCTCTGGTTTTTATGCCGGAACTCCATTCTCCCCAAACAACTCAGGTTTTGTTGCGGCTCTCTAGCAGGGTCATGACAATGTCTTCTCTGGTTTTTATCTAGTCTCAGGGAGTCGACCATGCCCCCGATGCATTACAAATTTTGGTTGATACGTTTACCTCTATTATACGATGATTATTTATAAACTGTGATAGCCCAATGGTTCTTTGTTAAATTTTCTTTCTAGGAATTTCTTGTTTTTGAATATCCTTCAATAACACGTAATATTTGATTCATAGTAGGATGTCTAGATTGGTTATTGTAACTGTTTTCTTGTTAGAACCGCATTTGTTTCAGTCTTATATGGACAGTGAGAGTGTCGACTTTTACATTATAGCATACTGTATATTGCTTTTACCGGAGTTGTAAACACTGTTGTGAATAAGAAAGAACCTTATTTCCGTTTCTATATGCTACAATCATCTTTGTATAACAGAAAACTGTTTTATTTTCCGTTTACCACTATTGGGAAGGTGTAGCGCGGACATCTCGGAACTGTTTGAACTAATCTCAGTGACCCTATAGAATTTTTCCGAGGTTCTCTATAAATATTAAATAGAGTTAAAAGCAAAAAAAAAAAAAACCAACTTAATCCTTTCTCGTCAACATAAATTTCTGGCGATTCCTGATTTTCATGATTCATAGGATCTGCAAACAATTATTTCAACTAGCATCAATTGATTTCTCATTTTGATGTAGAAACATGCACAGCCAAAAGATTGGCATAAACTCACAGTTGCTTCTGGTTAATGCGTACCATTAAAGGTAAACGCTGCACAAGAAAATTGAGAGGTAAACGCTGCGTAGTTAAATTTATACGCGTGAAATGACTTTTAATGAATCAAATTGAGGATGATGTGGTAGTGCTATTCTAAGGTCACTTGACGACCCGGAATATCCCAGTGTAAATAAATGTATGACATATAAATTATATATATTTTTAATACATTTATGTTAATATAGATTACTAAAATAATATTAATATATCTTGTATTCTTTAGCTGTATTCTATAGTATAAAGCATATTATATTTATATAAAGCATGTAAGGAAGACCTAATATAAAAAAGTATATAACGAAGACAAACACAAGACGAGCTGGAAGCATCAATATGTGTAGTATAATTTATAAGTGTGAAATTTGATTATTATGTTATGGCTCTAGGATTTTAGTTATTCTATTGCAATACCATGGCTTATCAACACCACATCCCCAAAAACCATAACTTATTTCTAAATCAAAATATTTTAGAAATACTTTATTTTAATTTAATTTTATAACATTTTTAACTAAATCTAAAAGAAAAAAGGTTATAATTACTTTTGAAGTATATCTAAACTCTCTATCCTCACAACTACTAAAATAAGAGAGTCATAAGAGCACAACTACTAAAAATAGAGAGTCATAAGAGCATAACTGTGTAGACAATGGAAGGGAAAAAAATCATAATACCATGGGCCATCTAGGCTTTTGATTATTATGTTATGGATCTAGGATTTTAATTATTCTATTACAATACCATGGCTTATCAACACCACATCCCCAAAAACCATAACTTGTTTCTAAACATTTTTAATTAAATCTAAAAGAAAAAAAGTTATAATTACTTTTGAAGTATATCTAAACCCTCTATCCTAACAACTACTAAAAATAGAGAGTCATAAGAGCATAACTGTGTAAACAATGGAAAACAATGTAAGAATTTTTATGTGCATTTGTTTGCAATAGGTTTCCTGAAAAGATTTTGCACATTTATTAATTTTGCTTCATCAAAATGTTTGCAAAAGTTATAACTTTGCGATAATGTTTAAAAACTTATATACAACAACTCATTATTCATTGTGTAATTTGACAATGATTTTAATGTTTATATAACCAAATCATATAAAATTTGTAATAATGGTTAAAAAAATTATTAAATAAGAAATTATTTAAATATTAAGTATTTTAATTAGAATTAAGGATTTTAATTTAAGAGGCTGCGTACAGATTAATTAAAAAATAATATGTGGATTGGTACTAATACGTCACTTTGTGTTGTGAAGGTCACTAGTTCGAAACTCTACGGGAAAAAATCCAATCATGTTAAGGGTTGTTGTGGCCCAAGCTGGGTGCGATCCACGAGTGATTTTGACGGCTTAGATGCCCTTGGGTCACGATTTCTTAAGCCATAGGTGAAGCCTAATGTAATCTCTAATGAACTTAGACAACTTGATAATAAAAAAATAATAATAAATAAACATATACAAATTGATAAGTGACGTTAATGAGTATATATTGTGATTTTATAAAAGAAGACGTCGCTTGAAAAATGGAAAATTGTGAAAGACAAATTGAAAGTCCAAGAATTTTGATTCTTTAATTAGAAATTCAGATTTGGGACAAACAATAGATTTTAAGGGGTCACCTAGCACAGAGAGGATACAACTTAATGGGGGAACAAGTCCTAAGAAATAAATAACTATTAGTGGAATGTTTTCTGCATGCTATGAGGCTAGGAGAGATTAGTGGTAAGTGCATAAATACTTGAGAAAAGGAAGGAGCCTCAAGTTGCGGGAACACAGGTAGATCTACTAAGATGGGGTTGCATCTGCGATTTCCACCATCTATCACTCGAAAGTGAAATCTGCAAAACTAAGAACAAGAAAGCATGAGGAAATTGCTTCTATGAAATCACAACCAATGCTTGGGAGTGTCTGGGTAAAGAGATTTTGGCTTATCGATCAACTAAAGATGGGTGGAACATCCCTCATTAATTTGTATTGCCCATATTGTCGCAACTTCATCCAATCCTTATTGCATCCCTAATCAATTTGTACCACCCATATGGTTGCGGCTTCATCCAATCCTTAATGCATGTGTTTTATCAACGTCTTTAATTCATTATTATTGATGCTTCATGCAAAAATATCTAGAAATAGATTAGATTCTAATCAATGGCTTAATCCTCGTCTTCTTCTAGAAGTTTCACCTCCAGTTTAATTAATACCCTTTAATTATTTTAATTTCCTAAGTTTAGGCTTAGGCACCCATTAGAAATAATTAATTATTTTAATAAAGTTGTCTTCTGGTGGAATTTCCCAAAATGATTTCTGGGTATTCTGGAATACATGTGTCCAAGCCTCCCGAAATTTTTTGAATCTTAGACCACATCCGATGCTATTGGAAATCAACACTCCCTCTTAGCGAGGAATGTGCTCTAGTAATGTAACTTGCTGAAGAATCACCCTGACTCTGTAACATCTCTCTTTGCATCGCTGATGTTTGACATTACTGCCCGCCAACTATTGCGCAAATGTTGCATCTGTGCTGCTGCTGACCCTACTACTGCCAACACTGCATCTGTACTACAACCCTTGTAAATGCTGCATATGTGTTGCTAATGGCTCTGCCACTGCCAATGCTGCATCTGCACTGCAACCTTCTCCAACTGTTGTTTCTACTGCATCAACAATGGAAAAGCATCCAAAATTATTGAACAAGTGTTCATTATGATGTATCTGCTGCTGGAATTCTGATTGCTACTAGTCTTTGCGTTGTCAATGAAGCCACTGCACCGCTGCTAACTTTGCTCTATGCCAACTGGATTGCTGCCAACTCTAGCTCTACACTGCTATGATTCTGGTGCTCTTAGCCATTGCAACTGTCACTCCAACACTCCTCTGCATCAAGTGACTCGGTCCATCCTGCTACTTCTAATATGGTCTCCCGTAGAAAGGTATTGATCCAAGAGGCAGACTCCTCAAGGATCCTGCCCATCTGCAGTTCTTGGGAACTACACTACCAGATCACCCCACCTCTCCCCTAGAGATATCTGGGCAATCATGGAAAACTCCTCCTCCTCGATATTTGCGGATGTAGCCTTCAGATCATGCTTATCGTCTTTATCCTTCTTCTTGAGAGGACACTACATAACATAGTGACCAAGTTTACCACACCTGAAACATTTGATCTTTGATACATCCTTCTTCTTTCTCCGCTGCTCTTGCTACCCCTTAGATGCAAGGGATGCATTCTCTTCCTCCTCCTTGGGCTTCGTCCCATTGTTTCTACCGCCATCAAGTTTGCACTTGACTAAGTCTCGACTCATCTCTTCCTACTGAAGAGCGACCCACATTCATTCCCAATCTGGCAATTTCTCTCTGCCCAGGATAATATGGAAAAACACTTGTCTTTCCTCTGAGACTGAATTTAGGGTCAACCTCACCATCTCTGTAGGTTGAGGTGTTGATCCTACAGCTCCCAACTGATGTCAGACTTCCTAAAGCTTTGATAGGAATGAATCAATGTGTTCCCCTTTCTCCATCCTAGCTTATCTCATCTTCTCCTCCAATTACATCTTTCGATGCTCGAACAATCCCTGATACAACGTAGCCAAGGCATCCCACATCTGTCGGGCAATATCCTTGCCGACAATATGACACGCTACGTGATCTCTCACTTTGTCGAGGATCAATCGCTTGGCCTTTGCCATCTCACCCTTGTACTTCTTGAGCAGATCTAGACCCGCGGGTACAAATACCACACTGTCGACTTAGGTTTTGAGATTCTAATCATCGAGAAGGCATGAGATCCTTGCCTTCTAGATCACATAGTTGGATGCACCATCCAACTGATCTTGATCTCACAACCCATGAGCTGCGATCTCTACAAAAAAAAATGTCATACTGCCTCCTCTCTCCTCTGCACAGCTACTAGGCTGGCCTACACACTTCATGCTGAAGTTAATAGATCTGCTCCTCTCTGATGCTGCTCAACACTTGAGAAATCGACTTCCCTGGCTAGGAATTCTCTGAGGAAGAAATTCCCTCAAGTGTCTCCTTCATTCTTCTGACATTTTTCTGCCCCAACAACTACTTCAGAAAATTGCGTCTCCCGAGAAACTACTATGTGTTGAAGCTTTTCTTGCGCTGCTCCCTCTGCCACTAACAAATCTCGATCTGGAAATCTTACCTCTCGTTCACTCACTCATAGAGAGATCTTCCACGAAAGTCTTTCCCTCCTGGCTTTGATTACGCAATCCCTCTCGAGATTCGATCTACTGCCTATGCAACACTTCGATTTACTTCGTCCTCTTCAACATTGGCTCTTCTGTTCTGCTCCCTTGCTTCACTTGTCCTCTGATACCATGTGAAAATTTGGATGCACAAATATCTACTGCAACAACCGATTATGTTTCTTCTATTTGTTAATTACTGAACAAAATTATTTATTGTTTCCTTCAGTGAACACCGAAACTAATACATTGCAGCCTTCACCATTTAAATAAAATGCAGAAACGAGAAACTTAACAAGAAAGAAACACAACACATGACACCGTTATTTTTGGAAAAATGTTCTCGGAAAAACCCAATGGGGGAAAACCTGTGCAACAGTTGAGGGTTTGTATTATTATGTAATAGTTTGTGAATACAATATTTGGATGCCTTTCTAGCTATCCAATACAGAAAATCTGACTGGCAGAGAGATAAGTGAGATATAGCTCACACTATCACTGGCGATCCATGACCGATCTAGCCATTGAATGATTAACCCCTAGCTTCCTCTACACAGTTTATGCGCAATCATTGCACTGCTCTGCGTCACAGCTTCTGGGGACTGCATCAGTCCTTTGGCTGATCGATTTTCCTCTAGAAATTCGACTCCTGCTGTCCCGGTCTCACACCCTAGATTTTGGCTCTGAAATTCGACTTCTCCAGGAAATGCGGATCTCCTCTCAGGCTTTGCATTGCCTCTTATGGATCTCTCTCTGCCTCCTCTGCGATGTATTCTCGGATCCGGAAATCTTCCCCCGGAAACTATCCCTGCCCCTCACTGCAATAAATCACTTCGATCTCTTCTCTAACAACTGCTGCGCTGCCCTTTCTGAGAAATTCGATCTCTTGATCTGATCTGATATTCAGCCTATGAGTGACATCAGTTAAAGATTTATTGTTTAAAGGTATTACAGACTCGTGTTGGTGTGTGTTCTGCGTTATTGAAACAACAGATCGATCAGATTCCCAATACACAGACAATTAAATGGAAAGACAACAGAGAAATGCAGTAAGCAAACACAAAGACACAAGAAATTTAATAAGGAGTTCACCCTATTCTCCAGGGCTACATCTCCGGTCCAGCTTTCAATGGTGGCCTTGTTTTATTGTGTCCTTAAGCAGATAATTACAATACAGGGACTCAATGCGAGTTCTCCTGAAGCAGGTTTTGCTTGGCAGGGTGGTTCTTGGATTCCCCAAGCCACTGGAGTGCACAGACTCTTCTTCTTCCTACCAGTTCTGTGACCTTCTGGTCTACAGTGGAAAGAGCCAAATGTGGTGCTAAGTCCGGATAGATTCCTCTATGGGATGGCTTGAATCTCTCAAGCTCTCCGGTGCTCGATGCTGCCTTTGGTCAGCTCGACCCTCTGCCTTCTGCTGCTTTGATTTACTGCCTTCTTCTCTGGTTTCTGTCTCTTAGTGTTCAGTCCTCCTCTCGGGGTTCACTCTGACTGACTCTAACTGCGTATTCTGTCTCTATTCATGGCTTTTAGCCATTCATTCCAATGCCTGTTCGGTTCCTCTTTCGCCTCTGTCGATTCACCATCTGCAGCTGCGCTTGGAGTTCCCTGTTCGGCGTCATCATCAGCGCTCAGGGAGTGGCCACATGTCCTCCTCTAAACGGCGCCAGCATGCTTCATCGGTTCGTTTCTTCAGTTACGTAATGGATGAAGTCTTTCCTCCACCGTGGCGGTCAAACAGATTCCAAATCCATCTAAAACGCGGCGTATTCCCTTGTCGATTCTGCTTCCTCCATCAGGCGTGATCTCAGCCGTCCGATCTGGGGCCTCTAGATCCAACGTCACACGCACGTTTCGCGCGGTTGACTTGCTTGACCGATAGCGCGCGATCAACAGCAGTTTTCTCTCACCTCCGCTTGCCATGCGTCGATCGATGAATGGAATCGCTCCCCTCTCGTCCAAAACCTTTTATCGTTTGAGGGCACCTCGATCAATACCGCTAGTTTTGCAAAGTGCGGGTGCCACCTTTGTACTTTAGCGCCTTTCGCTTTTCCGCCCGTGGTTCTCCGACTCACCATGCGTTCATGTGATCGGGTCTCCTCCTTCATGGCCTTGTTCGCCCAGTAATCCCGCATAAAAAATCACTTTATTTTCCCGATCCGGGGCTCCCAGGGGCTACTTTGACCTCCTGTGCAGTTTCCATGGGCCTCGGTCAGTGCGCTTTGACCGAGGTCCTCGTCGTTCCACGCTGGCTGCCATTGCCACTAGTTCAAGGGTGTTTTTGATCGCTGTTTTGGATTCTTTAGAGATTTGTTCCGACCTGATACAGTCATGGTTCTTTGATAGTCTTCTATGGATCCAATTCGGATCATGATCTCTCTCTGATATATTTTCCAAATGCCCATCAAGCCTTCTCTTATAATATTCTCTTTGAGAACCAATGACCCAGATTAGATTCTAATTAATGACTTAGATCATTTTGTCTTGATCCTCGTCTTCTTCTAGAGGTTTCACCCCTATTTTAATTAACACCCTTTAATTATTTTAATTTCCTAAGTTTAGACTTAGGCACCCATTAAAAATAAATAATTATTTTAATAAAATTGTCTTCGGGTGGAATTTCCCAAAATGATTTCTGGGTATTCTGGAATACATGTGTCTAAGCCTCCTTGCCAATTTTGAGGCTTAGAGCACATCTGATGCTACAAGAAATGAACACATCATACAATACTCAAATCAGAAATCCGAGGCTGCCATAGAGTTTAGGACACTCAAAATCCCCTTTCTAGGCTCTTCTTAAGCTCCAAAGGTTACAAACTGAGCAAGATATGGCTCTTGGAAACAAGCTCTAATATTTGCCTTGAAAATTGATAAAACCTTCTAATTGTTCTACGAATTCCGCCTTTACACAGTTCGATGAGTGACAATTTTAGCTGGGAATGACGAGATTCTTGCCGCAAAAGGTGCAAATTTTGGCCTCTTTAATCCTGTCAATAACCTCCTTAAGCGCCAAAATAGGGTCATATTACACCGTGTCGTCGACGCTAACTGCCCACCCCCGTCAGCTTAGCTCCCTGCTCTGAAGGTTCTTGTCCCACTGCACTGATAGGATTAGGGGCATGACAAACTTCCCGCCCCCTCTGCCGGAATCCAGGGTAATGGTCACATATATACTGCCGAGAACCGATGGTCAGGGCCTCTTCACCCATGCCCTCTGCCATAGCCTCCACCGGGTGGTCTCGTGGGTGTTAATGTATATGGGGGCCAGGGCTAACTGCCCGCTCGTGCCGCTAGAGCCCTTGTTTGTGTTCGTAGTTGGTCTTATGGTCTATCACGTGACCAGGGTTGGGGCCATGTGCCCCAACCCCTCCCCAAAACGTCGAAACCATGTCATAATAAATATAACTTGTGCCCATGTATAATAAGAACTAATGCGGTGGCATAGCTGTAAGGTTGTAGGTTGGTTTGCAAGAGGTCTAGGGTTCGAACCCCTTTACGCCCTTCAGCCCTTATAAAAAAAAAAAATTCCAACCATATTGGGCCACGTGCCACTGTCTCCTTGGGCGACATGGACCTTGATAATTGGCCCACATCACAACCAAACCGGCTAATGACATTATGCCACGTGGCCTAGTATGAAAATAACATATGTCAAGCCGGGATTGGTCCTCCTGTCTGTCGTACACCCAGTCAGCATGCTGATGTCACCATGTCATCAGATGTATGGTCTGCCCAGTCAACAACCCAATCAACCCCGTTGTTACTTTTTAGCTATTGGGCCAAAATTTAAGAACGTGATAACTTTTGAGGTGATTCAACCGTTGGAATCAAGATGATGAACACTACGATTCGACACCAGTTTCGGGAGATTCCGAGCACTTTCATGTTTTGAGCTTATCTTTGATCTCTAGATCATGAGTAAGTTGACCAGTGATGCAAAGGAGATACTAGTTCTGAGGGGAGCGGAGGTATCAACCTAATAAATTATTTCTCATATGTGTTTTTCCTTGCTCAAGGGCCTTTAAGGAACCTTATCTCCCTTAAAGCCCTGATGGATTTTTATTTCAAAGGCAAGTGTTTGCAAATGAATGTTTGAAAACCATGCCCCCTACCTCTTTGTCTTTCTAATTCCTCCCTAATTAGGTTGGAAATGTGCTTTTCCCTTTTGAAAGAAAAATATTGGGGATGGATTTTAGACTAATTGAATATCTCTAGATTGTTTGTGGTTGTTTAAAAAGGTTGAAGTTTAAGTCTCTCGGTGGACTAATATGATTCTTTAGAAGGGAGAGATATTAGTCTTGTTGAATTCCATCTTGGATGGTGTGTGAAAGCTTCAGGTGACAGGAGATTCAAACCTGGTCATTGAGCAGATCTTTAAGAAAAAAAATTGGAATACATGCTTCAGTATTCAAAATTTCAAGGAGCTTAAAAAAAATGTCAAAATAAGCTTTGTTAATATTAATGCCCCTTTGAAAAGTAAAATTACTCTATGGTTGGCTTTGGGTAATTTGTTTTGACTTGGGATAATGAGCTAACATGAGGATGGTTTAGTTGAAATAGATACTAGTTGTGCAAAATAAATCTAGAGTCATTTTTTCACATTTTCATTATTGCACCTATATAGTGCAAGACTTATGTATAGTGAAGCCAAATTGACATCAAAAGTCCTCTTGGTCAAAGGGTACATTGGAAGATTATTTGAAAGAATGGTTGGTGGACAAGTTAGCGAAGCAATATGAAAGTTTCCATTGGTGGGCGTTGTGCTTCTTTTTCCCCAAAAACTTTTTATTCATATTAGATATGGCAAAGAAGAGGCTCAAAAAATAGGGACGAATTCACGACCTTGTCCACTTTTCTTGAGGTAGCCTTAGAAAAACATGTGTGAAAGCTTCAGGTGATGGGAGATTCAAATTTTTCAATTAATCAATCCCTCAAGAAAACTTGTGTGGAGGGCATGCCTCAATATATCCAAGAGTCCAACATCCCGAGGGAGCTTAATAAAAGAACATATGAACTATAGAAAGAAAACATCTCACCCTATTGGGTTTTTAGTCTATATGAATTTTTTAATGGTGTGGAGTTCAATTTCATGAAATTTCATATTTTTTTTTCTTGATATAGATTATAGATGTACATATAAGAGGGATTTTCTTTTTGCATAAATGAAGACTGGTTGTAGGTAGCTTCAAGATGATGGTAGACATATATACTAGATGAATTTTATTTTTGTATAATGGAGGAATGGTTATAAATAGCTTCGAGCTACATGATTAATTAAATTATTAAACATTTTTTAGTTTGGATGTGTATAGTAGTCAAAAGACTGTGAAAGAGTGGTAAGTCTACTAGGTGATATTTAAGGTGGATTGAAAAACCAAGCACACTCCTTTCAAATTTAACAACATGTATTCCGGTTTTCTATAATTTCATGTGGGCATAGTATACCCAAAATCTATGACCATTTTGACGACTTATGATGGGACTTGTTGCAACAAATAGTCCATGCCCAACAATATCAAAATCTTCTATTCACGGAAAAGGAAGAGGAGTGTTTCATATAAAGATGGAAGCTTCTCACATAAGTCTTCCTGAGAAAAAAGTGAAAGCTATTGTTGAGAAACTGGCTAGGGATAGGTCACTAAAAGAACCACCAATTCGTATCTATTTCAGGACGTAATCTGGGTATCTCTCATCTCAAGCGTTCTTGTGGTAATATGCCATTGAAAATAAGACATCCTAACATTTCTGCCCAGAAAGTGCAAGGTGAAGATGTTTCGGAAGTGATAAAGGTTTATGCTTATCAATGTACTTCAAAAAACATCAAGACAAAACGATGTCAAGGAGCTGGAACAATGTTAAAGAGGACAAGGATATGGAAGCAACAAAATGTAATGGTGAGAGCTTGTATGTTTCAATCTTGTACATTTCTTTTATAATTTTATTCCCATCATATAACTTGAATTGTGAAAAAGTGCTCTTAAGACATTGTGTTCTCATTGTGCAGGTTCATGTCAAGGTTGTAATTGTATGTGCTCTGAATGATTGGCTCTCCTGCTTGTGAGTTGTCGTCGTGCAAGTTTACTCCATACTTATTAAGTCATCTATCACAGCATTATAGTTCATTGGTTGATAAAAATGCTATTATGATGGCCCTCCCAAGGATGATTGGACTGAATTTCAACGTATTCCTTACACTTCAGTGTTTCCACTACTTGTGAACATGGATATTTTCAATTTTGAGGGTTTATATGTTGCTTCATTGTCGAGGAAAATGTGCTTTTTAATGCTCTAGATTTTATTAACAAACGGGGTTTATGTTTTGCAGGTCAGGGATTGTGCTCTTGAACAAAATCTTATGACCATTTTGACGACTTATGATGGGACTTGTTGCAAATAGTCCATGCCCAATGATATCAAAATCTTCTATTCATGAAAAGGAAAGAGGGGGGTTTCATATAAATATGGAACCCTCTCCAATTAGTCTTCCTGAGAATAAGGTGAAAGCTATTGTTGAGAAACTTGCTAGGGACAGGGCACAAAAAAAATCCACCAATTTGTATCTTTTTTGGACGTAATCTGGGTATCTCTCATCTCAAGAGTTCTTGTGGTAATATGCCATTGAAAATAAGACGTCCTAACATTTCTGCCCAGAAAGTGCAAGGTGAAGATGTTTCGGAAGTGATAAAGGTTTATGCTTATCAATGTACTTCAAAGAACATCAAGACAAAACGATGTCAAGGAGATGGAACAATGTTAAAGAGGACAAGGATATGGAAGCAACAAAATGTAATGGTGAGAGCTTGTATTTTTCAATCTTGTACATTTCTTTTATAATTTTATTCCTATCATATAACTTGAATTGCGAAAAAGTGCTCTTAAGACATTGTGTTCTCATTGTGCAGATTCATGTCATGGTTGTAATTGTCTGTGCTCTGAATGGTTGGCTCTCCTGCTTGTGAGTTGTCGTCGTGCAAGTTTACTCCATACTTATTAAGTCCTCTATCACAGTATTATAGTTCATTGGTTGATAAAAATGCTATTATGATGGCCCTCCCAAGAATGATTGGACTAAATTTCAACTTATTCCTTACACTTCAATGTTTCCACTACTTGTGAACATGGATATTTTCAATTTTGAGGGCTTATATGTTGCTTCACTGTGAAGGAAAATGTGCTTTTTAATGCTCCAGCTTTTATTAACAAACGGGGTTTATGTTTTGCAGGTCAGGCATTGTGCTATTGAACAAAATCTTATGACCATTTTGACGACTTATTATGGGACTTGTTGCAAATAGTCCATGCCCACTGATATCAAAATCTTCTATTCATGAAAAGGAAAGAGGAGGGTTTCGTATAAAGATGGAAGCCTCTCAAATTAGTCTTCCTGAGAAAAAGGTGAAAGCTATTGTTGAGAAACTGGCTAGGGAGAGAGCACCAAAAAAACCACCAATTTGTGTCTTTTCTGGACGTAATCTGGGTATCTCTCATCTCAAGCGTTCTTGTGGTAATATGCCATTGAAAATAAGATGTCCTAACATTTATGCCCAAAAAGTGCATGGTGAAGATGTTTCGGAAGTGATAAGGGTTTCTGCTTATCAATGCAATTCAATGAACTTCAAGACAAAATGATGTCAAGGAGCTGGAACAATGTTAAAGAGGACAAGGATATGGAAGCAACAAACTGTGAAGTGAAACCTGTAGTGCATGTGAAACAAAACCTCCCAAAAGTGGCTGAGAATATTATGGGTGAAGAATCTTCTGGCACAACAGAGAAGGGACAAGAGTTAGAAGACACTACAGAATTAGATTCAAAGTCATATCATTGTCCTAAAAGCATGGAAACAGGAGAGACATTTCAGGAAAGTGATGTGCATTTTGGGGAAGAGGACTGGTCTAATTTGCCTATGTGGTGTAGCAGTGAAGGAGATGCAGAAGGTGACATGACCTTTCACTCCTCGTCAACTTTAGAATTGTCAAATTTCGTAGGAGTGAAGCTAGCTCCTTTTCTGGGAGTCTCCCGGAGGAGTGAAGCTAGCTCCTTTTCTGGGAGGGAGAATGAGCCATCATCTTCCATTTAATGTTCTCTGGGTGCAACAGATGCTTCCATTTTCAGTCCCAACGATATGTGCAAGTCATATTTTCCAGCCACGCATTTACAGAAACAGGCTATATCTATCTCAAGTCATTATGACAAATAAATATTTCCAGCACATTCTCAAACCAAGTCATACAACCAATCTCAACTGTATGAGTACTTAAATGTTCCAGAGGGAATGATGGTAATGACAAAATGCTCAGAAGTACGCAAAATCAACGAAATTGCATCCCTTTTAAAATACGAAGAAATTTCACCCTCAACTCGTACAAATCCTGAATCTTGCCATTTTCCAGGGGTAGTAGGAGTTAGTGTTCAGAAAGTCAATTCCATGCCACCCAACGAACTAGATGTTAGTCCAACATTTTTACGTTCTACCGAAGAATGTTTGTAGGTCTTGCTGCAAATGAACTATTATTAGCTAAAAATTCCACTCTAGAGATAGATTCAAATTTAATGAATATAGGATCTCTTCTAACAGAGGCTTTTGAATGCTCTAAATCTATTTTCCTCCGCAGAGATACTGTTCTGGCTGTGCTTTCAAAATTCCAAATACTTATCCAGGCGGGTTGGAAGACGTACAGAGATCAAAACAGTCTAGGAAAATGACAGATATTCCACAAAGATTCAGATAGATTCTCAATATAAAATTTAAAAAAATAAAAACCCTTATTACTGATTTGGGTTTCTTCGTAGAACCTTCTTATCAGTAACCGATTTCAGTGAAAGCCCAAAATAGATGAGGGTGAAGATCCGGATTGTAAGGGCTCATAGCTATCAGCTGCACCACCGTGTAAGGCACTTGCTGCTGCTCTCTGTCCATCGATCTCTCCCTCATGATTCAAACATAACTATAAGAATCAAGTGGGCTATGGCAAAAGCAGGGTAAGTATCTGGAATCTTCTGAGTTGGTGTGAACAGGGGAAAATGTCTGTATTGTGTATGAGTATGTGGAGGGTACAAGCCTGAGAGAAGCCCTGAGCGGTAGAAGAATGCTATCTTCATGGCTTTCCAGGATGCAGATCGCTCTTGATGTGTATTTTCGTCATTATGCACGTTTGGGTTGTCTTCACAAATACATGAAATCCAGCAGTGTGATCGTTGCGGATCCTGGTTTCAGGGCAATGAATGGCCAGACTGAGATCGTGGATCGATCCTCGGCTCAATGATTCTTTCCCGGTTGATGGTGCTAAGAAAGTTTCACGACTTGCAGTGATGTGTTTGGATGCAAATCCTAGCGGTAGACTTGTTATGACTGACGCATGCAGCTGGCAAGATATCTAAAATTTTCTTGATATCCAAGAATTGGTCGGAAAAAATAAATGCAAATAAAACCATGCTTACTAGCACATTTGGGGACAGATAGTGCATAAAACAATTTTTTTCTTCGTATTCTGGGGATCGCATATCTATGCTCAGTGCAAGTTTGATTCAATCTGGAGAATCTCCGTATTATTAGCACATTTGGCGCCACAGAGCGCAAAAGGCCATTTTTTCTTCATCTTCTGGGGATTGCATATGCTTCATTCTTCATGTCTGGAGAATCTCTGTGTTACTTCTATTCATCTTTATTATAAGACGAACAGCCAGATGTCAACACAATAACTACCTGTGATGTCATTTTAGAAAAGTTCTCAACACAATCGATACCTGTGATGTCATTTTAGAGAAGTTCCTTTTATGTTAGCTATTGTGATTTATGCATGTCGATTTCTGTTGTAGTTTTTTTCTTCCATTTCAGGATATTTTCAAAATCAATCATCCAAATAAAGATGATTAAGAAACATAAATAATAAATATTCACACTGTTTATTTTAGAGAAAAAAATTAAAAAAAAAAGGTTAATATATTATATATAATCCATCTGAATTATTATCCATAAGTTTCGTAGAAACATAAATAATAAATTATTCACATTGCTTATGTTTAACAAAATAATTATAAAAAAATGTTAACATATTATATATAATTCCTCTGAATTACAATCTATAATTTTCCGACGCATCAGGCAGAGCATTGCAATAAGCATGGACGTAGTTGATGGCAAAATTGATTTATATATAGTTATCAAACAGGATAAAATCTTAACACAAACAGGAGTCTGCCTTCTAAATTAATACCTGTACCTAAAATTTGACAAATACTTTGTTATCAAACTTAGCAGATGAAGAGGCTAAGAATGTAACTTATTACATGCAAATCACAGGAATTGCATTCCAGAATTTTAGAACATATTAACTCTTCTCTTTGATAGGTTCTTCAAGAGTCTTTGATGTAGTTCCAGATGTAACTGATTGAGTTGGAGACACAGGAATATCCCGTGGTGAAAGTCGTCGATTTCCACTGGCAAGGCCTTTTGTAACTGGTTACAAATACATTTAATGCGATCAATAGTAATAGTAACACATTCTACCAAAGCATTGGAAAGAAATAAAATTCACTTTGACGATAGTAAAAAAAGAAAACCAAAGTTATAAAATGAAAAACCATAGATATAAAATGTACCTGGAGTAGAATCATTAACTTGTGCACCCATGACATCGTCCGCCACATCTATAACAATAAGCCATTGAAAAAAATTGAGTTTCATATAACACGTTCTATTTCAGATAAAATGATAGCTATAGTATTGTTTTGTACTCTAAATATGCAGGTGAAAAGGAGTTTGAACTTACTCTGACATGTGCTAACAGGCGGCACAACAATTTTGCAGAGAGTAGGGAGGAGAAGCGCTTTTGTTTGATTAATCGAAACTCCAACGATCTCACTGTTATTGGTAAAGAGCAGGCATAGGCACATGACATTGGCTTTCACTGTTGCCTCAATAGCAGAGCAACACTGGGGGCTTACACTGTCGACTTTTCCATTGGTAACAAAATCAAGGCAGGGATATAAGCCCAATAATTGTGTTACACAATTCTTTCCTAGACTAGAGGAAGAGACAGCTTGCACCGAATTTGTTGGTCAAGCAGGACCAAAATGGGGATTATGGCAACAACATGCTCCATTGCCATTGAAATTGAAATTGAAGTCTCTGCAGACACCTTAACCTTAAATATGTGAAAAAAATTCTACACAATGTAAATGTAAATGTAAATCTGAAGCACAATTGTGAAACTATAAATAAAGATAAACGGTGATAAATAAAAATAAATGAAGATATTTAAACTCCCATTAACATTTGTTTCGCTCAATAAATCTAACAGAAATTATACTCAACTAACACTTCCATACAAAAAATACCCTACTAAAAGACTTGTAAGCAGTTTTTCTCTAGTGTAGGTTTTGGTGAAACACCTGTTTTACTGTATAATTGCATACAACCTAACACGGTATTGGACTATGAACACACTAGTGGACTGGGACTATCTAACACACTACTGGAGTGGTATCTATGCATTCAATCGAACATTTGAGTTGAACAAGGAGAGTAGAATGATAGGTCGTTTCATTGGTTAGTTTGAGTACGAGGGACTTGGACTATTTAACACACTATGGTTAGTTTGAGTACGAGGGACTTGGACTATTTAACACACTACTGGACTGGTATCTATCCATGCAATCGAACAATTGGGTTGAACAAGGAGAGTGGAAGGATAGGTCGTTTCATTGGTTAATTAGAGTTCGCGGTTAATGTTAAGATGAGTTAAAGATGCTACCTGCATGTTTCTTTGGAAGGTCAAGTTAGTCTAATAAATAACTTCTACTTACGTTTTCACAAGTCTAGTTTTTCCCATTTCGGCTCTCCTGTTAATACGTGTACGTGACAGAGTAATGTATTACAGATCTCGAGTTTCATGTGGAGACGTTCTCTTTAAAGTTTAGGCATCATGTAATCGTTGGGATAGTAATCTTAAAGTGTTACTGTATTTAGAACTGTTAATTAAAGTGGTATGTGGATTTGGAATTGTTAACTTACAACAACCTAAAGTGCTACTTAGACTTATAATTGTGAACCTACAATAAACAACACTTAGAACTGTTAACATACACTTACAACAAATAACACTTAGAATTGTTAACATACAGTAACCTAAAATACTACCTGGACTTGAAAGTGTTACCATTTGATGCCACTCAGTCAAGAGGCATGAAATGGTGCCGTCGACTGGCTGCAGGTCGGATAGCCTCGGCTGTTATAACATCCCTATCCCATGGTTCTGGATTTGCTCGAATTGAAGGCAGATGCATTGGCCTTTGTCACAGATGCCGTAACGCCCGCAGGCTCTGAGAATAAGCATTGTTCCATCAGGGAACCAGAGAGACACGTTAGACGCGAAGGCTGCCATAGCTCAGGAATAAAAAGAAGACGATTTGCCTATATTTTCATTGAACGAAACCTACAAATTCTTGCCCGTATAGACGGCCTCGGGGCCCACTGACGAGGAATTATAAGCAGGGCCTAAGAACACATTGGTAGTCCAGCCCTTGCAAGCCCCATAAGGCTCCTGTATTGAGTGAGATTGTGTAGAACAAAACCAACCCTCCTGGTTCCATAACGAGCTTATGAATTCAGCACAAGAGGTATTCGTCGCACAGAACAAAGGTTTTGTGTGTCTCACAAAACAATGAGCAAAACTGACAATAGTGGAAAGGTCACGAAAAATGCCAGTTGTTGGTCTCCACAATTGTTTTAACAAATTTACCAAAACCTACACTAAGTACATCTCATCGGAGCATATCTCAAAACATATTTTTATTTAAAATCTGATGTACTATGTAAACCGCGTTATTGGCACAGACAACTTAGGTTGAATGGATGCGAGCTTTTTGAAGTTAAAACAGTTGACGAGCTTCTAAGAAACTTATCTGTCTTTGCCGTTCTTTCTGCTTTGTCTGCGTATGCCAAAATTTTAAAGTGGTAGGTGTTATTTTGTTTGTTGTAACTAAGAGGATTAGGATTATTTGAGTCTTGATTGGTCTTCTGTAGTGTGGTATACTGAATATTCCTATAATCAGAATTCTCTTATTTAGAAATTTACAAATTGAGTTTATATTGTTTTACGAGTTATTGTTGTAAGATCAGGGAAAAGATTAGAGCATTTGCTCAAAGATGTTGCTAGGAGGTCAAAGAAAAGTTGATAATAATGACTTCTGGTAATAAATGCCTAATGCAGGTTTGTGTTACCTCATGAATGCAAGTCCCTATGTGAGCTTACAACTCACCATACTTAGCTCATAAGGAAAATAAGCTTTGGAGGAAATTAAACGTAAACGTCAAAAGAAACATAGAGAGTAACTAAAGAAAACAAGAACAAAGAATGGGTCCTAGCAACAAGGCGTGGTTAGGTAACCATGTACAAACTCTCATAACCGGAGAAAGAGAGAAAAACACATAGGAAAAAACTCCCACCCGAAAAGAGATAAAGATTTTAGTGCTCAAATTATCATGGAGCTAAAATTGTTGATCCCATAACGATCTATTGAATGACAAGAACATAGGTATGCTCCCATGAAGAAGTATGGGATGTTGAAGTACCAAAACTCTGAAGATGTGAGCCATGAAACCTCAATGAGGTGGGTCGACCTGTGAAGTAGGATTGTTGCAGAGGCACACAGATGGTGTTAACTTCTTCCAAAAAAAGCTTCAAAGACACTAGACATTAGTAAAGAACCAGAACAAGGCTTCAAACAAAAGCAACACCATTGACCAACAAACAAACAATGAGGTTTGTAAGTATGGAAAATGTCATACAACACTCTTGAAGTTGTCTGAACACTGTCACCATCACACTGATCAAACACAAAATATGAAAATTGTCAACAAAGAAACAACAACAATATCTGTCACCATCTAACTCCCCCCTTCCTCCCCCTCCAAACCACAACTACAGAAAGAAAGAGAATCAATAGTCTTCATTGTTAGCGAATTTCCCTCCCTGAAACACAACTAAGGGAACAATGGCAATCAACAATGAACAACAAATGCAACATGGCAATATGAATTCTACAAGCATTGGTTCAATTGATCCCACAAACATTCATCAATCCATCCACAGTCGATCCCGATGGTTGGCACTGATCCATGATTCATTCTATCACATCTCTTTTGTAATGATCTGAATGTAGGACTTGTAATTGACTAAGAATGGTGATCCTTGGGTAATTTCTTTTGAGAAGGATGTGCACATAGCGCAATTTTTGTTTTTTTCAGACTCAAAGTTGGGTGCCACAACGTTTTAATATGGAATGACATTACCAACCATGTCATCAATATGTTTATCACAATTAACAGAGACATTTGCTTCAAGTACCTCATAGTTGGATGCAGGTGATGAGGCAGCAGCAAGTTCATATCCAAAGCCTGCTCTTGATGTCTGCACTATAGGGTTAATAGGAGAAACAATTCCCTGTCCATTCTTCCCAAGTCCTCCTCCGGTGTATCCCATTTTTCTCAGCGATCGAGACCCAATACGAGTAGTATGGTTTTCAAAACAAGGTGTGACAGAGGCATGTGATGAGTCATTATCATCAACATCAAGCCTCTAGCATTCAACATCATCAAGTGTGGAAGAAGGAGAGCTTGGCACCTTCACATCAATTGTCTCCACCTCAGATATTTGAAGATGACTAACTTCCAATGCAACTCCCTGCTTAGACTCTAGCAGCGTTTGAATGACCTCATCCTTCCGAATTAGTTGGTCAGACAAGGCATCATAATCTTGTTTCAAAAAATGGTATTGCTCCAACATTGTTTCTTTTAAACAATTAACTTCCATCAAGGAGGTCAATCTTCTCTTGAAATTCATCGGCAAGCATCTGGAAATATTTCTCTGTGGTTGGATCTAGATGTTTAACCTTCTTGAATTTGTCAGCTATTGAAGTTTGCAATCTATTTTTAAGAGTTGCATTCTCTACTTGCCATAAAGCTACCACTCACTGCAATTAAATGACCTCATTACTAAGTTCGTTTGCTGCCTTCTTCTCATGAAAGTCCTGCAACCTATTACCCATCTTGAAAAGACCAAGTTGAAAATGTACTAGCCACACAACAAGGGTGACGATGACAACAAAAACTACTTTACACTTCCAAAAATGATACAAATCAAACTAATCTAATTAGATTTAGATAACTAGCCAACAAACAACGATCACAAACTATCAACCACAAAAACTACTTTATACAAATCAAACTAACCTAGTTAAATTTAGATAACTAGCCAAAAAACCCCTTCACAAACCATCAACCGCATGGACATATCGCCATTCTCCAACGAGCATCACTTGCAAATTCTCCTAATATTTAAAAATTCCCTGGAAATAAAAAAATGCGTGCCCAAAAGTAATTTAAGAAAAATCATTAAAGAAAATCCCTGCTCACTTTTAGTAATATGTTTCCCCTTTTTTTGAAATCAAAAGAAAACTGTTTGATGAAGTTCCTTTCATTTTCTTGTGTTGGTGTACATGCACTTAGACTAGTTGTGTTGGTGTACATGCACCTAGATTAGCTCCAGTTAACTTATTGCTTGCATGTGGCACATGTACACATTAACATAAGATAAAGCACACTTAGCTTTAGTTAGCTTTAGTTATTGCATGTACAACTAAGCTTAACTTAGTTGCTTTTATGTATTTATTCTAAAACTAATATTGTAGAATCAATTTTTTTATTCTTTTCTCAATTCTTGCTCGCTTCCTTCCTTCTCTTGCAAGCTTGTTTATTGTTTTGCAGATCTAGATCTGTGTATCTCAAAAATCTTACATGGTATCAGAGCACAGGGATTTGTAATCAGTGCACAAGCAATTTTATTTGCAGGTTCAGAAGATTGAAGAAACAACAAAGAATGGAGTCTAAATTGGAGTTTCCACAATCGGCAATTCTCACTCCATATAATTATTTCGAATGGAAGCCAAAGATTCAACTTCATCTCAGAAGTAGAGGCTTATTTTGAATAACCATGGAAACGGAAGTTGAACCAACATCGGCAATGGAGAA
Organism: Pinus tabuliformis; assembly: GCA_031772625.1. NCBI lineage: Eukaryota > Viridiplantae > Streptophyta > Pinopsida > Pinales > Pinaceae > Pinus > Pinus tabuliformis. The sequence continues at coordinate 893,862,954 of CM062818.1, forward strand.
AAAAAGATATTTCAATCGCATGGACGAGGCCTTCGGCATCCTATGTTTATCTATTTCTCCGGAATTGCTATTTCATGTTGAATCATGTTCAACTCCAAATGAAGTATGGAAAATTTTGGAAGGATTGTTTGGAAAACAGGATGAAATGCAAGGTCACATTCTCGAAAATGAGTTAAACTCATTAGATCCAAGAAACTTTGAGAACATTCAAGATTTTTTCACAAGGTATAAAGCCTTGTTGGTTCAGCTGAAAGGATGCAGGATCGACAAATCCAAGCAAGAAAATCAGTTGATTCTTTCCATTTTATCAAAACTTGGTCTAGAGTATGCAGTATTCATCGCTACATTCTACACAGTCAGATCTGCAACTAGTGCAGCTTGGAAGATGCCCTCACTGGATTATTTTATTCAGTCTTTGATGCATGAGCAAGATAAGCTCATCAAAATGGGCACACTTAAAAATTCCAAAGCGCATGCACTTACTGTGCATGCAAAAGGAAAGGCAAATTCCAAAGACCATCAGAAAGGAAAAGGGAAGAAGGATCCTGATCCAAGAAAGGGAGGACATCCCAAACCCCCTGATGGATCATCTGGCTCAAAGGAAAGGAAAGGAACGAAAGGGCAATCAATGTGCAATTATTGCCACCATGGTTTTCATCCTGAATCTGCATGCATGAAGAAGACTATATATCTTATGGCGCAGACACTCCAGCAGCACAATCTTGGAGACCACATTCCTGAGAATGCTAAGAAGAAGTCTGGAGAAAAAGCACCAGATCCAAGAGGTAACGGGCATGCTTTGATTGCTCTTCATTCTCCACCACAAGAATGGATCATCGATTCAGGAGCTTCAAATCATATGGCTTCTTCAGAGGAATCCTTTTCTTCTCTACATGCATACTCAGGTCTTCCCATTCTCATGGGGGATAATTCTGCAGTTGCAGCAACTGGACAAGGAAGAGTGCAATTCGAAGATGGAAGTTTTGAAAATGTCTTTCATATTCCAAGGCTTTCTGTGAATCTTCTCTCAGTGTATCAGATGACACACACAGGTAGCAGAAGGAAAGTGGAATTTACCCCAGATTCCGTGAGCATTTATGACATGCAAACCAATTTGATGATTGCATCTGGCAAGGTAAATGATCAATCTCGTCTGTATACATTTTCTGATTTTGTTCCTCAATCAGATTCTATTTTGCGACTTACGCATGCAAATGAAGAAAGTAGGATTTGGCACGAGAGATTTGGGCACTTGAGTTTCAGATATATGCAACAGCTTAGTAAGCAAGGGATGGTCGAAGGATTGCCAACCATTGAATTTTCGGATGGTGTTTGTAATGGATGTGCTCTTGGAAAGCATCCACAAGAAAAATTCGAGAAGGGGCATGCATGGAGAGCCTCTTCACCTTTGGAACTTGTACACAGTGATCTCATGGGTCCATTTCCGGTGCTTTCAATGAGCAAAGCAAGATATGTGTTGTCATTTATAGATGATTACACGAGATTCACTTGGGTTTACTTCTTGAAAAACAAGTCTGAAGTTTTTCAACATCTAAAGATTTTCAAAGCACATGCGGAAAATCAGTCTGGAAAACGCATCAAAATACTCCGCACAGATAATGGGACGGAATATGTCAACAAAGATATCAAGAATCTTTGTGATGAAGCAGGCATACAGTTCCTTACACTCCACAACAAAATGGCGTGGCTGAAAGGAAAAATCGATCTTTGAAAGAGATGGCTAATTGCATGTTGCATGCAAGATCTCTTCCGTCGAAATTGTGGGCCGAAGCTATTAATTGTGCCTCATACATCCAGAAAATATCTCCTCATAAATCTGTTACTGGAAAAACACCTTTTGAGGCTTGGACTGGCATGCAAGGTGAAGTTAGTCATTTCCGCATTTTTGGATCTCGAGCATGGGCCCGCATTCCTCCAGAGAAGAGAAAGGCTTTGGAGCCTCAAAGCAAAGCATGCATGTTTGTTGGATATTCTGATGAAGTCAAAGGGTATAGATTGCTTGATATCCACACTGAAGAGCTCTTTATTGAAAGGAGTGTAAAGTTTGACGAAGATATTTCGCATGCACCAGTAGATGAGCTTGTTACCAAATTTTCATCACCACTCATTGATGAGTATGCAGATGAAACTTCAGACCAGCATTCTGATGAAGATGAGTCTTTTCCTGTGACCCCTGTTAGACCACCAGTTGTTTAACATTGAGATCATACTCCTGCATGTAGTTCAGAAGATTCTCGACCACCTTCAACACAAAAATGGCGCAGCATGAGTGATATCCTTGATGATCCTGCCTCTATCCCTCTGTTTGAGGAAGATCCTCAAGCACTCTTAGCTATGGAGCCATCCATGCCCATGCATGCTTATATGATGCATGGATCTGATCCACAAACTTATGCAGAAGCAAATGGGCATCCTGAATGGGAAGTCGCCATGGATGAGGAATATAACTCTCTCATTGAGAACCAGACTTAGGATTTGGTTCCGCTACCTTCAAATCGCAAACTTGTGAGATACAAGTGGGTTTACCGGACCAAGGAAGCATCAAATGGCCAAGTTAGTTGATATAAGGCACGATTGGTAGAAAAAGGTTTTCAGCAAGTACATGGTGTTGACTATGATGAGACTTTTGCTCCAGTGGCAAAAATGGATTCCATTCGGCTAGCTCTCTCCATTTCAGCAGCAAGAGGATGGAGGTGCATCATATGGATGTGAAGAATGCCTTTCTTCATGGTGATCTCGAGGAGGAAATCTACATGGAGCAGCCACCGGGATACATCCAGAATTCATCTCTGGTATGCAAACTAAAGAAGTCTCTCTATGGCCTCAAGCAGGCACCTAGAGCATGGAATGCAAAGATGGATTCTTATTTGTTATCTCAAAATTTTGTACGCTGCAAATCTGATTCCAATGTTTATTTTCTGAAGAAAATTGACTCCTTGTTGATCATAGTACTCTACATAGATGATCTTTTGATAACGGGTAGTTCAGCTTCTGCCATTACCAACATCAAAACTGCATTGCATAAGCGGTTTTCTATGACAGACATTGGCTTGCTAAATTTCTTCCTTGGACTAGAGATCCATCAGCGTGATTCTGGCATTACCATTTCTCAACCAAAATGTGCCAGAGATCTTTTAGCATGATTTCACATGAGTGACTGCAAGCCAGCAACCACACCTTTCTTATCAGGGATAAAGCTTGAGAATGGCAAAGACACACCATTGGTTGATTGCACATTGTATCGCCAACTTGTGGGAAGTCTTCTTTATCTCACTCACTCCCGTCCTGATCTCTCCTATGCTGTCGGAGCAGTTTCCAGATACATGCAAGAGCCACATGAGTTACACTGGAATGCTGCAAAGTGCATCCTTCGATATGTCCAGGGGACAATCACCTATGGGATTCATTATGCAGCCAATTGTTCTTTGAATCTCATCGGGTTCACAGATTCAGACTGGGCTGGCGACACCATTGATCGCAAGTCTACTTCCGGTTATGTACTTAGTTTGGGATACGGCCCAATTTGTTGGTCAAGTAAGAAGCAGGCTGCCATTGCTTTATCATCAGAAGAGGCCGAGTATAGAGGAGCAGTCAATGCCACTATTCAGGCAATTTGGCTACAACATTTCCTATCTGAGCTTGGGATTAGTGTCCATCATCCAACTGTCATCTGGTGCGATAATAAAAGTACGCTAAAGTTTTGCAGAGATCCAGTGCAGCGGCAGCGTACCAAACACATCGAGATCCACATGCACTTCATTAGAGAACTCATTCATGATGGGATTATCGATCTTCAGTACTGTCCTAGTTTCGAGCAGATTGCTGACATCTTCACCAAGACTTTCACTGAGCAGAAGTTTCGATTCCTGCGAGATCGTCTCGGGGTGAAGGAAACGACTGCCTAGCAGTTGTCTTTTCTCTACTTTTGCATTATATTTTGAGGGGGGGTTTTTCTTCCCACTGGGTTTTCCCTCTTTCCTCCTTTTTTATGCATTGTATAAGGGTACCTAAAATGACCGTGTTGCCGGGACTTATTCATTTTGCATCACACTCACCTAAGTTATGCTTAAGGGGGGGTGTTGGTGTACATGCACTTAGACTAGCTGTGTTGGTGTACATGCACCTAGATTAGCCCCAGTTAACTTATTGCTTGCATGTGGCACATGTACACATTAACATAAGATAAAGCACAATTAGCTTTAGTTAGCTTTAGTTATTGCATGTACAACTAAGCTTAACTTAGTTGCTTTTATGTATTTATTCTAAAACTAATATTGTAGAATCAATTTTTTTATTCTTTTCTCAATTCTTGCTCGCTTCCTTCCTTCTCTTGCAAGCTTGTTTATTTTTTTTCAGATCTAGATCTGTGTATCTCAAAAATCTTACATCTTGACATGTGGGCATTCCGTTGGAAAATTCCAGGAACTGAGATGGAGTTTCTCAGCGTGGCCTCCAAATTGTGTTGAAAATTGTAGCTACACAACCGCCTTCAACCAATTGACATTCCAGAACCAATAAAATGGAAACGTGTGGTCCATCTATTCCTCGGCCTCTGTCAAATCCTCCGGGCCTCTGTCGGCGATGGAAATCAGCAAAACTTCACACGAAACCTGCGTTGCTCACATCGTCTTCAGTTTGAGCTCTGGTGCATTGAAATGCTGACTACGCTCTACAAGAAGACGATCAGTACCCGTCCCACGTAGCTCTGCCAAATCCACCAATTGATAGTTGCATCGATCCTCAAATGTGGCACCAGCTAACAATGGTTTAACTGTCCTCATAAACAATTAGCAAGGCATTTACCAAGAACATGCTCTGCAATCTTCCCGAGTTTGAGTTGAACCTGGCAGTCGAGATGAAGAGTAGAAGAAGAAGCGCATACAGTAAATATGCTCTGGATAGCAACAAATTCAAAAAAATAATCAACAGAAAGGGACTAGAAGACGATGTAGCCGAAAAGGGATTTGCAACATATGCTTGACTAAAGGTAGATGTCTGACAAAAGAAATTAGACTGCCAGACTGGGAAAAAATACCACGCTCAGAAGAAGCGGAATATATCTCTGTTTCCGCTGCAAGAGTCGAATGGGAAAGGCGCGCTCTAGTGAGCCCTCTGGTTAATGGAATTCGCAGATCGACCAGGAGCACGATGCATCTGACCATATCCTTCTCTCCCCCAAAGCAAGCGGCGAATATCAAATTCAGATCGTCTCCTTCTCTCTCCCAAAGCAAGCGGCAAATATCAAATTTAGATCATCGATTTGCAGTAGTCCCACCTGTGTTGTTACACACAAAGAAATCCCAGAAAAACTGAGAACCAAAAAAAATTGAGATCTATATTAGATGGAAACCATCATCTCTCATACAGATCTACCATCATCTCTAATACGAATATGTAGATCTGGAATAAGAAATTTTGAGAATACACTTAAACAAAAAAAAACATTTAAATCATTAGAAAAATTCGAAACTCCAAAAGGGTATTTAGCATGGCAGCTTGCTCTGTTATTATATAAAAGTATTCTATTACTCACAATCCTCCGTTAATGTATATAGAAAGCTTCCATTATATAGTAATGAAGGATCGATTAAGAATAACGACAACTTGACAGATGCAAGTCCTTATATGAGCTTACAACTCATCATACTATGTGACCTTACAACTCACCATACTTAGTTCATACGGAAGTGAAGCGTTGGAAAAAAAAAACTTCAACATACCCATATTAAATATTTATCCATCCCCTCGGGGATGAATGTGAAAAATAGCATAGAAGAAAAAGCAAATAGGAAATTGCTGGAGCATTCATGGGGAACAAGCATAAAAAAACATCATCCCATTATTTTCTCCCCAGGACTTGGGAGTGAAACAAGTAAGGGTAAGTGATAACATTGTTAACTTCATCAATAACTTCATGTGGGAGTGAAACAGATAAGGGTAAGTGATAACATTGTTAAAAAAAGTATAGAAGAAAAAACAAGTAGGAAATCGCTGAAGCATTCATGGGGAACAACCATAAAAAAAAACATCATCCCATTATTTTCTCCCGTGGACTTCGGAGTGAAACAAGTAAGGGTAAATGATAACATTGTTAACTTCATCAATAGCATTCTGATTGTTTCTTGGCAAGTTTTCACTTGAAGGAATAACTTGGATGGTAACAGGATATTTGTATGTTGTTCATAGTTCATTTTGTTCTCCATGAGTTCACACAAAGTTGTAATCGTTGATTCAAAATGATTAACGATAACAATCTACACATTTGAATTTCCCCAACACTAGGCTTCCCAAGTTTTATGACGAATCATTAAACACACATTATATTCTGAAACACATTTTCTGTCAAAAAAAATTCCATTTTTCAATACATTTTCTTTTCTTTGTATAAAGTCTCACAATCCAAGAAATAGACATTTTCTATTAACTTTCCAAATATGTAAGTCATACTCATATGAGGGATTGTAGAGTTTTGAGTATTGGGGAGTCAATACAAAACATCAACAATTCTGGAGTTTTGGTGTTTGGAATCGATTTGAAAATAGCCTCACCCGCGTTCTAGCATATTTACAAAGTTAGTAAAATTTCCCAAATTTTGAGGCTACATTATTGCCCTTTTTTACATTTTTCTCTCATAACAATACATTTTTACGCCATAAGGCATTCCCTTTTGAAATGAAATCCCTCCTATCCGACATGTAATATTGTGAACCCTTGATTTTCATGTTAGACAATTGAAACAACGTCAACCATCCGATTTAAACTCCTATTTTCAGTTACAATTTGGTTAAGTGATAGATCCGGTATTGTTAATTACAATTACTTAGCATGATAAGCCACCGCTGTGGAGAGGATGAGGGCACTGTTGCACATAAGCTCTTGGTCAGACGCTGTGAGCCTATTCCTCGCCACATTGGTTTTCTTGGGAGCACTGGTCGGCGAACCCTTTCCGGGAACTCCATTCTCCCCAAACGACTCAGGTTCTCCATTCTCCCCAAATGACTCAGGTTTTGTTGCCACTCTCTGTCGGTGTCGTGACAGTGGCTTCTCTGGTTTTTATGCCGGAACTCCATTCTCCCCAAACAACTCAGGTTTTGTTGCGGCTCTCTAGCGGGGTCATGACAATGGCTTCTCTGGTTTTTATCTAGTCTCAGGGAGTCGACCATGCCCCCAATTCATTACAAATTTTGGTTGATACTTTTACCTCTGTTATACGATGATTATTTATAAACTGTGATAGCCCAATGGTTCTTTGTTAAATTTTCTTTCTAGGAATTTCTTGTTTTTGAATATCCTTCAATAACACGTAATATTTGATTCATAGTAGGATGTCCAGATTGGTTATTGTAACTGTTTTCTTGTTAGAACCGCTCCTGTTTCAGTCTTATATGGACAGTGAGAGTGTCGACTTTTACATTATAGCATACTGTATATTGCTTTTACCGGAGTTGTAAACATTGTTGTGAATAAGAAAGAACCTTATTTCCGTTTCTATATGCTACAATAATCTTTGTATAACAGAAAACTGTTTTATTTTCCGTTTACCACTATTGGGAAGGTGTAGCGCGGACATCTCGGAACTGTTTGAACTAATCTCAGTGCCCCTATAGAATTTTTCCGAGGTTCTCTATAAATATTAAATAGAGTTAAAAGCAAAAAAAAAAAAAAAACCAACTTAATCCTTTCTCGTCAACATAAATTTCTGGCGATTCCTCATTTTCATGATTCATAGGATCTGCAAACAATTATTTCAACTAGCATCAATTGATTTCTCATTTTGATGTAGAAACGTGCACAGCCAAAAGATTGGCATAAACTCACAGTTGCTTCTGGTTAATGCGTACCATTAAAGGTAAACTCTGCACAAGCAAATCAAGAGGTAAACGCTGCGTAGTTAAATTTATATGTGTGAAATGACTTTTAATGAATCAAATTGAGGATGATGTGGCAATGCTATTCTAAGGTCACTTGACGACCCGAAATATCCCAGTGTAAATAGATGTATGACATATAAAGACCCGGAATATCCCAGTGTAAATAAATGTATGACATATAAATTATATATATTTTTAATACATTTCTGTTAATATAGATTACTAAAATAATATTAATATATCTTGTATTCTTTAGCTGTATTCTATAGTATAAAGCATATTATATTTATATAAAGCATGTAAGGAAGACCTAATATAAAAAAGTATATAACGAAGACAAACACAAGACGAGCTGGAAGCATCAATATGTGTAGTATAATTTATAAGTGTGAAATTTGATTATTATGTTATGGCTCTAGGATTTTAGTTATTCAATTGCAATACCATGGGTCAATACCATGGCTTATCAACACCACATCCCCAAAAACCATAACTTATTTCTAAATCAAAATATTTTAGAAATACTTTATTTTAATTTAATTTTATAACATTTTTAACTAAATCTAAAAGAAAAAAGGTTATAATTACTTTTGAAGTATATCTAAACTCTCTATCCTCACAACTACTAAAATAAGAGAGTCATAAGAGCACAACTACTTAAAATAGAGAGTCATAAGAGCATAACTGTGTAGACAATGGAAGGGAAAAAAATCATAATACCATGGGCCATCTAGGCTTTTGATTATTATGTTATGGATCTAGGATTTTAATTATTCTATTATAATACCATGGCTTATCAACACCACATCCCCAAAAACCATAACTTGTTTCTAAACATTTTTAATTAAATCTAAAAGAAAAAAGGTTATAATTACTTTTGAAGTATATCTAAACCCTCTATCCTAACAACTACTAAAAATAGAGAGTCATAAGAGCATAACTGTGTAAACAATGGAAAACAATGTAAGAATTTTTATGTGCATTTGTTTGCAATAGGTTTCCTGAAAAGATTTTGCACATTTATTAATTTTGCTTCATCAAAATGTTTGCAAAAGTTATAATTTTGCGATAATGTTTTAAAACTTATATACAACAACTCATTATTCATTGTGTAATTTGACAATGATTTTAATATTTATATAACCGAATCATATAAAATTTGTAATAATGGTTAAAAAAATTATTAAATAAGAAATTATTTAAATATTAAGTATTTTAATTAGAATTAAGGATTTTAATTTAAGAGGCTGCGTATAGATTAATTAAAAAATAATATGTGGATGTTGGCATTATGATACAAGTGTTGTCCTTGATGGCAACTCACTCAGAGGTTGATACAGGTGATGGCAACGTAATCAGAGGACAGATCTTAGTATAGCAGTTCAAGAAAGAGATATACGCAGGTTCATTGTGACAAATCAGTGTATACACGTGGGTTGGACGTGCCGAAGATGCGTATGCGTATACACGCACTTTCACTCAAGGAAAAGCACGTACATGTGGGAAAACTTATGTCTTGGTTCGTGGTAGTTAGTCCTCGGTACCTGAACCTATGGTTTTGGACCATGGTATCTCGACAAGTGTGTTGATCTCAAGTATTGGGCTCTTGGTATTGATTTATTATGGTTTTGGACCGTGGTATTGAGCAAGGCCTAAGTCTATAAAAGGAGAAGAAGATAATTAGGCAAGGGTATCCGAAAAGTCTTGAACATCTGAAGTAGTATGAGATCCAGGATGCAGGTTATGGGTTGATGATGCATTGCTTGATCTGAGCTAAGGAGGGATCTCACCGGTTGATGGAGAACAAGATCTAAGGAGAGATCGGGATCAAATGGTTTGAAATGAACTATCTTTATGATGCTTATTCTAGATCTACATACTGACGCATGTATTGTTCTGTAAGTGTTATGAGTATGACTGATGTCTGGTACAACTGCAAGTTATGAGAATTTTTTTTTAGATCTGTACGCGGGTTGTCTTTGGCAAAAGCGCGTATGTACGCGGGTTTGATGCATTATAGTAGCATATACATTATGAAGGATAATATTTGAAGTTGCAGATGGATTTGATGGTTATGGCAGAGTTCTGTTATCTGCTCTGTGTTCTGGTGACTATGTTATTGAATGGGTTTCAGTGTTTCAGTGATTCAGAAATTGATGATGCTAGTATTGACTGTTTTGTGCTTCAATGATATTTATGGGTCCAGTATGAAAATTTGATGAAACGTGGCCTTCAGATTATGTGTTGTGCTTCAGGAGTATCCAGTCTGAAAATTTATGAAACGTGGTACCTGGAGGAGAGAAGATTGTAGGCTGGCGCCTACGTACTAGTATCTTAGCTAGTACAAGAGCAAAGGGGGTTGGAGCTCCCTTCCAGGAAAGTCTGGAGAACGAGAGAAGGTTGTAGCATTCTGCAGGTTGTAGCTTGCATGCTGGTAAAGGACTGCACCAGTACATTGTAAAAGAAGTTTCTTAATAAAGGAAGATAGAAACGAATTGCAGCAGGTGGTTTTCACCCACATTGGGTTTCCACCTTATATCATGGTGTTCATGTGTGCTTCTTGTGTTTGATGATCTGTTCTGTTTTTACTGCACCTGTTTACTGTTCATATGGTTAATGAAGACCTGATGCACTAACTAAAGATCAACATTTAATGATTAACTGAATCATAAGTATTTTGGATATACGCTAGTTTCTTTAGACACAGCTGCGTATACACGCGGGTTCCCTTGGATGAAGTAGCATATATGTACCTAAGTATGGAAATGAAAAAGTTTTATTGATCTGATAATACTGATTCACCCCCCCCCCCCTCAGTATTATTTCCAACAATTGGTATCAGAACAGGTCCTTTGGTAGAAGCTTGATCGCTTGAAGGAGATCCATGGAACGATGGGAAAGAAGCTTAAGAAGAAAGCACCTAAGAAAAAGAAGAAGACATCTCAGAAGATCTATGACAGTGGGAGAATCGATTGGGGATTAGGTATAAGAAGCTCTTCAGATTCAGAATCATTTCAGAATGAAGATGAACTATCAGGTGTGAATTTGTTATCCTCTGATGTTCCAGCTATCTATCCATTTGGAAAAGATGAAAGTGATAGCGAAACTACTGAATTTTCTTTTATGGGTGAGCAAGAAAGATATCAAATAGAGGCAAAATTTAAAAGGCTTACAGACAAAATTAGAGATCAACAAGATCTATTGAATAAAAGGGAATGTGTCTTCAAAGAAGAAGCTGCCAAACTAAAAGCTCAACTAGAGGAAGGAAACAAGGTAAGGGAGTTATTCAAGGACAAATATCAAAAGTTGCCGGATGAAGTAACATCACTAAGAGATGAAGTCAATGAAAGAAGGACAACCATCAAGAAACTCAGAGATAGATCCAGTTACTATGAAAGTATTGAAGCCACGATCCACTCGCTAAAGGAAGATCTTGAAGAAACAAAGAAGCAGAATAAATATCTACTCCAAGCTATTGAAAAATAGGAAAACGAAGTTATCAGCTTAAAATCTCAGTTGGAATGTGCCTTCAAAATTCGTCAAATGCAGCAGGATGTGAATGAAGAACAAGAAAAGGAGATTCTCAAACTAAGGCAACAAATGGAAGAGGAAAGAAATGCTGAAGAAAACATGAAGAAACAATGTCTGGAAAAGGAAGAACAACTTCAAGTTGAGGTAAATATCTTGAAAGGTAAATTAGAAGAAAAGGATAAACTATTACGATTTCAAGATAGTACTAAAGCCTTGGATGATATTCTTAGTAGTCAAAGGTCTCCTGCTATCAAGACTGGTCTTGGTTTTCATGAATCTGTTGAAGGTGAATCTAGTTCACAAGGTGAGGCAAGGAACTCTAAAGAGAAATGTAAAATGATCAACAAGGAGATGAAAGGTCAACCCCATCAACAATCAAGGAAAGAGACTCCTCAAAGAAAATCTTTTACTCCTCCTACGAAAAATGTTGAATGTTATGCATGTCATAATATTGGACATGTTGCAGCTAGATGTGGAAGAAGAAGGGTTCAAGACCATTGTTGGGCAATTTATTGGACTTAAATTGCTGCATAAATTATCGATCAGGGAAACTCGTAAGCTTGTGATGGTGCCAACAAAATATATGCAGGAGTAAGCAACTAACTCTATGTCTAGCTAAATGATTGATGGTTCAATATAATATGCAAGGGAAGAGGCTCCTAACTAAGGAGGTCCTGGTTGTCCTTCCCTACAGTATCATAAAGAAATCATTGATTACATGAAACTAAAAACTTGAAATGAAGACAAGAGAATGAACTTAATTGTTGTTCAGATTCAAGTGTAGAGAGAGACTAACTTAGTCTCTTGATTGTCCTCTCATGTACTAATCCAAACTAAACTAAGATTCATTCACAAGCATAAGAAATGAAATAACTTAAAACATGAAAGCAAAAGGATGAATTTCAATTACCATATAAATCAATGGAGAGAGAGCCTAACTTAGACTCTTGGTATCTCCTCATATGATACTTGAAACATAAAAGCAAAAGAATGTATTTCAATTATCATGCAAATCAAATAGAGAGAGAGAGCCTAACTTAGACCCTTAGTTGTCCTCCCATATGCTGATTAGATTCTAATTTAAAACTCATTCATCAATCACAAACAAATCCTCAAACATCTAAACAAGTAAATGAAATAAGATCTAAGATGAAATAAAATGTTTCTCTCATCCTTTTAGAGTGAGCTCAATTCTCTTAAGAACAAGACAAATTATTCCATATACTACATTAAGGAAAATTAAATCTAAAACTACGTAATGGAAATATATGTAAAATGAAGCTTTATTCTATTCCATCATAAGTTTGGATACATGCTCTAAGAGTCCTCCCCTTTGGAATGGAGGAGGTACTCCTATTTATACAATAGGATGAGATAACAAACTCATAATGATGATCCACTAATCTCTCTTTTAGTTCCATACATTTCTCAACCATCTAGACACATAACCCTATCCTCCATGATCTCCTCCATGAGGTCCATGATTTTCTCCATGATCTTTTCCATGAGGCTTATCTTATCAAATTCGAATTTGATCATTCAAGACCACATAAAGATGCCCTGGAAGCTTCCTTTGTGCCTACACATGTCAAAAAACTCATTCTAATTGTTAGGTATAAGTATAAGCATTTTATTTTCTAAAGTTTAGCCATAAATTCACTTAAAAATGTTAAGAATTAATAAACTTTGGAAAAGCATGGTTATAACCCAATAATGAGGTAAATGGAATGATGTGGAGGTGGAATGGAGGTGACATGAAGGTAAGATGTGAAGATATTGGTGAATAATGGAGTGAAAATAGGGACCATTTTGAGGCCCAACATCTGCCCCAAACTGAAGGTATTGCATGTCCTCATGCAATCTATTACATTACTTTTTGGTACTTGAGCTTTGGCTTAAATTCTGCATGATATCATTTACATAACTTTTGCAAAGCGTTATTTTGATGAATTACAACTTGGTTGGTTCTTGTGTTTCAACCATATTTTGTTTGTTGCATTCAATGTATGATCTTTGCATATTGATAATGTGATTTTTGTTGTAGAGTATTTTTGTAGGAATGCATCATGGTTGGTTCTTGTGTAACAACCATGATTGTATTGGCATCCAATTAACTTTTAAATACTTTTGTCAAAGCCATTTGCAAGCTCATGTAATAATGGCAGAGTATTTTTGTTGGAATGCGTCATGGTTGGTTCTTGTGTAACAACCATGATTGTTTTGGCATCCAATTAACTTCTAAATACTTTCGACAAAGCCATTTGTATGCTCATGTAATAGTGAATATATTTTGAAGGTAAGTGGGGTTAAGTGGGGTTGTGATATATGAATGTAAATGTATCTTTCCCTTTAAACGGATGGTTTGGGCAGTTATGTGAAATGGGGAAAGGAAGTGAAGTTTTTCCAAAAATTATTATTCTAACTTTTCAAGGAATTTAATGGTTAAAAGTTAGAAAATATCATACCTTAACTTACCCTTCCAAAAATGGATGAGAGTTGTGCACATGTGGCTGCAAAAACTGTTGTTCGTAGTCTTCTTTACTTGGTTGGGAAAATGGTGGATGAATCATGCATGTCCAGCTGCCACAATTCTGCTCTGAAGCTTTTTCTTCAAGTTGTGGATGAAAGATGGAGTTGTATTGTCGTATCGGCTGCTGGATTCTCTGCTACTAGATGATGAATCTGAGGAGTCTGCTGAACATGGCTGAAAGTTGTATATGTTGTTGGATGATGAATCTGATGAGTCTGCTGAATATGGCTGAAAATCTATAAGGCTTGGAAGGTATACAAAATATATAAGTGACATTTCCCTCCCAGCCTTATTGATTGACTTGTCCTCAAGTGATGACAAACTGATGAAAGGAAATTGGCTTCATCTGCTACAAATTATGGGTCTTCAAGTCTTCAACGCTCGCTGGCACAAATCTTACTATGTGATTAAATGTGTCGATGTCGAACATAGTAAGAAGTTGTTGACTTAGTGGCCGTTAATGAATGCCCCTAGCCAACACAAGAACTCCCACCATTGATTCCAATGGGAGTCAGGATGCCTAACACATCTTTGTAGGTACGAATAAATTTGTCGTAGTCGAGTCACCTACAAGATCCAACGAACAAGGGATATTAATGTACTCCCTTTGTTCATTGGCAAGAGTACTTGCCATTAAGGCATGCAAGCCTCTAGGTGTTTTTCAATGATACTTTAGACTCTAGGACTTTGACTCAAGCAGGGTTTTATTGGCGGAAATGAAGGGGAATGGTAATGACAAAGAAAATGGATGGATGTAAGGAAAATGCATGGCGGATGAATAAGAACTCTTGCTGTGAAAAAAAATGGATATGGAAGTGTCACGCCTTGTGGATGTACGATTGGTGGAATTCAAAATCTTTTTCAGAAAGGGAGGTGGAAGGTAGTGGTTGTTGAGATGGATTTGTCTTCAGAATTTTTCATGAATTTAGTCTTTGGAAGACTAATTGTCGTCACAATGTAATCTCCTGAATGATCACTTCGTTATCCTGTAACCTGTGAAAAAAAACTTGGCAAAAAGAAAACATAAGTTTGTTCAAGAATAATTGCGCATTTCCTTCATGATTCTTACGCAAAAATTTCATACCAAATAAAACAGATTTAGGAAAAATCAAAGCGTTGAAAGTAACTCAATTCATGATATCAATTTCAATCCATTCTTAAAAACAACCATGTGAAATAATACTCCCTCTTGGTGTTAGATAACTCATGTGCTTGGCAATTCTATCCTGCATATTAGTGCATCAGAAAGCATAGAACAAAAAGATGTGATGAGTTAATGCCAACTTAAAGTTATCAGAAATAATTATCGTCTTTAGAATCCTCCAATCAATTTTTGAAATGTGCTTCCAAGTATTCCATTTTTTATTTTCAAAGCTGTGTGAATTTTGTGAATATATATATATATATATATATATATATATATATATATATATATTAATTTTTTTTAATTTAATTTTATTTTTTTTTAAATTATTTTTGTTAAACAACAAAATTTAAAAAGAAAATATTCAAATAAATGAAAACCTAATTTTTTATTTTTTTTTTAAATAACAAATTAAAAAACATAAATTTTTTAATTTATTATTTAAGTTGAAATGTTTTTGTTTTTTTTTTTAAATTATAAAATCAACAAAATTTTATTTACTAAAATGAAGTTAGTTGTTTTTCTTTTTCTTTTTTTAATTAAAAATAAAAATAAGGAAAAAATAATTTTATTTTAAGTAAAAACAAAAATTATTTTGTGTGGTTTTGATTTTTTATTTTCCAAAATATTACACAAAATATTTTTTATTTTTATTTAAATAAAAAACAACACTACAAAATAAATTTTTTTGATTTTTATTCAAATATCAAATTAAAAATGACACACAATTTTTTTTTTTTTTTTTTAATAACAAATTAAAACATTGTGTTTAATTTATTATTTATATGGATTTTTTTTGAAATTTTTTTAAATAATAAAGAAAAAAAACTAATTAAAAAACAAACCGTAAGCCAAACCATAGAACTGCTGAGCGCCGGCAAGAATGATGGAAATGATTGTCTTCATTTGTGCCCTGGATCCAGGAGGATCCCTACGCAACCGAGAAAGCCAAGATCGACTTCTGCGTTCTGGATAGGCGGCATAGGATTCAATTATGCAAATCCTCGAGGTTTGGATCCAGAAATCGGTCAAAACTGGCTGGAGACCCTATTAGAGATGACTGAGATGATGCACCAACTGACAAAAGCGGAGCAGGAACTGACAAGGATGAAGATAAGAGAGAGGTATTTTCTGAGGCTGGAGGTTCAGTGCTTATCCTCGCATCACGCTTGCATACTGGACAAAATGTCCGCCACATTGTGAGCCAGGAGTCTATGCAGAGCAAATGGAATTTATGGTGGCATGGGAGGATACGCAATTTCTCCCCAGCTTTATAGTCTTCACGACATATTGCACATGTCTCGGATGCGCAGTTGTCATCCACCACTGAACTGAATATCATACTAGGTAATGTTTTTACCAATCGACCGCTCATACCATGAAATTCACGAACACGTGAACGATGTCCAACATGTCTCAATCGATGCCTTCGCACAAAGAAACAAGTTGCAAGCACTGCACATATAGCAAGGACTTCTTTTACAACTTCTGAAGCCATTTTTAATTCATGTCTTGAACCTCTTGCTTCTTCACTAGCTGGTAATTCTTCACCTTGTAGTCTCTGGTATTCAACATAGATGTCCCCAACAAGGATCCACACCTGACCCCAAACTGACCATGTGTAGTCTCATTTTCATTATGAATTTCAAACACATCTGGACCAACACTCTGGAAGGAATCGTTTCTTTGATTTCTTGGCTTCACTTGGGCATGGGATGAACTACAGAGTCTTGAACTGCTTTTCTCCACAGCTGAGACATGCTCAACTTCCTCTAAACATGCAGGCATAGACCCATATACTGAGCATGCTAAATCCACAACCTTTAGGGATCGATGCAGTTGCCCATCATCTTTATAAGCCTGTCCAAGTGCCAGATAAGATTCTCCTAACAATAGAACAAGTTGCCAAAGTTTTCGATCCATTCTATATCCTACTAACCACTCTCGTATGTCACACACTTCAATACAGTCAATATCACCACAGATACAAACAAGAATTTGATGAGCATGACGAGATTTTCCCATTGTTTTATTGCCATCTTCCATCTTCAATTCAGTATCTTGAAGTTGGCGCTTACATCTAAGAGACTTGATGGCTTGTGAAACATGATGAACGGCAACGAATTTTGCAGATATAGGATCAGTGATTGCCTCAACCAGTTTTGGAGAAGTTTCTTCATTTTGACACATGGCTAGAGTATCTTCATTCATTGCTAGAGGCCCTACATCTATGCTCTCTGCCGCAGGCAAATCTTTCCCTTCTAAAGATATGTTTGATACTGAAGCCTCTAGCATGCGCATTCTCCGCCATAACAAAATCCACAAAATCATCCCTGTTTACGATTCCTAAAGCCTCGATATGAAATTGGCGCGATCTATCCAAAATTTTGTGAACTGAATCCTAAACTGGTGCGATCTTCTCCTGAACTGGCGCGATCTTCTCCATGAATCTTCAACAATAAGCTCGTCGACACCCCAATCTTCGTAACTTCCATCAAGCAAATATCGGCGAATCGTAAAAGGAATCTTCCTCTCTCTGAGTTCTTTTATTGCAATCTCCAGGATAATCATCAATCCTCGCTACCAGGATAATCATTTATTAGCTGCCTTGCCTCCACGTCCACAACATCTACTATCACCATCGAAAACTTATCCAACAGTCACCGATAAAACGTTGGAACACCCATCCAAAATCTCCTTAAAAACGTAAAAGATCTTGTATATCTTCAAGCAGATCTTGTATATCTTCAAGTAGCGCATCTCTTTCGCCCATTTCATAGAAGTTCTGATACCTCTCAAGCTCCTCCATCGCGGACTTTTGCTCAATGTTTGCTTGTGTCACCTCTAGGTGATTTTTCATATGTTCCGTGGACGTAGGAGGAGCTCTACTTATATACCCACACCACCAAGGCTAAGCTTCTCTGAGTATCAAGCTCATATTTCTTCAGGAGCGATGAACAATATAGTGGGTGACAGAGCTTCCTTTTCTAGCGAAGCAGAGGGAGCAGAAAGAGGTGAAACATACACTGAGATAAAATTTAGATGTGTCGCAGAAATGCATAAAAATGGCGGCCATATATTTTCCTAGCAGCCTCCGACGGGATTGTGTACACCGGCTCTGAATGCAACATTATCAGATCATGGAAATATAGCGGTGAAAATGTTGTTGAAGGCGGCCGCCTCCATTCTTGGAGCGGAATGGTGAGAGAAATTCTAGTTACAGAGGACAAGCTTTTCAGCGCACACGCAGACCACAAAATCCACATGTGGCACTGCTCTGGTTCGAGTCATGGGAATGGCCACAAGCGACTAGCCACAATACCCATGCTGCTAGATTCCATACATCGTTGGATGAAGCCGAAACGCGATGTTTTGGGATGTGGGTCAGGTCGTACTGAAAACCCTAAGTCGGCAAACCCTAAGTCCTCGAAGCATATGGGCGCGATATGCTGTCTGGCTTAATAATTTCTTGTATTCAGGCTCCTCAGATATGACTGTTATGGTATGGCGAGTCTCGAACCTCAAGTGCTTCGAGACGATTCATGATCATGATGATGTTGTGAACGCCATTGCTGTCAGGCTAGACGGGTTGATCTTCACTGGGTCGAATGACTGCACAGTGAAAGTATGGAGAAACAATCTTCTGGCTGCGTTAACACTTTCAGGGGTTCCATAACTTACTCGCCGACCTGGAATGACATTGAAATGATGGAAAAAATTAGTCAGTTTTCAAAAGAAATAATGAAATTAAACCTATCTCTAGAAAATGGTTAGTTTTTTTAAATAATAATATGTGTATACTGAATACATATATTATTATTATTTTGTGGATATTTTGTTATTTTGTTATTTTTTATTTTTTTAATCTAAAATTAAAAACTAATTTTTTTATTTTTTAAAAATCTAAAACTAAAAAACTAAATGTTTTATTTTTTATTTTTTAAATCTAAAATTAAAAAACTAAATTTCATCTAAAAAATTTAAAGATGTTTTTTCATTCACAAAATTCTTTATTGTCTTTTTGCACATTAGTTCTCCAGCAAGAGTAGTTTTATTCGAACAAAATCAATAGACTTTCTGATCTTCCTGATCGCACGAAGCGCAGGAAGAGAGCATACTAATCACTTGATTTGTTTTTATTCATGCAGGGGGGGTGTTTTTGAAAAGACAAAATTTAAAACTAGCTAAACACTAAATCATCAGAAAACTCAAACATGAATTCCCTTATGAAGATCCTGCTGTCACCAGGTCTCACAAGTTATTTTGTCTAAAGAAAAATACTAGTACTGAATTAAATTTCTAATGCCTAATCCCTTAGCACCATCCCCGGCAACGACGCCAAAATGTTGGGCAATTTATTGGACTTAAATTGCTGCATAAATTATCGACCAGGGAAACTCGTAAGCTTGTGATGGTGCCAACAAAATATATGTAGGAGTAAGCAAATAACTCTATGTCTAGCTAAATGATTGATGCTTCAATATAATATGCAAGGGAAGAGGCTCCTAACTAAGGAGGTCCTGGTTGTCCTTCCCTACAGTATCATAAAGAAATCATTGATTGCATGAAACTAAAAACTTGAAATGAAGACAAGAGAATGAACTTAATTGTTGTTCAGATTCAAGTAGAGAGAGAGACTAACTTAGTCTCTTGATTGTCCTCTCATGTACTAATCCAAACTAAACTAAGATTCATTCACAAGCATAAGAAATGAAATAACTTAAAACATGAAAGCAAAAGGATGAATTTCAATTACCATATAAATCAATGGAGAGAGAGCCTAACTTAGACTCTTGGTATCTCCTCATATGATACTTGAAACATAAAAGCAAAAGAATGAATTTCAATTATCATGCAAATCAAATAGAGAGAGAGAGCCTAACTTAGACCCTTAGCTGTCCTCCCATATGCTGATTAGATTCTAATTTAAAACTCATTCATCAATCACAAACAAATCCTCAAACATCTAAACAAGTAAATGAAATAAGATCTAAGATGAAATAAAATGTTTCTCTCATCCTTTTAGAGTGAGCTCAATTCTCTTAAGAACAAGACAAATTATTCCATATACTACATTAAGGAAAATTAAATCTAAAACTACATAATGGAAATATATGCAAAATGAAGCTTTATTCTATTCCATCATAAGTTTGGATACATGCTCTAAGAGTCCTCCCCTTTGGAATGGAGGAGGTACTCCTATTTATACAATAGGATGAGATAACAAACTCATAATGATGATCCACTAATCTCTCTTTTAGTTCCATACATTTCTCAACCATCTAGACACATAACCCTATCCTCCATGATCTCCTCCATAGGTCCATGATTTTCTCCATGATCTTTTCCATGAGGCTTATCTTATCAAATTCGAATTTGATCATTCAAGACCACATAAAGATGCCCTGGAAGGTTCCTTTGTGCCTACACATGTCAACAAACTCATTCTAATTGTTAGGTATAAGTATAAGCATTTTATTTTCTAAAGTTTAGCCATAAATTCACTTAAAAATGTTAAGAATTAATAAACTTTGGAAAAGCATGGTTATAACCCAATAATGAGGTAAATGGAATGATGTGGAGGTGGAATGGAGTTGATATGAAGGTAAGATGTGAAGATATTGGTGAATAATGGAGTGAAAATAGGGACCATTTTGAGGCCCAACAACCATCATGTAGAAAGATAATCACATTCAAGGTACTTTAATGGATATTGCTTTGCTTGCAATGTGTTTGGTCACAAAGCTGCTGATTGCTACAGGAGAAATATGAAACATGTAAGATGTTATGCATGTAACAAGCATGGACATATAGCAAAGGAATGCAGGAACAAAGGACGGACATCACACCAAAAGGAGAAAACATCATCACACTTGAAGATATGGAAGAAGAAGGAAGTACAGTCAGGCAGATGTGGCACAACACAATGTACTCAGATACAGCACAACACAGACATAACAGACTCAGAGGGAGCTAAAGGTATAAAACTTCAGTATCATGAATATCATACGCAAGTTCCATAAAGGGAAGTCGCGTATATACGCGAGTTACAGGCTGCAGAGTCGCATATATGGAGATTAGAAGAAAGGGCAGTAGAACATACCCAGGAAATGGTTCGGTCATTGTTGGCTCAGGCTCAGGGGGAGCATATACTTCAAATAATGCATTGTTGGCATTATGGTTAGAAGTTGTTGATAAAGCTAAATGATACAATTTGTTGTTTGATCAAAGGAATGGTATTGCAGTTTTGGATGCTGATGCTTATGGTGCAGATCATATATGATGAATGATAGCCATGGTATTGAATGAATTGCTGGTCTTAGAACTTGCATCTGCTCAGGGGGAGCATGGATGGATTGATACAACTTGGCATATACAAAGGGGAGCTCAATTAGAAACTTCAACATGTACTCAGGGGGAGTATGGACAGCAAAAGGTATACCAAGGAAGAGAATATCTTGGTCCGCCCTTTGCCCTTGATGTCAAAGGGGGAGAGTGACTTGGTGTGGTGGTTGCCATCAAGTCCAAAGGGGGAGATTGTTGGCATTATGATACAAGTGTTGTCCTTGATGGCAACTCACTCAGAGGTTGATACAGGTGATGGCAACGTAATCAGAGGACAGATCTTAGTACAACAGGTCAAGAAAGAGATATACGCAGGTTCATTGTGACAAATCAGCGTATACACGCGGGTTGGACGTGCCGAAGACGCATATGCGTATACACGCACTTTCACGCAAGGAAAAGCGCGTACATGTGGGAAAACTTATGTCTTGGTCCGTGGTAGTTAGTCCTCGGTACCTGAACCTATGGTTTTGGACCATGGTATCTCGACAAGTGTGTTGATCTCAAGTATTGGGTTCTTGGTATTGATTTATTATGGTTTTGGACCGTGGTATTGAGCAAGGCCTAAGACTATAAAAGGAGAAGAAGATCATTAGGCAAGGGTATCCGAAAAGTCTTGAATATCTGAAGAAGTATGAGATCCAGGATGCAGGTTATGGGTTGATGATGCATTGCTTGATCTGAGCTAAGGAGGGATCTCACCGGTTGATGGAGAACAAGATCTAAGGAGAGATCGGGATCAAATGGTTTGAAATGAACTATCTTTATGATGCTTATTCTAGATCTACATACTGACGCATGTATTGTTCTGTAAGTGTTATGAGTATGACTGATGTCTGGTACAGCTGCAAGTTATGAGAAATTATTTTTAGATCTGTACGCGGGTTGTCTTTGGCAAAAGCGCGTATGTACGCGGGTTTGATTCATTATAGTAGCGTATACATTATGAAGGATAATATTTGAAGTTGCAGATGGATTTGATGGTTATGGCAGAGTTCTGTTATCTGCTCTGTGTTCTGGTGACTGTGTTATTGACAGGGTTTCAGTGTTTCAGTGATTCAGAAATTGATGATGCTAGTATTGACTGTTTTGTGCTTCAATGATATTTATGGGTCCAGTATGAAAATTTGATGAAACGTGGCCTTCAGATTATGTGTTGTGCTTCAGGAGTATCCAGTCTGAAAATTTATGAAACGTGGTACCTGGAGGAGAGAAGATTGTAGGCCGGCGCCTACGTACTAGTATCTTAGCTAGTACAAGAGCAAAGGGGGTTGGAGCTCCCTTCCAGGAGAGTCTGGAGAACAAGAGAAGGTTGTAGCCTTCTGCAGGTTGTAGCCTGCGTGCTGGTAAAGGACTGCACCAGTACATTGTAAAAGAAGTTTCTTAATAAAGGAAGATAGAAACGAATTGCAGCAGGTGGTTTTCACCCACATTGGGTTTCCACCTTATATCATGGTGTTCATGTGTGCTTCTTGTGTTTGATGATCTGTTCTGTTTTTACTGCACCTGCTTACTGTTCATATGGTTAATGAAGATTTGATGCACTAACTAAAGATCAACATTTAATGATTAACTAAATCATAAGTATTTTGGATATACGCTAGTTGCTTTAGACATAGCTCCGTATACACGCGGGTTCCCTTGGATGAAGTAGCGTATATGTACCTAAGTATGGAAATGAAAAAGTTTTATTCATCTGATAATACTGATTCACCACCCCCCGACTCTCAGTATTATTTCCAACAGTGTATTGGTACTAGTAAGTCACTTTGTGTTGTGAAGGTCACTAGTTCGAAACTCTGTGGGAAAAAATCCAATCATGTTAAGGGTTGGTGTGGCCCAGGCTGGGTGCGATCCCCGAGTGATTTTGACAGCTTAGATGCCCTTGGGTCACAATTTCTTAAGCCATAGGTGAAGCCTAATGTAATCTCTAACGAACTTAGACAACTTGATAAACAAAAAAATAATAATAAATAAACATATACAAATTGATAAGTGACGTTAATGAGTATATATTGTGATTTTATAAAAGAAGACGTCGCTTGAAAAATGGAAAATTGTGAAAGACAAATTGAAAGTCCAAGAATTTTGATTCTTTAATTAGAAATTCAGATTTGGGACAAATAATAGATTTTAAGGGGTCACCTAGCACAGAGAGGATACAACTTAATGGGGGAACAAGTCCTGAGAAATAAATAACTATTAGTGGAATGTTTTCTGCATGCTATGAGGCTAGGAGAGATTAGTGGTAAGTGCATAAATACTTGAGAAAAGGAAGGAGCTTCAAGTTGCGGCAACACAGGTAGATCTACTAAGATGGGGTTGCATCTGTGATTTCCACCATCTATCACTCGGAAGTGAAATCTGCAAAACTAAGAACAAGAAAGCATGAGGAAAGTGCTTCTATGAAATCAAAACCAATGCTTCGGAGTGTCTGGGTAAAGAGATTTTGGCTTATCGATCAACTAAAGATGGGTGGAACATCCCTCATTAATTTGTATTGCCCATATTGTCGCAACTTCATCCAATCCTTATTGCATCCCTAATCAATTTGTACCACCCATATGGTTGCAGCTTCATCCAATCCTTAATGCATGTGTTTTATCAATGTCTTTAATTCATTATTATTGATGCTTCATGCAAAAATATCTAGAAATAGATTAGATTCTAATCAATGGCTTAATCCTCGTCTTCTTCTAGAAGTTTCACCTCCAGTTTAATTAATACCCTTTAATTATTTTAATTTCCTAAGTTTAGGCTTAGGCACCCATTAGAAATAATTAATTATTTTAATAAAGTTGTCTTCTAGCCTCCCGACAAATTTTGAATCTTAGACCACATCCGATGCTATTGGAAATCAACACTCCCTCTTAGCGAGGAATGTGCTCTAGTAATGTAACTTGCTGAAGAATCACCCTGA
Source organism: Pinus tabuliformis (assembly GCA_031772625.1). NCBI lineage: Eukaryota > Viridiplantae > Streptophyta > Pinopsida > Pinales > Pinaceae > Pinus > Pinus tabuliformis. The sequence continues at coordinate 893,887,316 of CM062818.1, forward strand.
CTCTGTAACATCTCTCTTTGCATCACTGATGTTTGACATTACTGCCCGCCAACTATTGCGCAAATGTTGCATCTGTGCTGCTGCTGACCCTACTACTACCAACACTGCATCTGTACTACAACCCTTGTAAATGTTGCATATGTGTTGCTAATGGCTCTGCCACTGCCAATGCTGCATCTGCACTACAACCTTCTCCAACTGTTGTTTCTACTGCATCAACAATGGAAAAGCATCCAAAATTATTGAACAAGTGTTCATTATGATGTATCTGCTACTGGAATTCTGATTGCTACTAGTCTTTGCGTTGTCAATGAAGCCACTGCACCGCTGCTAACTTTGCTCTATGCCAACTGGATTGCTGCCAACTCTAGCTCTACCCTGCTATGATTCTGGTGCTCTTAGCCATTGCAACTGTCACTCCAACACTCCTTTGCATCAAGTGACTCGATCCATCCTGCTACTTCTAATATGGTCTCCCGTAGAAAGGTATTGATCCAAGAGGCAGACTCCTCAAGGATCCTGCCCATCTGCAGTTCTTGCGAACTACACTACCAGATCACCCCACCTCTCCCCTAGAGATATCTGGGCAATCATGGAAAACAACTCCTCCTCGATATTTGCGGATGTAGCCTTCAGATCATGCTTATTGTCTTTATCCTTCTTCTTGAGAGGACACTACATAACATAGTGACCAAGTTTACCACACCTGAAACATTTGATCTTTGATACATCCTTCTTCTTTCTCCGCTGCTCTTGCTACCCCTTAGATGCAAGGGATGCATTCTCTTCCTCCTCCTTGGGCTTCGTCCCATTGTTTCTACCACCATCAAGTTTGCACTTGACTAAGTCTCGACTCATCTCTTCCTGCTGAAGAGCGACCCACATTCATTCCCAATCTGGAAATTTCTCTCTGCCCAGGACACTATGGAAAAACACTTGTCTTTCCTCTAAGACTGAATTTAGGGTCAACCTCACCATCTCTGTAGGTTGAGGTGTTGATCCTACAGCTCCCAACTGATGTCGGACTTCCTAAAGCTTTGATAGGAATGAATCAATGTGTTCCCCTTTCTCCATCCTAGCTTATCTCATCTTCTCCTCCAATTACATCTTTCGATGCTCGAACAATCCCTGATACAACGTAGCCAAGGCATCCCACATCTATCGGGCAATATCCTTGCCGACAATATGACACGCTACGTGATCTCTCACTTTGTCGAGGATCAATCGCTTGGCCTTTGCCATCTCACCCTTGTACTTCTTGAGCAGATCTAGACCCGTGGGTACAAATACCACACTGTCGACTAAGGTTTTGAGATTCTAATCATCGAGAAGGCATGAGATCCTTGCCTTCTAGATCACATAGGTGGATGCGCCATCCAACTGATCTTGATCTCACAACCCATGATCTGCGATCTCTGCAAAAAAAAATGTCATACTGCCTCCTCTCTCCTCTACACAGCTACTAGGCTGGCCTACACACTTCATGCTGAAGTTAATAGATCTGCTCCTCTCTGATGCTGCTCAACACTTGAGAAATCGACATCCTTGGCTAGGAATTCTCTGAGGAAGAAATTCCCTCAAGTGTCTCCTTCATTCTTCTGACATTTTTCTGCCCCAACAACTGCTGCAGAAAATTGCGTCTCCCCAGAAACTACTATGTGTTGAAGCTTTTCTTGCGCTGCTCCCTCTGCCACTAACAAATCTCGATCTGGAAATCTTACCTCTCCTTCACTCACTCATAGAGAGATCTTCCACGAAAGTCTTGCCCTCCTAGCTTTGATTACGCAATCCCTCTCGGGATTCGATCTACTGCCTATGCAACACTTCGATTTACTTCCTCCTCTTCAACATTGGATCTTCTGTTCTGCTCCCTTGCTTCACTTGTCCCCTGATACCATGTGAAAATTTGGATGCACAAATATCTACTGCAACAACCGATTATGTTTCTTCTATTTGTTAATTACTGAACAAAATTATTTATTGTTTCCTTCAGTGAACACCGAAACTAATACATTGCAGCCTTCACCATTTAAATAAAATGCAGAAACGAGAAACTTAACAAGAAAGAAACACAACACATGACACCGTTATTTTTGAAAAAATGTTCTCGGAAAAACCCAATGGGGGAAAACCTGTGCAACAGTTGAGGGTTTGTATTATTATGTAATAGTTTGTGAATATAATATTTGGATGCCTTTCTAGCTATCCAATACAGAAAATCTGACTGGCAGAGAGATAAGTGAGATATAGCTCACACTATCACTAGCGATCCATGATCGATCTAGCCATTGAATGATTAACCCCTAGCTTCCTCTACATAGTTTTTGCGCAATCATTGCACTGCTCTGCGTCACAGCTTCTGGGGACTGCATCAGTCCTTTGGCTGATCGATTTTCCTCTAGAAATTCGACTCCTGCTATCCCGGTCTCACACCCTAGGTTTTGGCTTTGAAATTCGACTTCTCCAGGAAATGCGGATCTCCTCTCAGGCTTTGCATTGCCTCTTATGGATCTCTCTCTGCCTCCTCTGCAATGTATTCTCGGATTCGGAAATCTTCCCCCGGAAACTATCCCTGCCCCTCACTGCAATAAATCACTTTGATCTCTTCTCTAACAACCGCTGCACTGCCCTTTCTGAGAAATTCGATCTCTTGATCTGATCTGATATTCAGCCTATGAGTGACATCAGTTAAAGATTTATTGTTTAAAGGTATTACAGACTCATGTGTTGGTGTGTGTTCTGCGTTATTGAAACAACGGATCGATCAGATTCTCAATACACAGACAATTAAATGGAAAGACAACAGATAAATGCAGTAAGCAAACACAAAGACACAAGAAATTTAATAAGGAGTTCACCCTATTCTCCAGGGCTACATCTCCGGTCCAGCTCTCAATGGTAGCCTTGTTTTATTGTGTCCTTAAACAGAGAATTCCAATACAGGGACTCAATGCGAGTTCTCCTGAAGCAGGTTTTGCTTGGCAGGGTGATTCTTGGATTCCCCAAGCCACTGGAGTGCACAAACTCTTCTTCTTCCTACCAGTTCTGTGACGTTCTGGTCTATAGTGGAAAGAGCCAAATGTGGTGCTAAGTCCGGATAGATTCCTCTATGGGATGGCTTGAATCTCTCAAGCTCTCCGGTGCTCGATGCTGCCTTTGGTCAGCTCGACCCTCTGCTTTCTGCTGCTTTGATTTACTGCCTTCTTCTCTGGTTTCTGTCTCTTAGTGTTCAGTCCTCCTCTCGGGGTTCACTCTGACTGACTCTAACTGCGTATTCTGTCTCTATTCATGGCTTTTAGCCATTCATTCCAATGCCTGTTCGGTTCCTCTTTCACCTCTGTCGATTCACCATCTGCAGCTACGCTTGGAGTTCCCTATTCAGCGTCATCATCAGCGCTCAGGGAGTGGCCACATGTCCTCCTCTAAACGGCGCCATCATGCTTCGTCGGTTCGTTTCTTCAGTTACGTAATGGATGAAGTCTTTCCTCCACCGTGGCGGTCAAACAGATTCCAAATCCATCTAAAACGCGGCATATTCCCTTGTCGATTCTGCTTCCTCCATCAGGCGTGATCTCAGCCGTCCGATCTGGGGCCTCTAGATCCAACGTCATACGCACGTTTCGCGCAGTTGACTTGCTCGACCGATAGCGCGCGATCAACAGCGGTTTTCTCTCACCTCCGCTTGCCATGCGTCGATCGATGAATGGAATCACTCCCCTCTCGTCCAAAACCTTTTATCGTTTGAGGGCACCTCGATCAATACCGCTAGTTTTGCAAAGTGCGGGTGCCATCTTTGTACTTTAGCACCTTTCGCTTTTCCGCCCGTGGTTCTCCGACTCACCATGCGTTCATGTGATTGGGTCTACTCCTTCATGGCCTTGTTCGCCCAGTAATCCCGCATAAAAAATCACCTTATTTTCCCGATCCGAGGCTCCCAGGGGCTACTTTGACCTCCTGTGTAGTTTCCATGGGCCTCGGTCAGTGCGCTTTGACCGAGGTCCTCGTCGTTCCACGCTGGCTGCCATTGCCACTAGTTCAAGGGTGTTTTTTATCGCTGTTTTGGATTCTTTAGAGATTTGTTCCGACCTGATACAGTCATGGTTCTTTGATAGTATTCTATGGATCCAATTCGGATCTTGATCTCTCTCTGATATATTTTCCAAATGCCCATCAAGCCTTCTCTTATAATATTCTCTTTGAGAACCAATGACCCAGATTAGATTCTAATTAATGACTTAGATCATTTTGTCTTGATCCTCATCTTCTTCTAGAGGTTTCACTCCTATTTTAATTAACACCCTTTAATTATTTTAATTTCCTAAGCTTAGACTTAGGCACCCATTAAAAATAAATAATTATTTTAATAAAATTGTCTTCGGGTGGAATTTCCCAAAATGATTTCTGGATATTCTGGAATACATGTGTCTAAGCCTCCTTGCCAATTTTGAGGCTTAGAGCACATCTGATGCTACCAGAAATGAACACATCATACAATACTCAAATCAGAAATCCGAGGCTGCCATAGAGTTTAGGACACTCAAAATCCCCTTTCTAGGCTCTTCTTAAGCTCCAAAAGGTTACAAACTGAGCAAGATATGGCTCTTGGAACCAAGGTCTAATATTTGCCTTGAAAATTGATAAAACCTTCTAATTGTTCTACGAATTCCGCCTTTACACAGTTCGATGAGTGACAATTTTAGCTGGGAATGACGAGATTCTTGCCGCAAAAGGTGCAAATTTTGGCCTCTTTAATCCTGTCAATAACCTCCTTAAGCGCTAAAATGGGGTCATATTACACCGTGTCGTGGACGCTAACTGCCCACCCCCGTCAGCTTAGCTCCCTGCTCTGAAGGTTCTTGTCCCACTGCACTGATAGGATTAGGGGCATGACAAACTTCCCGCCCCCTCTGCCGGAATCCAGGGTAATGGTCACATATATACTGCCGAGAACCGATGGTCAGGGCCTCTTCACCCATGCCCTCTGCCATAGCCTCCACCGGGTTGTCTCGTGGGTGTTAATGTATATGGGGGCCAGGGCTAACTGCCCGCTCGTGCCGCTAGAGCCCTTGTTTGTGTTCGTAGTTGGTCTTATGGTCTATCACGTGACCAGGGTTGGGGCCATGTGCTCCAACCCCTCCCCAAAACGTCGAAACCATGTCATAATAAATATAACTTGTGCCCATGTATAATAAGAACTAATGCGGTGGCATAGCTGTAAGGTTGTAGGTTGGTTTGCAAGAGGTCTAGGGTTCGAACCCCTTTACGCCCTTCAGCCCTTATAAAAAAAAAAAAATCCAACAGTATTGGGCCACGTGCCACTGTCTCCTTGGGCGACATGGACCTTGATAATTGGACCACATCGTGCAACCAAACCGGCTAATGACATTATGCCACGTGGCCTAGTATGAAAATAACATATGTCAAGCCGGGATTGGTCCTCCTGTCTGTCGTACACCCAGTCAGCATGCTGATGTCACCATGTCATCAGATGTATGGTCTGCCCAGTCAACAACCCAGTCAACCCCGTTGTTACTTTTTAGCTATTGGGCCAAAATTTAAGAACGTGATAACTTTTGAAGTGATTCAACCATTGGAATCAAGATGATGAACACTACGATTCCACACCAGTTTCGGGAGATTCCGAGCACTTTCATGTTTTGAGCTTATCTTTGATCTCTAGATCATGAGTAAGTTGACCAGTGATGTAAAGGAGATACTAGTTCTAAGGGGAGCGGAGGTATCAACCTAATAAATTATTTCTCATATGTGTTTTTCCTTGCTCAAGGGCCTTTAAGGAACCTTATCTCCCTTAAAACCCTGATGGATTTTTATTTCAAAGGCAAGTGTTTGCAAATGAATGTTTGAAAACCATGCCCCCTACCTCTTTGTCTTTCTAATTCCTCCCTAATTAGGTTGGAAATGTGCTTTTCCCTTTTGAAAGAAAAATATTGGGGATGGTTTTTAGACTAATTGAATATCTCTAGATTGTTTGTGGTTGTTTAAAAAGGTTGAAGTTAAAGTCTCTGAGTGGACTAATATCATTCTTTAGAAGGGAGAGATATTAGTCTTGTTGAATTCCATCTTGGATGGTGTGTGAAAGCTTCAGGTGACAGGAGATTCAAACCTGGTCATTGAGCAGATCTTTAAGAAAAAAAATTGGAATACATGCTTCAGTATTCAAAATTTCAAGGAGCTTAAAAAAAATGTCAAAATAAGATTTGTTAATGTTAATGCCCCTTTGAAAAGTAAAATTGCTCTATGGTTGGATTTGGGTATTTTGTTTTGACTTGGGATAATGAGCTAACATGAGGATGGTTTAGTTGAAATAGATACTAGTTGTGCAAAATAAATCTAGAGTCATTTTTTCACATTTTCATTATTGCACCTATATAGTGCAAGACTTATGTATAGTGAAGCCAAATTGACATCAAAAGTCCTCTTGGTCAAAGGGTACATTGGAAGATTATTTGAAAGAATGGTTGGTGGACAAGTTAGCGAAGCAATATGAAAGTTTCCATTGGTAGGCATTGTGCTTCTTTTTCCCCAAAAACTTTTTATTCATATTAGATATGGCAAAGAAGAGGCTCAAAAAATAGGGACAAATTCACGACCTTGTCCACTTTTCTTGAGGTAGCCTTAGAAAAACATGTGTGAAAGCTTCAGGTGATGGGAGATTCAAAATTTTCAATTAATCAATCCCTCAAGAAAACTTGTGTGGAGGGCATGCCTCAATATATCCAAGAGTCCAACATCCCGAGGGAGCTTAATAAAAGAACATATGAACTATAGAAAGAAAACATCTCACCCTATTGGGTTTTTAGTCTATATGAATTTTTTAATGGTGCGGAGTTCAATTTCATGAAATTTCATATTTTTTTTTTCTTGATATAGATTATAGATGTACATATAAGAGGGATTTTCTTTTTGCATAAATGAAGACTGGTTGTAGGTAGCTTCAAGATGATGTTAGACATATATACTAGATGAATTTTATTTTTGTATAATGGAGGAATGGTTATAAATAGCTTCGAGCTACATGATTAATTAAATTATTAAACATTTTTTAGTTTGGATGTGTATAGTAGTCAAAAGACTGTGAAAGAGTGGTAAGTCTACTAGGTGATATTTAAGGTGGATTGAAAAACCAAGCACACTCCTTTCAAATTTAACAACATGTATTCTGGTTTTCTATAATTTCATGTGGGCATAGTATACCCAAAATCTATGACCATTTTGACGACTTATGATGGGACTTGTTGCAACAAATAATCCATGCCCAACAATATCAAAATCTTCTATTCACAGAAAAGGAAGAGGAGTGTTTCATATAAAGATGGAAGCTTCTCACATAAGTCTTCCTGAGAAAAAAGTGAAAGCTATTGTTGAGAAACTGGCTAGGGATAGGTCACTAAAAGAACCACCAATTCATATCTATTTCAGGACGTAATATGGGTATCTCTCATCTCAAGCGTTCTTGTGGTAATATGCCATTGAAAATAAGACATCCTAACATTTCTTCCCAGAAAGTGCAAGGTGAAGATGTTTCGGAAGTGATAAAGGTTTATGCTTATCAATATACTTCAAAAAACATCAAGACAAAACGATGTCAAGGCGCTCGAACAATGTTAAAGAGGACAAGGATATGGAACCAACAAAATGTAATGGTGAGAGCTTGTATGTTTCAATCTTGTACATTTCTTTTATAATTTTATTCCCATCATATAACTTGAATTGTGAAAAAGTTCTCTTAAGACATTGTGTTCTCATTGTGCAGGTTCATGTCAAGGTTGTAATTGTATGTGCTCTGAAGGATTGGCTCTCCTGCTTGTGAGTTGTCGTCGTGCAAGTTTACTCCATACTTATTAAGTCATCTATCACAGCATTATAGTTCATTGGTTGATAAAAATGCTATTATGATGGCCCTCCCAAGGATGATGTACTGAATTTCAACGTATTCCTTACACTTCAGTGTTTCCACTACTTGTGAACATGGATATTTTCAATTTTGAGGGTTTATATGTTGCTTCATTGTCGAGGAAAATGTGATTTTTAATGCTCTAGATTTTATTAACAAACGGAGTTTATGTTTTGCAGGTCAGGGATTGTGCTCTTGAACAAAATCTTATGACCATTTTGACGACTTACGATGGGACTTGTTGCAAATAGTCCATGCCCAATGATATCAAAATCTTCTATTCATGAAAAAGAAAGAGGGGGGTTTCATATAAATATGGAACCCTCTCAAATTAGTCTTCCTGAGAATAAGGTGAAAGTTATTGTTGAGAAACTTGCTAGGGACAGGGCACAAAAAAATCCACCAATTTGTATCTTTTTTGGACGTAATCTGGGTATCTCTCATCTCAAGAGTTCTTGTGGTAATATGCCATTGAAAATAAGACGTCCTAACATTTCTGCCCAGAAAGTGCAAGGTGAAGATGTTTCGGAAGTGATAAAGGTTTATGCTTATCAATGTACTTCAAAGAACATCAAGACAAAACGATGTCAAGGAGATGGAACAATGTTAAAGAGGACAAGGATATGGAAGCAACAAAATGTAATGGTGAGAGCTTGTATTTTTCAATCTTGTACATTTCTTTTATAATTTTATTCCTATCATATAACTTGAATTGCGAAAAAGTGCTCTTAAGACATTGTGTTCTCATTGTGCAGATTCATGTCATGGTTGTAATTGTCTGTGCTCTGAATGGTTGGCTCTCTTGCTTGTGAGTTGTCGTTGTGCAAGTTTACTCCATACTTATTAAGTCCTCTATCACAGTATTATAGTTCATTGGTTGATAAAAATGCTATTATGATGGCCCTCCCAAGAATGATTGGACTGAATTTCAACTTATTCCTTACACTTCAGTGTTTCCACTACTTGTGAACATGGATATTTTCAATTTTGAGGGCTTATATGTTGCTTCACTGTGAAGGAAAATGTGCTTTTTAATGCTCTAGCTTTTATTAACAAACGGGGTTTATGTTTTGCAGGTCAGGCATTGTGCTATTGAACAAAATCTTATGACCATTTTTACGAAATATTATGGGACTTGTTGCAAATAGTCCATGCCCACTGATATCAAAATCTTCTATTCATGAAAAGGAAAGAGGAGGGTTTCGTATAAAGATGGAAGCCTCTCAAATTAGTCTTCCTGAGAAAAAGGTGAAAGCTATTGTTGAGAAACTGGCTAGGGAGAGAGCACCAAAAAAACCACCAATTTGTGTCTTTTCTAGACGTAATCTGGGTATCTCTCATCTCAAGCGTTCTTGTGGTAATATGCCATTGAAAATAAGATGTCCTAACATTTATGCCCAAAAAGTGCATGGTGAAGATGTTTCAGAAGTGATAAGGGTTTCTGCTTATCAATGCAATTCAATGAACTTCAAGACAAAATGATGTCAAGGAGCAACAATGTTAAAGAGGACAAGGATATGGAAGCAACAAACTGTGAAGTGAAACCTATAGTGCATGTGAAACAAAACCTCCCAAAAGTGGCTGAGAATATTATGGGTGAAGAATCTTCTGAAAATTGTCAAAGTAGCACAACAGAGAAGGGACAAGAGTTAGAAGACACTACATAATTAGATTCAAAGTCATATCATTGTCCTAAAAGCATGGAAACAGGAGAGACATTTCAGGAAAGTTATGTGCATTTTGGGGAAGAGGACTGGTCTAATTTGCCTGTGTGGTGTAGCAGTGAAGGAGATGCAGAAGGTGACATGACCTTTCACTCCTCGTCAACTTTAGAATTGTCAAATTTCTCCCGTAGGAGTGTAGCTAGCTCCTTTTCTGGGAGTCTCCCGTACGAGTGAAGCTAGCTCCTTTTCTGGGAGGGAGAATGAGCCATCGTCTTCCATTTAATGTTCTCTGGGTTCAACAGATGCTTCCATTTTCAGTCCCAACGATATGTGCAAGTCATATTTCCCAGCCACGCATTTACAGAAACAGGCTATATCTACAGATATCTCAAGTCATTATGACAAATAAATATTTCTAGCACATTCTCAAACCAAGTCATACAACCAATCTCAACTGTATGAGTACTTAAATGTTCCAGAGGGAATGATGGTAATGACAAAATGCTCAGAAGTACGCAAAATCAACGAAATTGCATCCCTTTTAAAATACGAAGAAATTTCATCCTCAACTCGTACAAATCCTGAATCTTGCCATTTTCCAGGGGTAGGAGTTAGTGTTCAGAAAGTCAATTCCATGCCACCCAACGAACTAGATGTTAGTCCAACATTTTTACGTTCTACCGAAGAATGTTTGTAGGTCTTGCTGCAAATGAACTATTATTAGCTAAAAATTCCACTCTAGAGATAGATTCAAATTCAATGAATATAGGATCTCTTCTAACAGAGGCTTTTGAATGCTCTAAATCTATTTTCCTCCGCAGAGATACTGTTCTGGCTGTGCTTTCAAAATTACAAATACTTATCTAGGCGGGATGGAAGACGTACAGAGATCAAAACAGTCTAGGAAAATGACAGATATTCCACAAAGATTCAGATAGATTCTCAATATAAAATTTAAAAAAATAAAAACCCTTACTACTGATTTGGGTTTCTTCGTAGAACCTTCTTATCAGTAACCAATTTCAGTGAAAGCCCAAAATAGATGAGGGTGAAGATCCGGATTGTAAGGGCTCATAGCTATCAGCTGCACCACCGTGTAAGGCACTTGCTGCTGCTCTCTGTCCATCGATCTCTCCCTCATGATTCAAACATAACTATAAGAATCAAGTGGGCTATGGCAAAAGCAGGGTAAGTATCTGGAATCTTCTGAGTTGGTGTGAACAGGGGAAAATGTCTGTATTGTGTATGAGTATGTGGAGGGTACAAGCTTGAGAGAAGCCCTGAGCGGAAGAAGAATGCTATCTTCATGGCTTTCCAGGATGCAGATCGCTCTTGATGTGTATTTTCGTCATTATGCACATTTGGGTTGTCTTCACAAATACATGAAATCCAGCAGTGTGATCGTTGCGGATCCTGGTTTTAGGGCAATGAATGGCCAGACTGAGATCGTGGATTGATCCTCGGCTCAATGATTCTTTCCCGGTTGATGGTGCTAAGAAAGTTTCACGACTTGCAGTGATGTGTTTGGATGCAAATCCTAGCGATAGACTTGTTATGACTGACGCATGCAGCTGGCAAGATATCTAAAATTTTCTTGATATCCAAGAATTGGTCGGAAAAAATAAATGCAAATAAAACCATGCTTAAGCACATTTGGGGACAGATAGTGCATAAAACAATTTTTTTCTTCATATTCTGGGGATCGCATATCTATGCTCAGTGCAAGTTTGATTCATCTCATCTGGAGAATCTCCGTATTATTAGCACATTTGGCGCCACAGAGCGCAAAAGGCCATTTTTTCTTCATCTTCTGGGGATTGCATATGCTTCATTCTTCATGTCTGGAGAATCTCTGTGTTACTTCTATTCATCTTTATTATAAGACGAACAGCCACATTGGCTTTCCACAGTGCTATAGATGTCAACACAATAACTACCTGTGATGTCATTTTAGAAAAGTTCTCAACACAATCGATACCTGTGATGTCATTTTAGAGAAGTTCCTTTTATGTTAGCTATTGTGATTTATGCATGTCGATTTCTGTTGTAGTTTTTTTGCTTCCATTTCAGGATATTTTCAAAATCAATCATCCAAACAAAATTAAAGGGGAGTGTTGAAATCTAATTTCAACGCAGCTGCCAGAAACCGGTCAATAAACCTCGCCGGAAAGCTCTCGGGTTGATTTCAGGCAGAAGGGATTTTCCGATGATCGAACCCGAGAAATTTTAGAGCTGACGCGTGGCTCACACCTGACATCAGCCAACGTCATTTTCTCGGGCGTTAAAGTTTGGCAGCAAACAGGTTTCCGATATTGTTGACCTCCGTCGGATTTACTCCATCGCTCTCCACCATTGATGAACTAAAGCTGCATACGAGGTGCATTAAAGGCTTGCGTGGATTAAACTTTTGGTTGACCGCCGTAGGTGAAAGCGTTAATGTTGGTACAAGATTTTGGTGGCCCGTTTTAATATGAGTATGGGCACATTACAATATATGTTTTTTATATAGCACGTAAGTTTCTTTTTTATGAAAAGGTATGGTGCATTTAAAACATAGGTATGGGCACGTTTTAATAGAAGTCTATGTCTTTTACGGCATGTATTAAAAATACAAAAATCGTATGTAATATGTTTTTACTGTTGACTTTTTTGTATGGCACACGGGAGGTAAAGAACTTGTGTTCACAGCAGCGTAAAAATATGTGGGTGCAGTAAAAGGTGGAACACACAGCAGCGTGTAAAAAGATATGAACAGGTTGTAATGTTTTAGTGTTGGCCATCGTAAAACTGAGGAGTAGAAAAACCATGTGTGGTTTTGCACAGCAGTGCATAAAGAAAATGGTGAAGTGCATAAAGAAAATGGTGAAGCGTGTTTTTGTAAGTCTGTGTAAATTTCTTTTACAGCAGTAAGCATATGTTATTTTTATTACAGCAGTAAGTTGTTTTTCACAGCAGTGAATATAAAAAGGATTTTACATTGGTAAATCCCTCTCAGTAAAAGATGATGAAGTTTGTATTAGCTTTTAATGAATAGAAATATTTTATGGTGAAATACTCTGTCTCTCAGTGAAATTTTGATCTTCCTCTGCACAAAAAGATCCTAGAGTAAAGTAAAACAGAGCATTGCCTCTGTGTGTTTGAACATTTGGTTTTTGGTATTTTCCCCAACAAAATACCCAACAGTGGTATCAGAGCAGGCTTAGGCTCTTTGAAGGTGACAAAGAAGCTGAAAGAAGGACCTGTTGCAGCAGTAAAACTTCTCAAGCAAAGTGAAGGCCCAGTCAAGAGAATACTCAGGTATTTCACAAAGTTTTTTTTGTGTTGCTGAAGAAGCAGTCAGTTGTTTTAAATACACAGTCTAGGAATGGCCAGCACAAGCACTGGTATGGGTATGTTTAATACCCAGCTCCCACAGTTTAATGGGAAGAACTATGACTACTGGTCAATAACTATGAAAGCCTTGCTTGCTTCCCAAGACTTATGGGAAATAGTTGAAGATGGTTTTGAAGAACCAGCAGATGAAACTGAGTTCAATGCATTAACTCAGGGAGAGAAGGATCAGCTGAAGAGTAATAGGAAGAAGGATTCAAAAGCCCGTGTGTTGTTGTATCTAGCAGTAGACCAGAGTATGTTTCCAAGGTTAGCAGCAGCTAAGACAGCCAATGAAGCATGGGAAACCCTTAAGACAACCTATCAAGGCATGGAGAGAGTGAAGACAGCAAAACTACAATTGCTGAGAAAGGATTTTGAGAATCTGTGCATGAAGGAGTCAGATAACATTGACTCATTCTTCACTCATGTGATTGGTGTAATCACACAAATGAGAACTCATGGAGAAACCATTGAAGATAGAAGGATTGTGGAGAAAATATTGAGAGTCTTACCCTCAAGGTTTGATGCCATAGTCACCACCATTGAAGAGACAAAGGATCTCTCAAGCTATTCAGTTGATGAGCTACATGCATCACTGATAACACATAAGCAGAGGTTGAGTAGGAATGAAAAATCATCTCTAGAGCAAGCCTTCAAGACCCAGATGTCCTTTGGAAGAGGAAGAGGTCAAGGCAGAGGAAACAAGAGAGGAAGAGGCAGAAGCCAGAACAGAGGTGGAAGGAACAGCCCATCAAATGCACAAGGAAGAGGCAGCAATCCAAATCAGAACCAAGGCCAAGGCAGCAGCCAACAAGGAGGACAGTATCATGCTCAAGGACAAAGGTATGATAAATCAAATGTTCAATGCTATTATTGCAAAAAGTATGGACATTATGCAAGTGATTGTAGAAAGAAACAACATGATATGAACAGTAGACAAAATGAAAATGTTACAAGAGAAAACAACAGTCAAAATAATGTGTTGTTAGCATGTAACATGGTTGAAACAAACAGTGATGACATATGGTTTTTAGACTCAGGGTGCAGCAACCATATGACAGGGAACATAGCCTTCTTTTCTGTCCTAGATAAAAATGTGAAATCTGAAGTCACTCTAGGAACTGATAGCAAAGTCTCTGTTATGGGAAAAGGAGAAATAAAAATATTTACAAAGCAAGGAGAAAAGAAAACCATAGCAGATGTATACTATGTCCCTGGAATGAGATGTAACCTCTTGAGTATTGGACAACTTGTCCATAAGGGGTACAATGTTTTCTTTAAAAATGATGTGTGCACCATCATGGATATAGCACCCAGCAAGAGATGCATTGCTGAAGTGCAGATGACAAGGAACAGGATTTTCCCGCTCAGGATAAGGGCAGATCTGAAAAACAAAGGTGAAATTGCAGCAGTTACCCAAGAGGCCTTCCAAAGCGTGCCAAAGGATGAGAACTGGTTATGGCACTTGAGATTCAGGCATCTCAATTTTGGAGGTCTAAATTTGTTGAGTAGGAAAGGAATGGTAAAAGGATTACCATTGATAGAGAAACCGGACAGCCTATGTGAAGGCTGCATTTTGGGAAAACAACATAGAGAAAGTTTTCCATCAGGGAAGAGCATAAGGGCAAAGACACCCTTAGAGATTATCCACTCAGATTTGTGTGGAGCAATGCAAGCTCCATCATTAGCTGGCAGCCTATATTTCTTGACATTCATTGATGATTTTACAAGAAAGACTTGGATATATTTCCTCAAGAACAAAAGTGAAGTCTTTGAGAAATTCCAAAACTTCAAAGCACTTGTGGAGAACCAAAGTGGGCTGCACATAAAAGTTTTGAGATCTGATAGAGGAGGTGAGTATATCTCCAAGGAATTCCTAAGATTTTGTAGAGAAAATGGAATTCATAAACAGTTTACAGCCAGGTACACCCCACAGCAAAATGGAGTTGCTGAAAGAAAGAACAGAACCATCATGGAGATGGCAAGGAGCATGTTGAAGGCAAAGCATTTGCCAAATGAGTATTGGGCTGAAGCTGTACATTGTGCAGTTTATATATTAAACAGGTGTCCTACAAAAGCAGTCATGAACAAAGTGCCAGAAGAGGCATGGAGTGGGAGAAAGCAAGGTGTCACCCACTTGAGAGTTTTTGGATGTGTGGCCTATGCACACATTCCAGATCAGCTAAGGAGGAAGTTGGACAGCAAAGGGGAGAAATGCATCTTCATTGGATACAGTGATGAATCCAAAGCCTACAGGCTGTACATTCCATCTACCAAGCAGTTCTTTGTCAGCAGGGATGTTCAATTCATTGAAGAGGAAGCTTGGGATGGAAGCATAGAGAAAACAGTGAATGTCAAGAACTGTTTGTCTCATGATGAAGATGAAGAGGAGGTGGCTGAAATGCATCCCCAAACAGCAGCACCAACACAAGGACAGCAAGGGACACCATTGAGGATAAATGAGAGTGCTTCTCCAAGCACACCACAAGGAGGAAATTCAAGTGCATCTTCAAGCACTTGCACACCAAGTGAAAGAGGTAAGAAATTTAGAAATCTAAGTGACATTTATGATGAAGGAATGAATTCCTTATTTGCCTTGTATTGTCATGTTGATGATCCTATTCATTTCGAAGATGCAATTAAAGATAGGAAATGGATAGAAGCTATGGATGAGGAGATGAATGCCATAGAGAGAAACAAAACATGGGATTTGGTTGAGTTACCAAAAGGCAAAGAAGTCATTGGTGTGAAATGGGTCTATAAGACCAAGAGCAATGCTGAAGGCAAGATAGAAAGGCACAAGGCAAGGCTGGTTGTCAAAGGGTACAAGCAGCAGTATGGTAGAGATTATGAGGAGACTTTCGCCCCGGTTGCAAGAATGGAAACCGTGAGAGCAGTGCTGTCCATAGCAGCACAAAACAAATGGAAAGTCTACCAAATGGATGTGAAATCATCATTCCTAAATGGAGTGTTAAAGGAAGAGGTTTATGTTGAACAGCCTCTCGGATATGAGAAGAAAGGTGAAGAGCACAAAGTGTACAAATTGAAGAAAGCTCTTTATGGGCTGAAGCAAGCGCCAAGAGCATGGTACAGCCGGATAGATTCATATCTATTGGATAATGAATTTGACAAATGTGAAGGAGAACCCACAGTCTACATCAAGGAAAAGGATGGTAAAATTTTAATTGTTGTCTTGTATGTAGATGATGTTATTTTCACTGGAAATGATATTTATCTTATTGAGAATTTTAAATCAGTCATGAAGGATGAATTTGAAATGACTGACATGGGTTTGTTGAGATACTTCTTAGGCATAGAAGTAGATCAAAATGAAAAAGGAATTTTTATATCTCAAGCAAGATATGTAAATCAAGTTTTGGGCAGATTTAACATGCAAGAATGTAAGGCAGCCATCACTCCCACAGTAATGGGATTAAAGCTCAGCAGAGAAGACAGCAGCAAGGATTTTGATCCTAGCTTGTATAAAAGCATTGTGGGCAGCCTTATGTATTTAACAGCAACTAGGCCTGATTTAATGTATGCTGTTAGTTTAATTTCCAGATTCATGGAGAGGCCAAAGGAGGCACATTGGCAAGCAGCAAAGAGGATTTTGAGGTATGTCAAAGGCACCAAAATGTTTGGAATTTTATATCATGCCTCAGAACATTCAGATTTGGTTGCATACACAGACATCGATTGGGCTGGAAGTGTAGATGATCGGAAGAGCACTTCCGGTTATGTTTTTCATATGGGTTCAGGAGCCATTTCATGGGCTTCTAAGAAGCAGTCCATTGTAGCATTGTCTACAACAGAGGCTGAATATGTGGCAGCTACAGCAGCAGCATGTCAAGCAGTGTGGATGAGAAGAATGTTGAGAAGCTTAGGCCAAGAGCAGGCAAAAGCGACAGTGATCTTTTGTGACAATAGCTCAGCTATTGCTTTGTCAAAGAATTCAGTGTTTCATAAAAGAACGAAACACATTGATACAAGGTTTCACTACATCAGAGAACTGGTGAACAATGGAGAAATTGTCCTAGAACATTGCAGGACTCAAGAACAGGTTGCAGACATCTTGACAAAGCCATTGGATCAGAAGAGCTTTGAATTTTTGAGAAAGTGTCTGGGTATGACCGAATGCCCAACTGTTGAAATTAAAGGGGAGTGTTGAAATCTAATTTCAATGCAGCTGCCAGAAACCGGTCAATAAACCTCGCCGGAAAGCTCTCGGGTTGATTTCAGGCAGAAGGGATTTTTCGATGATCGAACCCGAGAAATTTTAGAGCTGACGCGTGGCTCACACCTGACATCAGCCAACGTCATTTTCTCGGGCGTTAAAGTTGGGCAGCAAACAGGTTTCTGATATTGTTGACCTCCGTCGGATTTACTCCATCGCTCTCCACCGTTGATGAACTAAAGCTGCATACGAGGTGCATTAAAGGCTTGCGTGGATTAAACTTTTGGTTGACCGCCGTAGGTGAAAGAGTTAATGTTGGTACAAGATTTTGGTGGCCCGTTTTAATATGAGTATGGGCACATTACAATATATGTTTTTTTTTATATAGCACGTAAGTTTCTTTTTTATGAAAAGGTATGGTGCATTTAAAACATAGGTATGTGCATGAAAAGGTATGGTGCATTTAAAACATAGGTATGGGCACGTTTTAATAGAAGTCTATGTCTTTTACGGCATGTATTAAAAATACAAAAATCGTATGTAATATGTTTTTACTGTTGACTTTTTTGTATGGCACACGGGAGGTAAAGAACTTGTGTTCACAGCAGCATAAAAATATGTGGGTGCAGTAAAAGGTGGAACACACAGCAGTGTGTAAAAAGATATGAACAGGTTGTAATGTTTTAGTGTTGGCCATCGTAAAACTGAGGAGTAGAAAAACCATGTGTGGTTTTGCACAGCAGTGCATAAAGAAAATGGTGAAGCGTGTTTTTGTAAGTCTGTGTAAATTTCTTTTACAGCAGTAAGCATATGTAATTTTTATTACATTGTTTTTCACAGCAGTGAATATAAAAAGGATTTTACATTGGTAAATCCCTCTCAGTAAAAGAGGATGAAGTTTGTATTAGCTTTTAATGAATAGAAATATTTTATGGTGAAATACTCTGTCTCTCAGTGAAATTTTTTTTGGTCTTCTTCTGCACAAAAAGATCCTGGAGTAAAGTAAAACAGAGCATTGCCTCTGTGTGTTTGAACATTTGGTTTTTGGTATTTTCCCCAACAAAATACCCAACAATCTGGAGAATCTCCGTATTATTAGCACATTTGGCGCCACAGAGCGCAAAAGGCCATTTTTTCTTCATCTTCTGGGGATTGCATATGCTTCATTCTTCATGTCTGGAGAATCTCTGTGTTACTTCTATTCATCTTTATTATAAGACGAACAGCCACATTGGCTTTCCACAGTGCTACAGATGTCAACACAATAACTACCTGTGATGTCATTTTAGAAAAGTTCTCAACACAATCGATACATGTGATGTCATTTTAGAGAAGTTCCTTTTATGTTAGCTATTGTGATTTATGCATGTCGATTTCTGTTGTAGTTTTTTTGCTTCCATTTCAGGATATTTTCAAAATCAATCATCCAAACAAAGATGATTAAGAAACATAAATAATAAATATTCACACTGTTTATTTTAGAGATTTTTTTTTTTTTTTTTAATTAATATATTATATATAATCCATCTGAATTATTATCCATAAGTTTCGTAGAAACATAAATAATAAATTATTCACATTGCTTTTGTTTAACAAAATAATTATAAAAAAATGTTAACATATTATATATAATTCCTCTGAATTAAAATCTATAATTTTCCGACGCATCAGGCAGAGCATTGCAGTAAGCATGGACGTAGTTGATGGAAAAAATGATTTTTATATAGTTATCAAACAGGATAAAATCTTAACACAAACAGGGGTCTGCCTTCTAAATTAATACCTGTACCTAAAATTTGACAAATATTTTGTTATCAAACTTAGCCAAATGAAAAGGGCTAAGAATATAACTTATTACATGCAAATCACAAAAATTGCATTCCATGATTCTAAAACATATCAACTCTTCCCTTTGATAGGTTCTTCAAGAGTCTTTGATGTAGTTCCAGATGTAACTGATTGAGTTGGAGACAAAGGAATATCCCGTGGTGAAAGTCGTCGATTTCCACTGGCAAGGCCTTTTGGAACTGGTTACAAATACAATCAATAGTAATAGTAGTAACACATTCTACCAAAGCATTGGAGAGAAATAAAATTCACTTTGACGATAGTTAAAAAAAAAAACCGAAGTTATAAAATGAAAAACCATAGATATAAAATGTACCTGGAGCAGAATCATTAACTTGTGCACCCATGACATCGTCCGCCACATCTATAACAATAAGCCATTGAAAAAAATTGAGTTTCATATAACACGTTTTATTTCAGATAAAATGATAGCGATAGTATTGTTTTGTACTCTAAATATGCAGGTGAAAAGGAGTTTGAACTTACTCTGACATGTGCTAACAGGCGGCACAACAATTTTGCAGAGCGTAGGGAGGAGAAGCGCTTTTGTTTGATTAATCGAAACTCCAACGATCTCACTGTTGTTGGTAAAGAGCAGGCATAGGCACATGACATTGGCTTTCACTGTTGCCTCAATAGCAGAGCAACACTGGGGGCTTACACTGTCGACTTTTCCATTGGTAACAAAATCAAGGTAGGGATATAAGCCCAATAATTGTGTTACACAATTCTTTCCTAGACTAGAGGAAGAGACAACTTGCACCGAATTTGTTGGTCCAGCCATAAGCAGGACCAAAATGGCGATTATGGCAACAACATGCTCCATTGCCATTGAAATTGAAATTGAAGTCTCTGCAGACACCTAACCTTAAATATGTGAAAAAAAATTCTACACAATGTAAATGTAAATGTAAATCTGAAGCACAATTGTGAAACTATAAATAAAGATAAACGGTGATAAATAAAAATAAATGAAGATATTTAAACTCCCATTAACATTTGTTTCACTCAATAAATCTAACAGAAATTATACTCAACTAACACTTCCATACAAAAAATACCATACTAAAAGACTTGTAAGCAGTTTTTCTCTAGTGTAGGTTTTGGTGAAACACCTGTTTTACTGTATAATTGCATACAACCTAACACGGTATTGGACTATGAACACACTAGTGGACTGGGACATTTGAGTTGAACAAGGAGAGTAGAATGATAGGTCGTTTCATTGGTTAGTTTGAGTACGAGGGACTTGGACTATTTAACACACTACTGGACTGGTATCTATCCATGCAATCGAACAATTGGGTTGAACAAGGAGAGTGGAAGGATAGGTCGTTTCATTGGTTAATTAGAGTTCGCGGTTAATGTTAAGATGAGTTAAAGATGCTACCTGCATGTTTTAGTGCTCCAGTTCGTTCTCATTTTTATTTATTTTTTGTTTCTTTGGAAGGTCAAGTTAGTCTAATAAATAACTTCTACTTACGTTTTCACAAGTCTAGTTTTTCCCATTTCGGCTCTCCTGTTAATACGTGTCAGTCTAGTTTTTCCCATTTCGGCTCTCCTGTTAATACGTGTACGTGACAGAGTAATGCATTACAGATCTCGAGTTTCATGTGGAGACGTTCTCTTTAAAGTTTAGGCATCATGTAATCGTTGGGATAGTAATCTTAAAGTGTTACTGTATTTAGAATTGTTAATTAAAGTGGTATGTGGATTTGGAATTGTTAACTTACAACAACCTAAAGTGCTACTTAGACTTATAATTGTGAACCTACAATAAACAACACTTAGAACTGTTAACATACACTTACAACAAATAACACTTAGAATTGTTAACATATAGTAACCTAAAATACTACCTGGACTTGAAAGTGTTACCATTTGATGCCACTCAGTCAAGAGGCATGAAATGGTGTCGTCGACTGGCTGCAGGTCGGATAGCCTTGGCTGTTATAACATCCCTATCCCATGGTTCTGGATTTGCTCGAATTGAAGGCAGATGCATTGGCCTTTGTCACAGATGCCATAAGGCCTGCAGTGTCACGCCCCCAATTTTTTTTTTTCTAATTGGGCGGGTGCGGCACCGCCTAAGTTATTAAGAGGTTTCATCTTTAATAAACTTTGCGGACTACACCTTAACAATTCATAAACCATTATGAATTAACATGCGAAACCATTAATATTGCATAATAATAAATCAATACACCAACAAGAATAATCAACATGGTAATGATAATAAACTTCTTTTATTATATTGTAATGTTTTACAAATCGGGAGGGCGACTGCCCGTGCACAACCGCACGGCGGTCCGCCAAGACTCCACCGAAACCAATGTACAATATACAACGTTTAACCCTTGCATCGTCGGGCGGACACACCACCGCCAATATACGCAGCTAGTTAATACAATACACGAATCCGGCGTTAAGCGGGTGGGCGCACCCCGTGCACAGCCTTACTTCCGCCTTAACCCGAGACTAAGTGCAAATCGGTACACAACCGTGTCACTATGTTATATCATCGTGCGAACCCGTCGTTAGACAGGCGGGCGCACCTCGCCCTACCGTCAATACTCTCGGAGTTCGCCACCGCGTTTACACCGACCCGGCGTTGGGCGGGCGGGCACACCGTGCACGACCCGGACCCGACTCCAACCCGGTTACCAATGCTACAGTCCGCGGCACCGAGCGCACCACCGGTAACCAACACCCGAACCTGTCTCGCCTTCGCCCGGCTCGGCGGGCTCATCCGCCAACTCCTCGATCGACTGCACCTTTACCCGAATGCGCACTGTTCCTTGTGCGTTGAGAGCGATGTATGATCGATTGAGCGATGGCCCAAATGAATCGCAGGTCGTCTGAATTTATACGCCTCTAAGGTGAGCATATCTCCTCCTGGCCGACGCTGTAAAATATGACAACTCGCCACCATTCATTCTAATCCATCGTCGGCCCATCCAACAACGATTTATTCCAATGGTCGGCCTGAACATAAGGCAAGTTGCCTTATAAATGAGCGAGCTCCCCATTACTTTGCGTATTTTACATTGCACTTCATGGGTTGCTCGCGGTTTGCTGCTTTTTATGTGTCGGAGGGGCGCGCGCCCGGGCGGAGCCGCAGGTCGCCACATCGCACGCCCGTGCAGAGCCGCAGGTTGTCACACTCTCCCCCACCAGAAGTCATTGTCGTCCCGACAATTCCTGCTCTCCTTCTCAATTTCCTGTCGTACCTCGCAATCTTGTCCTTCCATCTCCAAAGTGAATCCTCTGTCTCCCAGCTCTCCTCCTCCGGTGCATCCTTCCATCTGCAAAGAAATTCCCGTCGTCGGTGGCAACCAACACCAGTAGTTCTGAGACTCACAATCTTCTCCAACTCTAGTCCTGGTCTGTCCACAATCCCAGCTGGTCCTCTCATCGGTTCAACTCTCTCTGGATGGTCTGAATCAAGTCGACACCTCTTCAACTGGCTCACATGAAAAACTGGGTGTTTCATGTTCATATGGTGTGGAAGCTCCAGCTCGTAAGCAACTTCCCCCACCTTCCTTTTTACTCGGAATGGTCCCTCATACTTCCGTGTCAGTTTGCTCGTCGTTCCTTTGGCTGGCTGAAACTGCTCCCCGGTAATCCTGAGAAACACCATGTCCCCCTCACCAAAGTGTGCTTCCCGTCTCCCACGGTCAGCATACTTTTTCATCCTCCTTGCAGCATCGTGCAAGCGCAACCGTGCTAACTCCAAGGTCTCCTCCCAAGCCTTCATGAATCTCTTCGCATGAGGACTCCTCAAGAAGCCTCCCGTCACTACGGTATGTGGTGCAACCGGCATCTGTCCATTTACCAATTCAAATGGACTATACCCCGTCGCTGAACTCTTTTGAATATTATAGCTAAACTGAGCAATATCCAAGAGTTCGGGCCAATTCTTCTGATCAGCTGTCACATAGTGTCGCAAGTAGTCCTCCAGCAATGCGTTGATCCTCTCGGTCTGTCCATCTATCTGTGGATGGTAACTCGAACTCATCAACAACTCTGTCCCGACCAACTTGAACAATGTTGTCCAAAATCTCCCTGTAAATCGTGGATCTCTATCCGACACAATACTCAACGGCATCCCCCAATACTTCACTATGTTCTTAAAGAACAACTCCGCTGTCCGCTCGGCTCCACAAGGTATCTTTGTAGGAACAAAGACAGCATACTTGGAAAAACGGTCAACCACAACCATAATCCCATTATACCCCTGAACCTGTGGTAACTGAGTGATGAAGTCCATTGAGACACTCATCCATGGCCTCTCTGGAATCGGCAAAGGCTGCAACAGTCCCCCTGATCTCTGATTATCTGATTTGTCCTGCTGACAAATGATGCACGTATGTACATACTCCTCCACATCCTCTCTCATCTTTTCCCAAAAGAACCCCCTCTCCAGCAATGCCAAAGAACGATGCTGCCCTGGGTGTCCAGCCCATGGAGAGTCGTGGCACTCCCTCAAAAGGTGTCTCCTGAGTCCAGATGACTTTGGAACATAGAGTCGGTTTCCAAAGAACAAGAACCCATCTCGTAGGAAGAATTTCCGTGTCTTCCCCTCCTTTACCTGCTTCACTATATTCTGCGCCAAAGTATCGGTTTCAATGCTTTCCTTGATCTTATTCCGCATCTCCTCTGACATCTGAACTCGACTTCTACCCCTAGTTGCCCAGCCCTCTTCTCCCTCCAATGCTGCCAATTGTCCTTTTCTGCTAAGGGCATCTGCTACCGCATTGTGTCTCCCCGGTCTATACTCGATAGTCATGTCGAATTCTGCCAAGAAGTCTTGCCACCGAGCTTGCTTCGCAGAAAGCTGCGGTTGTGATGCAAAATAACTAGTTGCAACGTTGTCAGTCTTGACAACAAACGGCTTCCCAAAAAGGTAATGCCTCCACACATGAAGACAATGGATGATGGCAGTCATCTCCTTCTCATGGACCGGATACCTCTGTTCTCTATCCTGCAACTTCCGACTCTCATATGCCACCGGATGCCCATCCTGCATAAGAACCCCTCCTACGGCAAAATCCGAAGCATCAGTGTGCACCTCGAACGGTCTCTCGAAGTCAGGCAACTTCAGTATCGGTGCCGTAACCATCCTCTTCTTCAAGTCATCAAATGCCTCTTGGCATTTGCTCGTCCAATTCCACCTCTTGTCTTTTTTCAATAAGTCTGTCAGTGCCGATGTCACCTTGGAGTACCCCTCTACGAACTTCCGTTGGTAGTTGGTCATGCCCAAGAACACCCTCATCTCATGGACATTCTTTGGTTCAACCCAGTCCTCAATTGCCTTCACTCTGCTTGGCTCCATCCGTATGTACCCTTGACCAATAATATGCCCAAGGAACGGAATCTCGGTCTGAGCGAACACACACTTAGACTTCTTCAAGAACAATTGATTTGCCCTCAGTGCCTCGAATACCATCGCCAAGTGTTTCTTATGATCCTCCATGTTGTCACTGAACACCACTATATCGTCCAAGTATACTACTACGAACGAATCCAAGTATGGTCGTAGGACATCATTCATCAAAGTGCAAAATGTAGCAGGAGCATTACATAACCCGAATGGCATAACAAGGAACTCAAAGCTACCATACCTTGTTACTATCGCGGTCTTCTTCTCGTCTCCCTCAGCTATCCGCACCTGATAATACCCATGCCTCAAGTCCAGCTTGGAAAACACTCGGGCTTTCGTAAGCTTGTCAAAGCAATCAGCAGCCAATGGCAAAGGATATCTGTTCCTTACCGTCTGCTTATTCAGTGCACGGTAATCACAACACATCCGTAGTTCGTTCGAATCCTTCTTTCGTTGGAACAATATCGAAGCTCCATAAGGGGACCTTGAAGGTCTAATGAAACCTGCCTCAGTTAACTCCTTTAACTGGCGCTTCAATTCCTCCAATTCAGGCCCTGACAATCGATAAGGTGCTTTAGCCGGGGGTTGCTTTCCTGGCTCAAGCTCAATACTGTGGTCCACTGCACGCCTTGGTGGAAGTTTCTTTGGAAGCTCATCAGGCATCAAATCCGCATACTCGGTAAGCACATCAGATATTTCTGCTGGAACAGGCGTCCCTACTCCATCACCTTCAACATCCTTGAACATCACCGCGTACGTCTCCATATTTGAATCCTTCATAGCCTTCTCCAAACTCAGTGCCGAAACATGCTGCACTTTGACTTCCTTCCTTTGCCCGTGAGTGGGTAAAGTCCAAGTTTGTGATTGTCCAACCAGCACCACCTCATCACAGAAAGGGACAACAATAGCCTTGTTGCCTTTCAAGAAGTCCTGTCCGAGTATCATGTCAAAGTCATTCATCCCCATCACTGTGAAGTCCAACTGACCCTTCCAATCTTTTATCTGTACAGGTACATTGTGTACCAAACCCGCCACTTTAGCTCTAGAGTTCACTGCCTTGACCTCCATATTCGATGGGGTGATCGTCAGCCCAGCCTCTTTTGCTAACCGTGTCGTCATAAAGTTATGTGTGGCACCTGTGTCCACCAAAGCTTGTATGGTCTTGCCATGAACCATCAAGTCCACGAACCCTAGACGGTTCATCCATGATTTTTCCATAACCTTATCAGCTTCACCTGCCATGAGCAACCCTGCTCTATCAGGCTTCATCATATCATCTTCGTCATGAGCAACCTTTGCTCTGATACCACCTGTCACGCCCCCAATTCTTTTTTTTTCTAATTGGGCGGGTGCGGCACCGCCTAAGTTATTAAGAGGTTTCATCTTTAATAAACTTTGCGGACTACGCCTTAACAATTCATAACCATTATGAATTAACATGCGAAACCATTAATATTGCATAATAATAAATCAATACACCAACAAGAATAATCAACACGGTAATGATAATAAACTTCTTTTATTATATTGTAATGTTTTACAAATCGGGAGGGCGACCGCCCGTGCACAACCGCACGGCGGTCCGCCGAGACTCCACCGAAACCAATGTACAATATACAACGTTTAACCCTTGCGTCGTCGGGCGGACACACCACCGCCAATATACGCAGCGAGTTAATACAATACACGAATCCGGCGTTAGGCGGGTGGGCGCACCCCGTGCACAGCCTTACCTCCGCCTTAACCCGAGACTAAGTGCGAACCGATACACAACCGTGTCACTATGTTATATCATCGTGCGAACCCGTCGTTAGATAGGCGGGCGCACCTCGCCCTACCGTCAATACTCCCGGAGTTCGCCACCGCGTTTACACCGACCCGGCGTTGGGCGGGCGGGTATACCGTGCACGACCCCGACCTGACTCCAACCCGGTCACCAATGCTACAATCCGCAGTACCGCGCGCACCACCGATAACCATCACCCGAACCTATCTCGCCTTCGCCCGACTCGGCGGGCTCATCCGCCAACTCTGTGATCAACTGCGCCTTTACCCGAATGCGCACTGTTCCTTGTGCGTTGAGAGCGAAGGATGATCGATTGAGCGATGTCCCAAATGAATCGCAGGCCATCTGAATTTATACGCCTCTAAGGTGAGCGTATCTCCTCCTGGCCGACGCTGTAAAATATGACAACCCGCCACCATTCATTCTAATCCATCGTCGGCCCATCCAACAACGATTTATTCCAATGGTCGGCCTGAACATAAGGCAAGTTGCCTTATAAATGAGCGAGCTCCCCATTACTTTGCGTATTTTACATCGCACTTCATGGGTTGCTCGCGGTTCGCTTCTTTTTATGTGTCGGAGGGGCGCGCGCCTGGGCGGAGCCGCAGGTCGCCACATCGCACGCCCGTGCAGAGCCGCAGGTCGTCACACGCAGGCTCTGAGAAATAGGCAATTCTTACCAGAACGGTCCAGTTCGAAGTCCATACACCAATCTAAAGCATTTTTCCATCAGGGAACCAGAGAGACACGGTAGAAGCGAAGGCTGCAATAGCTCAGGAATAAAAAGAAGACGATTTGCCTATATTTTCATTGAACGAAACCTACAAATTCTTGCCCGTATAGAAGGCCTCGGGGCCCACTGACGAGGAATTATAACCAGGGCCTAAGAACACATTGGTAGTCCAGCCCTTGCAAGCCCCATAAGGCTCCTGTATTGAGTGAGATTGTGTAGAACAAAACCAATCCTCTTGGTTCCATAACGAGCTTATGAATTCAGCACAAGAGGTATTCGTCGCACAGAACAAAGGTTTTGTGTGTCTCACAAAACAATGAGCAAAACTGACAATAGTGGAAAGGTCACGAAAAATGCCAGTTGTTGGTCTCCACAATAGTTTTAACAAATTTACCAAAACCTACACTAAGTACATCTCATCGGAGCATATCTCAAAACATATTTTTATTTAAAATCTGATGTACTATGTAAACCGCGTTATTGGCACAGACAACATAGGTTGAATGGATGCGAGCTTTTTGAAGTTAAAACAGTTGACGAGCTTGTAAGAAACTTATCTGTCTTTGCCGTTCTTTCTGCTTTGTCTGCGTATGCAAAAATTTTAAAGTGGTAGGTGTTATTTTGTTTGTTGTAACTAAGAGGATTAGGATTATTTGAGTCTTGATTGGTCTTCTGTAGTGTGGTATACTGAATATTCCTATAATCAGAATTCTCTTATTTAGAAATTTACAAATTGAGTTTATATTGTTTTAAGAGTTATTGTTGTAAGATCAGGGAAAAGATTAGAGCATTTGCTCAAAGATGTTGCTAGGAGGTCAGAGCAAAGTTGATAATAATGACTTCTGGTAATAAATGCCTAATGCAGGTTTGTGTTACCTCATGAATGCAAGTCCCTATGTAAGCTTACAACTCACCATGCTTAGCTCATAAGGAAAATAAGATTTGGAGGAAATTAAACGTAAACGTCAAAAGAAACATAGAGAGTAACTAAAGAAAACAAGAACAAAGAATGGGTCCTAGCAACAAGGCGTGGTTAGGTAACCATGTACAAACTCTCATAACCGGAGAAAGAGAGAAAAACACATAGGAAAAAACTCCCACCCGAAAAGAGATAAAGATTTTAGTGCTCAAATTATCATGGAGCTAAAATTGTTGATCCCATAACGATCTATTGAATGACAAGAACATAGGTATGCTCCCATGAAGAAGTATGGGATGTTGAAGTACCAAAACTCTGAAGATGTGAGCCATGAAACCTCAATGAGGTGGGTTGACCTGTGAAGTAGGATTGTTGGAGAGGCACACAGATGGTGTTAACTTCTTCCGAAAAAAGCTTCAAAGACACTAGACATTAGTAAAGAACCAGAACAAGGCTTCAAACAAAAGCAACACCATTGACCAACAAACAAACAATGAGGTTTGTAAGTATGGAAAATGTCGTACAACACTCTTGAAGTTGTCTGAACACTGTCACCATCACACTGATCAAACACAAAATATGAAAATTGTCAACAAAGAAACACCAACAATATCTGTCACCATCTAACTCCCCCCTTCCTCCCCCTCCAAAACACAACTACAGAAAGAAAGAGAATCAATAGTCTTCATTGTTAGCGAATTTCCCTCCCTGAAACACAACTAAGGGAACAATGGCAATCAACAATGAACAACAAATGCAACATGGCAATATGAATTCTACAAGCATTGGTTCAATTGATCCCACAACCATTCATCAATCCATCCACAGTCGATCCCGATGGCTGGCACTGATCCATGATTCATTCTATCACATCTCTTTTGTAATGATCTGAATGTAGGACTTGTAATTGACCAAGAATGGTGATCCTTGGGTAATTTCTTTTGAGAAGGATGTGCACATAGTGCAATTTTTGTTTTTTTTCAGACTCAAAGTTGGGTCCCACGACGTTTTAATATGGAATGACATTACCAACCATGTCATCAATATGTTTATCACAATTAACAGAGACATTTGCTTCAAGTATCTCATAGTTGGATGCAGGTGATGAGGCAGCAGCAAGATCATATCCAAAGCCTGCTCTTGATGTCTGCACTACAGGGTTAATAGGAGAAACAATTCCCTGTCCATTCTTCCCAAGTCCTCCTCCGGTGTATCCCATTTTTCTCAGCGATCGAGACCCAATACCAGTAGTATGGTTTTCAAAACAAGGTGTGACAGAGGCATGTGATGAGTCATTATCATCAACATCAAGCCTCTAGCATTTAACATCATCAAGTGTGGAAGAAGGAGAGCTTGGCACCTTCACATCAATTGTCTCCACCTCAGATATTTGAAGATGACTAACTTCCAATGCAACTCCCTGCTTAGACTCTAGCAGCGTTTGAATGACCTCATCCTTCCGAATTAGTTGGTCAGACAAGGCATCATAATCTTGTTTCAAAAAATGGTATTGGTCCAACATTGTTTCTTTTAAACAATTAACTTCCATCAAGGAGGTCAATCTTCTCTTGAAATTCATTGGCAAGCCTCTGGAAATATTTCTCTGTGGTTGGATCTAGATGTTTAACCTTCTTGAATTTGTCAGCGATTGATGTTTGCAATCTATTTTTAAGAGTTGCATTCTCTACTTGCCATAAAGCTACCACTCACTGAAATTAAATGACCTCATTACTAAGTTCGTTTGCTGCCTTCTTCTCATGAAAGCCCTGCAACCTTTCACCCATCTTGAAAAGACCAAGTTGAAAATGTACTAGCCACACAACAAGGGTGACGATGACAACAAAAACTACTTTACACTTCCAAAAATGATACAAATCAAACTAATCTAATTAGATTTAGATAACTAGCCAACAAACAGCGATCACAAACTATCAACCACAAAAACTACTTCATACAAATCAAACTAACCTAGTTAAATTTAGATAACTAGCCAACAAACCCCTTCACAAACCATCAACCGCATGGACATATCGCCATTCTCCAACGAGCATCACTTGCAAATGCTCCTAATATTTAAAAATTCCGTGGAAATAAAAAAATGCGTGCCCAAAAATAATTTAAGAAAAATCATTAAAGAAAATCCCTGCTCACTTTTAGTAATATGTTTACCCTTTTTTTGAAATCAAAAGCAAACCGTTTGATGAAGTTCCTTTCATTTTCTTGACATGTGGGCATTCCGTTGGAAAATTCCAGGAACTGAGATGGAGTTTCTCAGCGTGGCCTCCAAATTGTGTTGAAAATTGTAGCTACACAACCGCCTTCAACCAATTGACGTTCCAGAACCAATAAAATGGAAACGTTTGGTCCATCTATTCCTCGGCCTCTGTCAAATCCTCCGGGCCTCTGTCAGCGATGGAAAGCAGCAAAACTTCACACGAAACCTGCGTTGCTCACATCGTCTTCAGTTTGAGTTCTGGTGCTTTGAAATGCTGACTACGCTCTACAAGAAGACGATCAGTACCCGTCCCACGTAGCTCTGCCAGATCCACCAATTGATAGTTGCATCGATCCTCAAAGGTGGCACCAGCTAACAATGGTTTAACTGTCCTCATAAACAATTAGCAAGGCATTTACCAAGAACATGCTCTGCTATCTTCCCGAGTTTGAGTTGGACCTGGCAGTCGAGATGAAGAGTAGAAGGAGAAGCGCATACAGTAAATATTGTCGAGAATTTCTGGTTATTCCAAACAAAACACAGTGGAAAAATCCTCTGTTTCCACTGTTGGGAATTTTCTGATAAATTCCGAAACAAAAAAAATATGAACAGAGAGTAATACTCTGTTTTCGGGATTTCTGATAATTCAAAAACACAAGAACGGAGCATAAAATAATACTCTACTTTGCCTCAGGATCAAAAACTGATCAAAATAATACTCTGTCTTAATATAGAGAAAACAGAAAAAATCGCTTTGCTGTAACAGGTGTTGCAGCAACGCAGTTTTTTTCAGTTGTTGTCACTGGTGTTGCAGCAACGTAACCTTTTGACGTCAAGTATTTTTTGAGTTATGGTGTAATAGCAATGGAGATTTTTGACGTCAAGTATTTTTCGACTTACGGTGTAACAACAACGCACAAAAAGGAACTTCTATTTATAAACAATAAATCAACTGATACAAATTTGTCTTCCTCTCACACAGAGAGATTTCTCAACTGCTGTTACAAAACATCTTCCTCTTAACAGAGAGATTCACCAATCTATGCTAAAGAGCATCTTCCTCTCAATAGAGGGATTCACCGATCTATGCTTAAGAGCATCTTCCTCTTGACAGAGGGATTCACCAAACTATGCTGAAAAGCATCTTCCTCTTGACAGAGGGATTACATCAGGAACGCTTCAGTTCCACACAAATAACATCCTCCTTCTAACAGAGGGATTCACCAACATGCCTTCTTCAGAGGCACTTCAATCTGTGTCTGCATTCATTTAGCACATACGCGCTGCAGCGTATTGCCCTGCAAAACTTCACGCTGCTGTGTGCTCCCCTTTTCTCTCTATCTCTCTGTTTTCTACACTGCTGTGTCTACACATATATAGTGCAGGAAGCGATCATAACTTATCCATCAACCGCCTCAACTCTCTAACAGAGTCTCTGCTGCACATAATGAACAAATCTGATCTTTTGCTGTATTTCTTGAGTCGGTTGTGCTGAAACCCAAGACTGATAAATGCTGCGGCTGGCTCGAGGCTGGTACTTTCCTTCTCGGCCATGCTTCTTTAATGCTGTAGGTGAGCAGTTATTGCGCAGAGCCCAGATCTGATCTTCCTCCTCCTTTGGGAATACAAACAGGTAAAGGGCGAAAAGACACTTATGGCGGTGGCGTGAATAAGCCGAAACAAATAATACCCGTTGGAATAAAGACAGATGGACTGCTGGGATTGTTTGTAGGTGAAAGTGCGATTTCTTTTCAACTGTTGCTGCAGTTGAAATTACATTCCAACACTCCCCTTTAATTTCAACTGCTGGGTTATCAGTCATACCCAGACACTTCATCAAAAATTCGAAATTTTTCTGATCCAATGGTTTGGTCAGAATATCAGTGACCTGCTCCTTCTCTGCTCTTATGACAGATTTAATTCCATATATCTCCCCTATAGGAAGATTCATATGATAGAGTTCTTCCAGGGTCATCATCAAATCTTCAATCTCTTCCTCTGTCATATTGACAAGGGTTTTGGCAGTGAAGCCCATCTCAGCCATCTTGGCAAGAGTTACATATCGAACTCCATATTCTTTAAATAGATCTTCAAGGAACTTCAATTCCTTTCTCCCATTCATGGGTTCTGTCCATTTCCTATCTTGAACTCCATCTTCTAAATAAACAGGGTCATCAACATGACTAGATAAAGCAAACAAAGAATTTGTACCTTCATTTGTTGCTTCTTGTGGTGTGCTTGGAGAAGCACATTCATTTCTCCTCAAGGGTGCGACTTGCTGCCCTTGTGTTGGCGCCGCTATTTGGGGATGTACTTTAGCCATCTCCTCATCACCTTCATCATGAGACAAACAGATTTTATCATTCACTGTTTTCTCTAAGCTTTCATCACAAGCTTTCTCCTCAATGAATTGAGGTTTTGCTGTCTTCACTTTCTCCATGCCTTGATAGGCAATCTTGAGAGTTTCCCATGCTTCTCTGGATGTCTTAGCTGCTGCTATCCTTGGAAAAACACTTTCATTCACTGCTCGATACAAGAAGTAGAGGGCCAAAGCATCTTTCTTCTTATAGTTCTTCAACAACTCTTTCTCTGCCTAAGTTAAGCTATTAAACTCATTTTCATTTGCTGGTTCTTCAAAACCATCTTTAACAAATTCCCATAAATCTTCTGAGAAAAGCAAAGCTCTTATAAATATTTCCCAATAGTGATAATTTTTCCCATTAAGTAGTGGGAGTTGAGTATTAAAAATACCCATGCTAGTGCTTGTGCTGGTCAATCTTGCACTCTTCAAAAATACTTGACTGTGTTTTAAAATAACTGAATGTCTTCAATATCTTCAATAGTAACACATAAAACTAGCTTGAGAAATACCTTGGATTTTTCTTGTCCGAGTCTTCACTCTGCTGGAGAAGCTGCTTCAGCAAGAAACCTTCCTTCAGCTTCTTTGACGTCTTCAAAGAGCCTGGACTAGCTCTGATACCATGTCGAGAATTTCTGGTTATTCCAAACAAAATACAGTGGAAAAATCCTTTGTTTCCATTGTTGGGAATTTTCTGATAAATTCCGAAACAAAAAAAAATATGAACAGAGAGTAATACTCTGTTTTCATGATTTCTGATAATTCAAAAACACAAGAACAAAGCATAAAATAATACTCTACTTTGCCTCAGGATCAAAAACATGATCAAAATAATACTCTGTCTTAATATAGCGAAAATAGAAAAAATCGCTTTGCTGTAACTGATGTTGCAGCAACGCAATTTTTTTCAGTTGCTGTAACTGGTGTTGCAGCAACGTAACCTTTTGACGTCAAGTATTTTTTGAGTTACGGTGTAACAACAACGGAGATTTTTGATGTCAAGTATTTTTCGACTTATGGTGTAACAGCAACGCACAAAAAGGAACTTCTATTTATAAACAGTAAATCAACTGATACAAATTTGTCTTCCTCTCACACAGAGAGATTTCTCAACTGCTGTTACAAAACATCTTCCTCTTAACAGAGGGATTCACCAATCTATGTTAAAGAGCATCTTCCTCTCAACAGAGGGATTCATCGATCTATGCTTAAGAGCATCTTCCTCTTGACAGAGGGATTCACCAAACTATGCTGAAAAGCATCTTCCTCTTGACAGAGGGATTACATCAGGAACGCTTCAGTTCCACACAAATAGCATCCTCCTTCTAACAGAGGGATTCACCAACATGCCTTCTTCAGAGGCACTTCAATCTGTGTCTGCATTCATTTAGCACATACGCGCTGCAGCGTATTGCCCTGCAAAACTTCACGCTGCTGCGTGCTCCCCTTTGCTCTCTATCTCTCTTTTTTCTACACTGCTGTGTCTACACATATATAGTGCAGGAAGCAGTCATAACTTATCCATCAACCGCCTCAACTCTCTGACAGAGTCTCTGCTGCACATAATGAACAAATCTGATCTTTTGCTGTATTTCTTGAGTCGGTTGTGCTGAAACCCAAGACTGATAAATGCTGCGGCTGGCTCGAGGCTGGTACTTTCCTTCTCGGCCATGCTTCTTCTTTAATGCTGTAGGTGAGCAGTTATTGCGTAGAGCCCAGATCTGATCTTCCTCCTCCTTTGGGAATACAAACAGGTAAAGGGCGAAAAGACACTTATGGCGGTGGCGTGAATAAGCCGAAACAAATAATACCCGTTGGAATAAAGACAGATGGACTACTGGGGTTGTTTGCAGGTGAAAGTGCGATTTCTTTTCAACTGTTGCTGCAGTTGAAATTACATTCCAACACTCCCCTTTAATTTCAACTGTTGCTGCAGTTGAAATTACATTCCAACACTCCCCTTTAATTTCAACTGCTGGGTTATCAGTCATACCCAGACACTTCATCAAAAATTCGAAATTTTTCTGATCCAATGGTTTGGTCAGAATATCAGTGACCTGCTCCTTCTCTGCTCTTATGACAGATTTAATTCCATATATCTCCCCTATAGGAAGATTCATATGATAGAGTTCTTCCAGGGTCATTATCAAATCTTCAATCTCTTCCTCTGTCATATTGAAAAGGGTTTTGGCAGCGAAGCCCATCTCAGCCATCTTGGCAAGAGTTACATATCGAACTCCATATTCTTTAAATAGATCTTCAAGGAACTTCAATTCCTTTCTCCCATTCATGGGTTCTGTCCATTTCCTATCTTGAACTCCATCTTATAAATAAACAGGGTCATCAACATGACTAGATAAAGCAAACAAAGAATTTTTACCTTCATTTGTTGCTTCTTGTGGTGTGCTTGGAGGAGCACATTCATTTCTCCTCAAGGGTGCGACTTGCTGCCCTTGTGTTGGCGCCGCTATTTGGGAATGTACTTCAGCCATCTCCTCATCACCTTCATTACGAAACAAACATATTTTATCATTCACTGTTTTCTCTAAGCTTTCATCACAAGCTTTCTCCTCAATGAATTGAGGTTTTGCTGTCTTCACTTTCTCCATGCCTTGATAGGCTATCTTGAGAGTTTCGCATGCTTCTCTGGATGTCTTAGCTGCTGCTATCCTTGGAAAAGCACTTTCATTCACTGCTCGATACAAGAAGTAGAGGGCCAAAGCATCTTTCTTCTTATAGTTCTTCAACAACTCTTTCTCTGCCTGAGTTAAGCTATTAAACTCATTTTCATTTGCTGGTTCTTCAAAACCATCTTTAACAAATTCCCATAAATCTTCTAAGAAAAGCAAAGCTCTTATAACTATTTCCCAATAGTGATAATTTTTCCCATTAAGTAGTGGGAGTTGAGTATTAAAAATACCCATGCTAGTGTTGGTGCTGGCCATTCTTGCACTCTTCAAAAATACTTGATTGTGTATTAAAATAACTGACTATCTTCAATATCTTCAATAGTAACACAGAAAACTAGCTTAAGAAATACCTTGGATTTTTCTTGTCTGAGTCTTCACTCTGCTGGAGAAGCTGCTTCAGCAAGAAACCTTCCTTCAGCTTCTTTGACGTCTTCAAAGAGCCTGGACTAGCTCTGATACCATGTCGAGAATTTCTGGTTATTCCAAACAAAATAGAGTGGAAAAATCCTCTATTTCCACTGTTGGGAATTTTCTGATAAATTCCGAAACAAAAAAAATATGAACAGAGAGTAATACTCTGTTTTCAGGATTTCTGATAATTCAAAAACACAAGAACAGAGCATAAAATAATACTCTACTTTGCCTCAGGATCAAAAACTGATCAAAATAATACTCTGTCTTAATATAGCGAAAACAGAAAAAATCGCTTTGCTATAACTGGTGTTGCAGCAACGCAGTTTTTTTCAGTTGCTGTAACTGGTGTTGCAGCAACGTAAATTTTTGGTGTTGCAGCAACGTAACCTTTTGACGTCAAGTATTTTTTGAGTTACGGTGTAACAGCAACGGAGATTTTTGACGTCAAGTATTTTTCGACTTACGGTGTAACAACAACGCACAAAAAGGAACTTCTATTTATAAACAGTAAATCAACTGATACAAATTTGTCTTCCTCTCACACAGAGAGATTTCTCAACTGCTGTTACAAAACATCTTCCTCTTAACAGAGGGATTCACCAATCTATGCTAAAGAGCATCTTCCTCTCAACAGAGGGATTCACCGATCTATGCTTAAGAGCATCTTCCTCTTGACAGAGGGATTCACCAAACTATGCTGAAAAGCATCTTCCTCTTGACAGAGGGATTACATCAGGAACACTTCAGTTCAACACCGATAGCATCCTCCTTCTAACAGAGGGATTCACCAACATGCCTTCTTCAGAGGCACTTCAATCTGTGTCTGCATTCATTTAGCACATACGCGCTGCAGCGTATTGCCCTGCAAAACTTCACGCTGCTGCGTGCTCCCCTTTTCTCTCTATCTCTCTGTTTTCTACACTACTGTGTCTACACATATATAGTGCAGGAAGCGGTCATAACTTATCCATCAACCGCCTCAACTCTCTGACAGAGTCTCTGCTACACATAATGAACAAATCTGATCTTTTGCTGTATTTCTTGAGTCGGTTGTGCTGAAACCCAAGACTGATAAATGCTGCGGCTGGCTCGAGGCTGGTACTTTCCTTCTCGGCCATGCTTCTTCTTTAATGCTGTAGGTGAGCAGTTATTGCGCAGAGCCCAGATCTGATCTTCCTCCTCCTTTGGGAATACAAACAGGTAAAGGGCGAAAAGACACTTATGGCGGTGGCGTGAATAAGCCGAAACAAATAATACCCGTTGGAATAAAGACAGATGGACTGCTGGGATTGTTTGCAGGTGAAAGTGCGATTTCTTTTCAACTGTTGCTGCAGTTGAAATTACATTCCAACACTCCCCTTTAATTTCAACTGCTGGGTTATCAGTCATACCCAGACACTTCATCAAAAATTCGAAATTTTTCTGATCCAATGGTTTGGTCAGAATATCAGTGACCTGCTCCTTCTCTGCTCTTATGACAGATTTAATTCCATATATCTCCCCTATAGGAAGATTCATATGATAGAGTTCTTCCAAGGTCATTATCAAATCTTCAATCTCTTCCTCT
Source organism: Pinus tabuliformis (assembly GCA_031772625.1). Classification (NCBI taxonomy): domain Eukaryota; kingdom Viridiplantae; phylum Streptophyta; class Pinopsida; order Pinales; family Pinaceae; genus Pinus; species Pinus tabuliformis. The sequence goes on from CM062818.1 coordinate 893,924,355, forward strand.
GTCATATTGACAAGGGTTTTGGCAATGAATCCCATCTCAGCCATCTTGGCAAGAGTTAGATATCGAACTCCATATTCTTTAAATAGATCTTCAAGGAACTTCAATTCCTTTCTCCCATTCATGGGTTCTGTCCATTTCCTATCTTGAACTCCATCTTCTAAATAAACAGGGTCATCAACATGACTAGATAAAGCAAACAATGAATTTGTACCTTCATTTGTTGCTTCTTGTGGTGTGCTTGGAGGAGCACATTCATTTCTCCTCAAGGGTGCGACTTGCTGCCCTTGTGTTGGCGCCGCTATTTGGGAATGTACTTCAGCCATCTCCTCATCACCTTCATCACGAGACAAACAAATTTTATCATTCACTTTTTTCTCTAAGCTTTCATCACAAGCTTTCTCCTCAATGAATTGAGGTTTTGCTATCTTCACTTTCTCCATGCCTTGATAGGCTATCTTGAGAGTTTCCCATGCTTCTCTGGATGTCTTAGCTGCTGCTATCCTTGGAAAAACACTTTCATTCACTGCTCGATACAAGAAGTAGAGGGCCAAAGCATCTTTCTTCTTATAGTTCTTCAACAACTCTTTCTCTGCCTGAGTTAAGCTATTAAACTCATTTTCATTTGCTGGTTCTTCAAAACCATCTTTAACAAATTCCCATATATCTTCTGAGAAACACATAGCTCTTATAACTATTTCCCAATAGTGATAATTTTTCCCATTAAGTAGTGGGAGTTGAGTATTAAAAATACCCATGCTAGTGCTGGTGCTGGCCATTCTTGCACTCTTCAAAAATACTTGACTGTGTATTAAAATAACTGACTGTCTTCAATATCTTCAATAGTAACACAGAAAACTAGCTTGAGAAATACCTTGGATTTTTCTTGTCTGAGTCTTCACTCTGCTGGAGAAGCTACTTCAGCAAGAAACCTTCCTTCAGCTTCTTTGACGTCTTCAAAGAGCCTGGACTAGCTCTGATACCATGTCGAGAATTTCTGGTTATTCCAAACAAAATACAGTGGAAAAATCCTTTGTTTCCACTGTTGGGAATTTTCTGATAAATTCTGAAACAAAAAAAATATGAATAGAGAGTAATACTCTGTTTTCAGGATTTCTGATAATTCAAAAACACAAGAATAGAGCATAAAATAATACTCTACTTTGCCTCAAGATCAAAAACTGATCAAAATAATACTCTGTCTTAATATAGCGAAAACAGAAAAAATCCCTTTGCTGTAACTGGTGTTGCAGCAACGCAATTTTTTTCAGTTGTTGTAACTGGTGTTGCAGCAACGTAAATTTTTGGTGTTGCAGCAACGTAACCTTTTGACGTCAAGTATTTTTTGAGTTACGGTGTAACAACAACGAAGATTTTTGACGTCAAGTATTTTTCGACTTACGGTGTAACAACAACGCAGAAAAAGGAACTTCTATTTATAAAAAGTAAATCAACTGATACAAATTTGTCTTCCTCTCACACAGAGAGATTTCTCAACTGCTGTTACAGAACATCTTCCTCTTAACAGAGGGATTCACCAATATATGCTAAACAACATCTTCCTCTCAACAGAGGGATTCACCGATCTATGCTTAAGAGCATCTTCCTCTTGACAGAGGGATTCACCAAACTATGCTGAAAAGCATCTTCCTCTTGACAGAGGGATTACATCAGGAACGCTTCAGTTTCACACAAATAACATCCTCCTTCTAACAAAGGGATTCACCAACATGCCTTCTTCAGAGGCACTTCAATCTTTGTCTGCATTCATTTAGCACATACGCACTGCAGCGTATTGCCCTGCAAAACTTCACGCTGCTGCGTGCTCCCCTTTGCTCTCTATCTCTCTGTTTTCTACACTGCTGTGTCTACACATATATAGTGCAGGAAGCGGTCATAACTTATCCATCAACCGCCTCAACTCTCTGACAGAGTCTCTGCTGCACATAATGAACAAATCTGATCTTTTGTTGTATTTCTTGAGTCGGTTGTGCTGAAACCCAAGACTGATAAATGTTGCGGCTGGCTCGAGGCTGGTACTTTCCTTCTCGGCCATGCTTCTTCTTTAATGTTGTAGGTGAGCAGTTATTGCGCAGAGCCCAGATCTGATCTTCCCCCTCCTTTGGGAATACAAACAGGTAAAGGGCGAAAAGACACTTATGGCGATGGCGTGAATAAGTCGAAACAAATAATACCCGTTGGAATAAAGACAGATGGACTGCTGGGATTGTTTGCAGGTGAAAGTGCGATTTCTTTTCAATTGTTGCTGCAGTTGAAATTACATTCCAACAAATATGCTCTGGATAGCAACAAATTCAAAGAAATAATCAACAGAAAGGGACTGGAAGATGATGTAGCCGAAAAGGGATTTGCAACATATGCTTGACTAAAGGTAGATGTCTGACAAAAGAAATTATACTGCCAGGCTGGGAAAAAATACCACGCTCAGAAGAAGCGGAATATATCTCTGTTTCCGCTGCAAGAGTCGAATGGGAAAGGCGCGCTCCAGTGAGCCCTCTGGTTAATGGAATTCACAGATCGACCAGGAGCACGATGCATCTGACCATATCCTTCTCTCCCCAAAGCACGCGGCGAATATCAAATTTAGATCGTCTCCTTCTCTCTCCCAAAGCAAGCGGCAAATATCAAATTTAGATCATCGATTTGCAGTAGTCCCACCCGTGTTGTTATACACAAAGAAATCCCAGAAAAACTGAGAACCAAAAAAAATTGAGATCTATATTGGATGGAAACCATCATCTCTCATACAGATCTACCATCATCTCTAATACAGATATGTAGATCTGGAATAAGAAATTTTAAGAATACACTTAAACAAAAAAAACATTAAATCATTAGAAAAATGCGAAACTCCAAAAGGGTATTTAGCATGGCAGCTTGCTCTGTTATTATATAAAAGTATTCTATTACTCACAATCCTCCGTTAATGTATATAGAAAGCTTCGATTATATAGTAATGAAGGATCGATTAAGAATAACGACAACTCGACAGATGCAAGTCCTTATATGAGCTTACAACTCACCATACTATGTGACCTTACAACTCACCATACTTAGTTCATACGGAAGTGAAGCGTTGGAAAAAAAAAACTTCAACATACCCATATTAAATATTTATCCATCCCCTCGGGAATGAATGTGAAAAATAGCATAGAAGAAAAAACAAATAGGAAATTGCTGGAGCATTCATGGGGAACAAGCATAAAAAAACATCATCCCATTATTTTCTCCCCAGGACTTGGGAGTGAAACAAGTAAGGGTAAGTGATAACATTGTTAACTTCATCAATAACTTCATGTGGGAGTGAAACAGATAAGGGTAAGTGATAACATTGTTAAAAAAAGTATAGAAGAAAAAACAAGTAGGAAATCGTTGAAGCATTCATGGGGAACAACCATAAAAAAAAACATTATCCCATTATTTTCTCCCCTGGACTTCGGAGTGAAACAAGTAAGGGTAAATGATAACATTGTTAACTTCATCAATCGCATTTTGATTGTTGCTGGGAAAGTTGTCACTTGAAGGAATAACTTGGATGGTAACAGGATATTTGTATGTTGTTCATAGTTCATTTTGTTCTCCATGAGTTCACACAAAGTTGTAATTTCTGTCAAAAGAAATTTCATTTTTCAATACATTTTCTTTTCTTTGTATAAAGTCTCACAATCCAAGAAATAGACATTTTCTATTAACTTTACAAATATGTAAGTCATACTCATATGAGGGATTGTAGAGTTTTGAGTATTGGGGAGTCAATACAAAACATCAACAATTCTGGAGTTTTGGTGTTTGGAATCGATTTGCAAATAGCCTCACCAGTGTTCTAGCATATTTACAAAGTTAGTAAAATTTCCCAAAATTTGATGCTACAATATTGCCATTTTTTACATTTTTCTCTCATAACAATACATTTTTACGCCATAAGGCATTCCCTTTTGAAATGAAATCCCTCCTATCCGACATGTAATATTGTGAACCCTTGATTTTCATGTTAGACGATTGAAACAACGTCAACCATCCGATTTAAACTCCTATTTTCAGTTACAATTCGATTAAGTGGTAGATCCGGTATTGTTAATTACAATTACTTGCCATGATAAGCCACCGCTGTGGAGAGGATGAGGCCCCTGTTGCACATAAGCTCTTGGTCAGACGCTGTGAGCCTATTCCTCGCCACATTGGTTTTCTTGGGAGCACTGGTCAGCGAACCCTTTCCTGGAATTCCATTCTCCCCAAACGACCCAGGTTCTCCATTCTCCCCAAATGACTCAGGTTTTGTTGCCACTCTCTGTCGGGGTCATGACAGTGGCTTCTCTGGTTTTTATGCCAGAACTCCATTCTCCCCAAACAACTCAGGTTTTGTTGCGGCTCTCTAACGGGGTCATGACAATGTCTTCTCTGGTTTTTATCTAGTCTCAGGGAGTCGACCATGCCCCCGATGCATTACAAATTTTGGTTGATACGTTTACCTCTGTTATACGATGATTATTTATAAACTGTGATAGCCCAATGGTTCTTTGTTAAATTTTCTTTCTAGGAATTTCTTGTTTTTGAATATCCTTCAATAACACGTAATATTTGATTCATAGTAGGATGTCTAGATTGGTTATTCTAACTGTTTTCTTGTTAGAACCGCTCCTGTTTCAGTCTTATATGGATAGTGAGAGTGTCGACTTTTACATTATAGCATACTGTATATTGCTTTTACCGGAGTTGTAAACACTGTTGTGAATAAGAAAGAACCTTATTTATGTTTCTATATGCTACAATCATCTTTGTATAACAGAAAACTGTTTTATTTTCCGTTTACCACTATTGGGAAGGTGTAGCGCGGACATCTCGGAACTGTTTGAACTAATCTCAGTGCCCCTATAAAATTTTTCCGAGGTTCTCTATAAATATTAAATAGAGTTAAAAGCAAAAAAAAAAAAAAAAAAACCAACTTAATCCTTTCTCGTCAACATAAATTTCTGGCGATTCCTCATTTTCATGATTCATAGGATCTGCAAACAATTATTTCAACTAGCATCGATTGATTTCTCATTTTGATGTAGAAACGTGCACATCCAAAAGATTGGCATAAACTCACAGTTGCTTCTGGTTAATGCGTACCATTAAAGGTAAACGCTGCACAAGCAAATCGAGAGGTAAACGTTGCGTAGTTAAATTTATACGTGTGAAATGACTTTTAATGAATCAAATTGAGGATGATGTGGTAGTGCTATTCTAAGGTCACTTGAAGACCCGGAATATCCCAGTGTAAATAAATGTATGACATATAAATTATATATATTTTTAATACATTTATGTTAATATAGATTACTAAAATAATATTAATATATCTTGTATTCTTTAGCTGTATTCCATAGTATAAAGCATATTATATTTATAAAGCATGTAAGGAATACCTAATATAAAAAAGTATATAACGAAGACAAACACAAGACGAGCTAGAAGCATCAATATGTGTAGTATAATTTGTAAGTGTGAAATTTGATTATTATATTATGGCTCTAGGATTTTAGTTATTCTATTGCAATACCATGGGTCAATACCATGGCTTATCAACACCACATCCCCAAAAACCATAACTTATTTGTAAATCAAAATATTTTAGAAATACTTTATTTTAATTTAATTTTATAACATTTTTAACTAAATCTAAAAGAAAAAAGGTTATAATTACTTTTGAAGTATATCTAAACTCTCTATCCTCACAACTACTAAAATAAGAGAGTCATAAGAGCACAACTACTAAAAATAGAGAGTCATAAGAGCATAACTGTGTAGACAATGGAAGGGAAAAAAATCATAATACCATGGGCCATCTAGGCTTTTGATTATTATGTTATGGATCTAGGATTTTAATTATTCTATTACAATACCATGGCTTATCAACACCACATCCCCAAAAACCGTAACTTGTTTCTAAACATTTTTAATTAAATCTAAAAGAAAAAAGGTTATAATTACTTTTGAAGTATATCTAAACCCTCTATCCTAACAACTACTAAAAATAGAGAGTCATAAGAGCATAACTGTGTAAACAATGGAAAACAATGTAAGAATTTTTATGTGCATTTGTTTGCAATAGGTTTCCTGAAAAGATTTTGCACAGTTATTAATTTTGCTTCATCAAAATGTTTGCAAAAGTTATAACTTTGCGATAATGTTTAAAAACTTATATACAACAACTCATTATTCATTGTGTAATTTGACAATGATTTTAATGTTTATATAACCAAATCATATAAAATTTGTAATAATGGTTAAAAAAATTATTAAATAAGAAATTATTTAAATATTAAGTATTTTAATTAGAATTAAGGATTTTAATTTAAGAGGCTGCGTATAGATTAATTAAAAAATAATATGTGGATTGGTACTAATACGTCACTTTGTGTTGTGAAGGTCACTAGTTCGAAACTCTGTGGGAAAAAATCCAATCATGTTAAGGGTTGGTGTGGCCCAGGCTGGGTGCAATCCCCGAGTGATTTTGACGGCTTAGATGCCCTTGGGTAACGATTTCTTAAGCCATAGGTGAAGCCTAATGTAATATCTAATGAACTTAGACAACTTGATAAACAAAAAAATAATAATAAATAAACATATACAAATTGATAAGTGATGTTAATGAGTATATATTGTGATTTTATAAAATAAGACGTCGCTTGAAAAATGGAAAATTGTGAAAGAAAAATTGAAAGTCCAAGAATTTTGATTCTTTAATTAGAAATTCAGATTTGGGAAAAACAATAGATTTTAAGGGGTCACCTAGCACAGAGAGGATACAACTTAATGGGGGAACAAGTCCTAGGAAATAAATAACTATTAGTGGAATGTTTTCTGCATGCTATATGGCTAGGAGAGATTAGTGGTAAGTGCATAAATACTTGAGAAAAGGAAGGAGCCTCAAGTTGCGGGAACACAGGTAGATCTACTAAGATGGGGTTGCATCTGCGATTTCCACCATCTATCACTCGAAAGTGAAATCTGCAAAACTAAGAACAAGAAAGCATGAGGAAATTGCTTTTATGAAAACACAACCAATGCTTGGGAGTGTCTGGGTAAAGAGATTTTGGCTTATCGATCAACTAAAGATGGGTGGAACATCCCTCATTAATTTGTATTGCCCATATTGTCGCAACTTCATCCAATCCTTATTGCATCCCTAATCAATTTGTACCACCCATATGGTTGTGGCTTCATCCAATCCATAATGCATGTGTCTTATCAACGTCTTTAATTCATTATTATTGATGCTTCATGCAAAAATATCTAGAAATAGATTAGATTCTAATCAATGGCTTAATCCTCGTCTTCTTCTAGAAGTTTCACCTCCAATTTAATTAATACCCTTTAATTATTTTAATTTCCTAAGTTTAGGCTTAGGCACCCATTAGAAATAATTAATTATTTTAATAAAGTTGTCTTCTAGTGGAATTTCCCAAAATGATTTCTGGGTATTCTGGAATACATGTGTCCAAGCCTCCTGACAAATTTTGAATCTTAGACCACATCTGATGCTATTGGAAATCAACACTCCCTCTTAGCGAGGAATGTGCTCTAGTAATGTAACTTGCTGAAGAATCACCCTGACTCTGTAACATCTCTCTTTGCATCGCTGATGTTTGACATTACTGCCCACCAACTATTGCGCAAATGTTGCATCTGTGCTGCTGCTGACCCTACTACTACCAACACTGCATACGTACTACAACCCTTGTAAATGCTGCATATGTGTTGCTAATGGCTCTGCCACTGCCAATGCTGCATCTGCACTGCAACCTTCTCCAACTGTTGTTTCTACTGCATCAACAATGGAAAAGCATCCAAAATTATTGAACAAGTGTTCATTATGATGTATCTGCTGCTGGAATTCTGATTGCTACTAGTCTTTGCGTTGTCAATGAAGCCACTGCACCGCTGCTAACTTTGCTCTATGCCAACTGGATTGCTGCCAACTCTAGCTCTACACTGCTATGATTCTGGTGCTCTTAGCCATTGCAACTGTCACTCCAACACTCCTCTGCATCAAGTGACTCGGTCCATCCTGCTACTTCTAATATGGTCTCCTCTAGAAAGGTATTGATCCAAGAGGCAGACTCCTCAAGGATCCTGCCCATCTGCAGTTCTTGGGAACTACACTACCAGATCACCCCACCTCTCCCCTAGAGATATCTGGGCAATCATGGAAAACTCCTCCTCCTCGATATTTGCAGATGTAGCCTTCAGATCATGCTTATCGTCTTTATCCTTCTTCTTGAGAGGACACTACATAGCATAGTGACCAAGTTTACCACACCTGAAACATTTGATCTTTGATACATCCTTCTTCTTTCTCCGCTACTCTTGCTACCCCTTAGATGCAAGGGATGCATTCTCTTCCTCCTCCTTGGGCTTCGTCCCATTTTTTATACCGCCATCAAGTTTGCACTTGACTAAGTCTCGACTCATCTCTTCCTCCTGAAGAGCGACCCACATTCATTCCCATTCTAGCAATTTCTCTCTACCCAGGATAATATGGAAAAACACTTGTCTTTCCTCTGAGACTGAATTTAGGGTCAACCTCACCATATCTGTAGGTTGAGGTGTTGATCCTACAGCTCCCAACTGATGTCAAACTTCCTAAAGCTTTGATAGGAATGAATCAATGTGTTCCCCTTTCTCCATCCTAGCTTATCTCATATTCTCCTCCAATTACATCTTTTGATGCTCGAACAATCCCTGATACAACGTAGCCAAGGCATCCCACATCTGTCGGGCAATATCCTTGCCGACAATATGACACGCTACGTGATCTCTCACTTTGTCGAGGATCAATCGCTTGGCCTTTGCCATCTCACCCTTGTACTTCTTGAGCAGATCTAGACCCGCGAGTACAAATACCAAACTGTCGACTTAGGTTTTGAGATTCTAATCATCGAGAAGGCATGAGATCCTTGCCTTCTAGATCACATAGTTGGATGCATCATCCAACTAATCTTGATCTCACAACCCATGAGCTGCGATCTCTGCAAAAAAAAATGTCATACTGCCTCCTCTCTCCTCTGCACAGCTACTAGGCTGGCCTACACACTTCATGCTGAAGTTAATAGATCTGCTCCTCTCTGATGCTGCTCAACAGTTGAGAAATCGACTTCCCTGGCTAGGAATTCTCTGAGGAAGAAATTCCCTCAAGTGTCTCCTTCATTCTTCTGACATTTTTCTGCCCCAACAACTGCTGCAGAAAATTGCGTCTCCCCATAAACTACTATGTGTTGAAGCTTTTCTTGCGCTGCTCCCTCTGCCACTAACAAATCTCGATCTGGAAATCTTACCTCTCCTTCACTCACTCATAGAGAGATCTTCCACGAAAGTCTTGCCCTCCTGGCTTTGATTACGCAATGCCTCTCGGGATTCGATCTACTGCCTATGCAACACTTCGATTTACTTCCTCCTCTTCAACATTGGCTCTTCTGTTCTGCTCCCTTGCTTCACTTGTCCTTTGATACCATGTGAAAATTTGGATGCACAAATATCTACTGCAACAACCGATTATTTTTCTTCTATTTGTTAATTACTGAACAAAATTATTTATTGTTTCCTTCAGTGAACACCGAAACTAATACATTACAGCCTTCACCATTTAAATAAAATGCAGAAACGAGAAACTTAACAAGAAAGAAACACAACACATGACACCGTTATTTTTGGAAAAATGTTCTCGAAAAAACCCAATGGGGGAAAACCTATGCAACAGTTTGAGGTTTTGTATTATTATGTAATAGTTTGTGAATACAATATTTGGATGCCTTTCTAGCTATCCAATACAGAAAATCTGACTGGCAGAGAGATAAGTGAGATATAGCTCACACTATCACTGGCGATCCATGACCGATCTAGCCATTGAATGATTAACCCCTAGCTTCCTCTACAAAGTTTATGCGCAATCATTGCACTGCTCTGCGTCACAGCTTCTGGGGACTACATCAGTCCTTTGGTTGATCGATTTCCCTCTAGAAATTCGACTCCTGCTGTCCCGGTCTCACACCCTAGATTTTGGCTCTGAAATTCGACTTCTCCAGGAAATGCGGATCTCCTCTCGGGCTTTGCATTGCCTCTTATGGATCTCTCTCTGCCTCCTCTGCGATGTATTCTCGGATCCGGAAATCTTCCCTCGGAAACTATCCCTGCCCCTCACTGCAATAAATCACTTCGATCTCTTCTCTAACAACTGCTGCGCTGCCCTTTCTGAGAAATTCGATCTCTTGATCTGATCTGATATTCAGCCTATGAGTGACATCAGTTAAAGATTTATTGTTTAAAGGTATTACAGACTCGTGTTGGTGTGTGTTCTGCGTTATTGAAACAACGGATTGATCAGATTCCCAATACACAGACAATTAAATGGAAAGACAACAGAGAAATGCAGTAAGAAAACACAAAGACACAAGAAATTTAATAAGGAGTTCACCCTATTCTCCAGGGCTACATCTTCGGTCTAGCTTTCAATGGTGGCCTTGTTTTATTGTGTCCTTAAGCAGATAATTACAATACAGGGACTCAATGCGAGTTCTCCTGAAGCAGGTTTTGCTTGGCAAGGTGGTTCTTAGATTCCCCAAGCCACTGGAGTGCACAGACTCTTCTTCTTCCTACCAGTTCTGTGACCTTCTGGTCTACAGTGGAAAGAGCCAAATGTGGTGCTAAGTCCGGATAGATTCCTCTATGGGATGGCTTGAATCTCCCAATCTCTCCAGTGCTCGATGCTGCCTTTGGTCAGCTCGACCCTCTGCCTTCTGCTGCTTTGATTTACTGCCTTCTTCTCTGGTTTCTGTCTCTTAGTTTTCAGTCCTCCTCTCGGGGTTCACTCTGACTGACTCTAACTGCGTATTCTGTCTCTATTCATGGCTTTTAACCATTCATTCCAATGCCTGTTTGGTTCCTCTTTCGCCTCTGTCGATTCACCATCTTCAGCTGCGCTTGGAGTTCCCTGTTTGGCGTCATCATCAGCGCTTAGGGAGTGGCCACATGTCCTCCTCTAAACGGTGCCAGCATGTTTCGTCGGTTCGTTTCTTCAGTTACATAATGGATGAAGTCTTTCCTCCACCGTGGTGGTCAAAAGATTCCAAATCCATCTAAAACGCGGCGTATTCCCTTGTCGATTCTGCTTCCTCCATCAGGCATGATCTCAGCCGTCCGATCTGGGGCCTCTAGATCCAACGTCACACGCACGTTTCGCGCGGTTGACTTGATTGACCGATAGCGCGCGATCAAAATCGGTTTTCTCTCACCTCCGCTTGCCATGCATCGATCGATGAATGGAATCGCTCCCCTCTCGTCCAAAACCTTTTATCGTTTGAGGGCACCTCGATCAATACCGCTAGTTTTGCAAAGTGCGGGTGCCACCTTTGTACTTTAGCGCCTTTCGCTTTTCCGCCCGTGGTTCTCCGACTCACCATGCGTTCATGTGATCGGGTCTCCTCCTTCATGGCCTTGTTCGCCCAGTAATCCCGCATAAAAAATCACTTTATTTTCCCGATCCGGGGCTCCCAGGGGCTACTTGACCTCCTGTGCAGTTTCCATGGGCCTCGGTCAGTGCGCTTTGACAGAGGTCCTCGTCGTTCCACGCTGGCTGCCACTGCCACTAGTTCAAGGGTGTTTTTGATCGCTGTTTTGGATTCTTTAGAGATCTGTTCCGACCTGATACAGTCATGGTTCTTTGATAGTATTCTATGGATCCAATTCGGATCATGATCTCTCTGTGATATATTTTCCAAATGCCCATCAAGCCTTCTCTTATAATATTCTCTTTGAGAACCAATGACCCAGATTAGATTCTAATTAATGACTTAGATCATTTTGTCTTGATCCTCGTCTTATTCTAGAGGTTTCACCCCTATTTTAATTAACACCCTTTAATTATTTTAATTTCCTAAGTTTAGACTTAGGCACCCATTAAAGATAAATAATTATTTTAATAAAATTGTATTCGGGTGGAATTTCCCAAAATGATTTCTGGGTATTCTGGAATACATGTGTCTAAGCCTCCTTGCCAATTTTGAGGCTTATAGCACATCTGATGCTACAAGAAATGAACACATCATACAATACTCAAATCAGAAATCTGAGGCTGCCATAGAGTTTAGGACACTCAAAATCCCCTTTCTAGGCTCTTCTTAAGCTCCAAAAGGTTACAAACTGAGCAAGATATGGCTCTTGGAAACAAGCTCTAATATTTGCCTTGAAAATTGATAAAACCTTCTAATTGTTCTACGAATTCCGCCTTTACACAGTTCGATGAGTGACAATTTTAGCTGGGAATGATGAGATTCTTGCCGCAAAAGGTGCAAATTTTGGCCTCTTTAATCCTGTCAATAACCTCCTTAAGCGCCAAAATAGGGTCATATTACATTGTGTCGTCGACGCTAACTGCCCACCCCCGTCAGCTTAGCTCCCTGCTCTGAAGATTCTTGTCCCACTGCACTGATAGGATTAGGGGCATGACAAACTTCCCGCCCCCTTTGCCGGAATCCAGGGTAATGGTCACATATATACTGCCGAGAACCGATGGTCAGGGCCTCTTCACCCATGCCCTCTACCATAGCCTCCACCGGGTGGTCTCGTGGGTGTTAATGTACATGGGGGCCAGGGCTAACTGCCCGCTAGAACCCTTGTTTGTCATAATAAATATAACTTGTGCCCATGTATAATAAGAACTAATGCGGTGGCATAACTGTAAGGTTGTAGGTTGGTTTGCAAGAGGTCTAGGGTTCGAACCCCTTTACGCCCTTCAGCCTTTATAAAAAAAAAAATCCCAACCATATTGGGCCACGTGCCACTGTCTCCTTGGGCGACATGGACCTTAATAATTGGCCCACATCACAACCAAATCGGCTAATGACATTATGCCACGTGGCCTAGTATGAAAATAACAGATGTCAAGCCGGGATTGGTCCTCCTCTCCGTCGTACACCCAGTCAGCATGCTAATGTCACCATGTCATCAGATGTATGGTCTGCCCAATCAACAACCCAATCAACCCCGTTGTTACTTTTTAGCTATTGGGCCAAAATTTAAGAGCGTGATAACTTTTGAGGTGATTCAACCGTTGGAATCAAGATGATGAACACTACAATTCGACACCAGTTTCGGGAGATTCCGAGCACTTTCATGTTTTGAGCTTATCTTTGATCTCTAGATCATGAGTAAGTTGACCAGTGATGCAAAGGAGATACTAGTTCTGAGGGGAGCGGAGGTATCAACCTAATAAATTATTTCTCATATGTGTTTTTCCTTGCTCAAGGGCCTTTAAGGAACCTTATCTCCCTTAAAGCCCTGATGGATTTTTATTTCAAAGGCAAGTGTTTGCAAATGAATGTTTGAAAACCATGCCCCCTACCTCTTTTCTTTCTAATTCCTCCCTAATTAGGTTGGAAATGTGCTTTTCCCTTTTGAAAGAAAAATATTGGGGATGGATTTTAGACTAATTGAATATCTCTAGATTGTTTGTGGTTGTTTAAAAAGGTTGAAGTTTAAGTCTCTGAGTGGACTAATATGATTCTTTAGAAGGGAGAGATATTAGTCTTGTTGAATTCCATCTTGGATGGTGTGTGAAAGCTTTAGGTGACAGGAGATTCAAACTTGGTCATTGAGCAGATCTTTAAGAAAAAAAATTGGAATACATGCTTCAGTATTCAAAATTTCAAGGAGCTTAAAAAAAATGTCAAAATAAGCTTTGTTAATATTAATGCCCCTTTGAAAAGTAAAATTGCTCTATGGTTGGATTTGGGTAATTTGTTTTGACTTGGGATAATGAGCTAACATGAGGATGGTTTAGTCAAAATAGATACTAGTTGTGCAAAATAAATCTAGAGTCATTTTTTCACATTTTCATTATTGCACCTATATAGTGCAAGACTTATGTATAGTGAAGCCAAATTGACATCAAAAGTCCTCTTGGTTAAAGGGTACATTGGAAGATTATTTGAAAGAATGGTTGGTGGACAAGTTAGCGAAGCAATATGAAAGTTTCCATTGGTGGGCGTTGTGCTTCTTTTTCCCCAAAAACTTTTTATTCATATTAGATATGGCAAAGAAGAGGCTCAAAAAATAGGGACGAATTCACGACCTTGTCCACTTTTCTTGAGGTAGCCTTAGAAAAACATGTGTGAAAGCTTCAGGTGATGGGAGATTCAAATTTTTCAATTAATCAATCCCTCAAGAAAACTTGTGTGGAGGGCATGCCTTAATATATCCAAGAGTCCAACATCCCGAGGGAGCTTAATAAAAGAACATATGAACTATAGAAAGAAAACATCTCACCCTATTGGGTTTTTAGTCTATATGAATTTTTTAATGGTGCGGAGTTCAATTTCATGAAATTTCATATTTTTTTTTTCTTGATATAGATTATAGATGTACATATAAGAGGGATTTTCTTTTTGCATAAATGAAGACTGGTTCTAGGTAGCTTCAAGATGATGGTAGACATATATACTAGATGAATTTTATTTTTGTATAATGGAGGAATGGTTATAAATAGCTTCGAGCTACATGATTGATTAAATTATTAAACATTTTTTAGTTTGGATGTGTATAGTAGTCAAAAGACTGTGAAAGAGTGGTAAGTCTACTAGGTGATATTTAAGGTGGATTGAAAAACCAAGCACACTCCTTTCAAATTTAACAACATGTATTCCGGTTTTCTATAATTTCATGTGGGCATAATATACCCAAAATCTATGACCATTTTGACGACTTGTGATGGGACTTGTTGCAACAAATAGTCCATGCCCAACAATATCAAAATCTTCTATTCACGGAAAAGGAAGAGGAGTGTTTCATATAAAGATGGAAGCTTCTCACATAAGTCTTCCTGAGAAAAAAGTGAAAGCTATCGTTGAGAAACTGGCTAGGGATAGGTCACTAAAAGAACCACCAATTCGTATCTATTTCAGGACGTAATCTGGGTATCTCTCATCTCAAGCGTTCTTGTGGTAATATGCCATTGAAAATAAGACATCCTAACATTTCTGCCCAGAAAGTGCAAGGTGAAGATGTTTCGGAAGTGATAAAGGTTTATGCTTATCAATGTACTTCAAAAAACATCAAGACAAGACAATGTCAAGGAGCTAGAACAATGTTAAAGAGGACAAGGATATTGAAGCAACAAAATGTAATGGTGAGAGCTTGTATGTTTCAATCTTGTACATTTCTTTTATAATTTTATTCCCATCATATAACTTGAATTGTGAAAAAGTGCTCTTAAGACATTGTGTTCTCATTGTGCAGGTTCATGTCAAGGTTGTCTCTGAATGATTGGCTCTCCTGCTTGTGAGTTTTCGTCGTGCAAGTTTACTCCATACTTATTAAGTCATCTATCGCAGCATTATAGTTCATTGGTTGATAAAAATGCTATTATGATGGCCCTCCCAAGGATGATTGGACTACTTGTGAACATGGATATTTTCAATTTTGAGGGTTTATATGTTGCTTCATTGTCGAGGAAAATGTGCTTTCTAATGCTCTAGATTTTATTAACAAACGGGGTTTATGTTTTGCAGGTCAGGGATTGTGCTCTTGAACAAAATCTTATGGCCATTTTGACGACTTATGATGGGACTTGTTGCAAATAGTCCATGCCCAATGATATCAAAATCTTCTATTCATGAAAAGGAAAGAGGGGGGTTTCATATAAATATGGAAACCTCTCCAATTAGTCTTCCTGAGAATAAGGTGAAAGCTATTGTTGAGAAACTTGCTAGGGACAGGGCACAAAAAAAATCCACCAATTTGTATCTTTTTTGGACGTAATCTGGGTATCTCTCATCTCAAGAGTTCTTGTGGTAATATGCCATTGAAAATAAGACGTCCTAACATTTC
The DNA here is from genome assembly GCA_031772625.1 of Pinus tabuliformis. Lineage (NCBI taxonomy): Eukaryota > Viridiplantae > Streptophyta > Pinopsida > Pinales > Pinaceae > Pinus > Pinus tabuliformis. Next base: position 893,940,237 of record CM062818.1, read on the forward strand.
TGCCCAGAAAGTGCAAGGTGAAGATGTTTCGGAAGTGATAAAGGTTTATGCTTATCAATGTACTTCAAAGAACATCAAGACAAAACGATTTCAAGGAGATGGAACAATGTTAAAGAGGACAAGGATATGGAAGCAACAAAATGTAATGGTGAGAGCTTGTATTTTTCAATCTTGTAAATTTCTTTTATAATTTTATTCCTATCATATAACTTGAATTGCGAAAAAGTGCTCTTAAGACATTGTGTTCTCATTGTGCAGATTCATGTCATGGTTGTAATTGTCTGTGCTCTGAATGGTTGGCTCTCCTGCTTGTGAGTTGTCTTCGTGCAAGTTTACTCCATACTTATTAAGTCCTCTATCACAACATTATACTTCATTGGTTGATAAAAATGCTATTATGATGGCCCTCCCAAGAATGATTGGACTAAATTTCAACTTATTCCTTACACTTCAATGTTTCCACTACTTGTGAACATGGATATTTTCAATTTTGAGGGCTTATATGTTGCTTCACTGTGGAGGAAAATGTGCTTTTTAATGCTCCATCTTTTATTAACAAACGGGGTTTATGTTTTGCAGGTCAGGCATTGTGCTATTGAACAAAATCTTATGACCATTTTGACGACTTATTATGGGACTTGTTGCAAATAGTCCATGCCCACTGATATCAAAATCTTCTATTCATGAAAAGGAAAGAGGAGGGTTTCGTATAAAGATGGAAGCCTCTCAAATTAGTCTTCCTGAGAAAAAGGTGAAAGCTATTGTTTAGAAACTGGCTAGGGAGAGAGCACCAAAAAAACCACCAATTTGTGTCTTTTCTGGACGTAATCTGGGTATCTCTCATCTCAAGCGTTCTTGTGGTAATATGCCATTGAAAATAAGATGTCCTAACATTTATGCCCAAAAAGTGCATGGTGAAGATGTTTTGGAAGTGATAAGGGTTTCTGCTTATCAATGCAATTCAATGAACTTCAAGACAAAATGATGTCAAGGAGCTGGAACAATGTTAAAGAGGACAAGGATATGGAAGCAACAAACTGTGAAGTGAAACCTGTAGTGCATGTGAAACAAAACCTCCCAAAAGTGGCTGAGAATATTATGGGTGAAGAATCTTCTGAAAATTGTCAAAGTAGCACAACAGAGAAGGGACAAGAGTTAGAAGACACTACAGAATTAGATTCAAAGTCATATCATTGTCCTAGAAGCATGGAAACAGGAGAGACATTTCAGGAAAGTGATGTGCATTTTGGGGAAGAGGACTGGTCTAATTTGCCTATGTGGTGTAGCAGTGAAGGAGATGCAGAAGGTGACATGACCTTTCACTCCTCGTCAACTTTAGAATTGTCAAATTTCTCCCGTAGGAGTGAAGCTAGCTCCTTTTCTGGGAGTCTCCCGTAGGAGTGAAGCTAGCTCCTTTTCTGGGAGGGAGAATGAGCCATCATCTTCCATTTAATGTTCTCTGGGTGCAACAAATGCTTCCATTTTCAGTCCCAACGATATGTGCAAGTCATATTTTCCAGCCACGCATTTACAGAAACAGCCTATATCTACAGATATCTCAAGTCATTATGACAAATAAATATTTCCAGCACATTCTCAAACCAATTCATACAACCAATCTCAACTGTATGAGTACTTAAATGTTCCAGAGGGAATGATGGTAATGACAAAATGCTCAGAAGTACGCAAAATCAACGAAATTGCATCCCTTTTAAAATACGAAGAAATTTCACCCTCAACTCGTACAAATCCTGAATCTTGCCATTTTCCAGGGGTAGTAGGAGTTAGTGTTCAGAAAGTCAATTCCATGCCACCCAACGAACTAGATATAAAATGTACCTGGAGTAGAATCATTAACTTGTGCACCCATGACATCGTCCGCCACATCTATAACAACAAGCCATTGAAAAAAATTGAGTTTCATATAACACGTTTTATTTCAGATAAAATGATAGCTATAGTATTGTTTTGTACTCTAAATATGCAGGTGAAAAGGAGTTTGAACTTACTCTGACATGTGCTAACAGGCGGCACAACAATTTTGCAGAGAGTAGGGAGGAGAAGCGCTTTTGTTTGATTAATCGAAACTCCAAGGATCTCACTGTTATTGGTAAAGAGCAGGCATAGGCACATGACATTGGCTTTTAGTGTTGCCTCAATAGCAGAGCAACACTGGGGGCTTACACTGTCGACTTTTCCATTGGTAACAAAATCAAGGCAGGGATATAAGGCCAATAATTGTGTTACACAATTCTTTCCTAGACTAGAGGAAGAGACAGCTTGCACCGAATTTGTTGGTCCAGCCATAAGCAGGACCAAAATGGGGATTATGGCAACAACATGCTCCATTGCCATTGAAATTGAAATTGAAGTCTCTGCAGACACCTTAACCTTAAATATGTGAAAAAAATTCTACACAATGTAAATGTAAATGTAAATCTGAAGCACAATTGTGAAACTATAAATAAAGATAAACGGTGATAAATAAAAATAAATGAAGATATTTAAACTCCCATTAACATTTGTTTCACTCAATAAATCTAACAGAAATTATACTCAACTAACACTTCCATACAAAAAATACCCTACTAAAAGACTTGTAAGCAGTTTTTCTCTAGTGTAGGTTTTGGTGAAACACCTATTTTACTGTATAATTGCATACAACCTAACACGGTATTGGACTATGAACACACTAGTGGACTGGGACTATCTAACACACTACTGGAGTGGTATCTATGCATTCAATCGAACATTTGAGTTGAACAACGAGAGTAGAATGATAGGTCATTTCATTGGTTAGTTTGAGTACGAGGGACTTGGACTATTTAACACACTATAGTTAGTTTGAGTACGAGGGACTTGGACTATTTAACACACTACTGGACTGGTATCTATCCATGCAATCGAACAATTGGGTTGAACAAGTAGAGTGGAAGGATAGGTCGTTTCGTTGGTTAATTAGAGTTCGCGGTTAATGTTAAGATGAGTTAAAGATGCTACCTGCATGTTTTAGTGCTCTAGTTCGTATGTGGATTTGGAATTGTTAACTTACAACAACCTAAAGTGCTACTTAGACTTATAATTGTGAACCTACAATAAACAACACTTAGAACTGTTAACATACACTTACAACAAATAACACTTAGAATTGTTAACATACAGTAACCTAAAATACTACCTGGACTTGAAAGTGTTACCATTTGATGCCACTCAGTCAAGAGGCATGAAATGGTGCCGTCGACTGGCTGCAGGTCGGATAGCCTCGGCTGTTATAACATCCCTATCCCATGGTTCTGGATTTGCTCGAATTGAAGGCAGATGCATTGGCCTTTGTCACAGATGCCGTAAGGCCCGCAGGCTCTGAGAAATAGGCAATTCTTACCAGAACGGTCCAGTTCGAAGTCCATACACCAATCTTAAGCATTGTTCCATCAGGGAACCAGAGAGACACGTTAGACGCGAAGGCTGCCATAGCTCAGGAATAAAAAGAAGACGATTTGCCTATATTTTCATTGAACGAAACCTACAAATTCTTGCCCGTATAGACGGCCTCGGGGCCCACTGTCGAGGAATTATAAGCAGGGCCTAAGAACACATTAGTAGTCCAGCCCTTGCAAGCCCCATAAGGCTCCTGTATTGAGTGAGATTGTGTAGAACAAAACCAACCCTCCTTGTTCCATAACGAGCTTATGAATTCAGCACAAGAGGTATTCGTCGCACAGAACAAAGGTTTTGTGTGTCTCACAAAACAATGAGCAAAACTGACAATAGTGGAAAGGTCACGAAAAATGCCAGTTGTTGGTCTCCACAATTGTTTTAACAAATTTACCAAAACCTACACTAAGTACATCTCATCGGAGCATACCTCAAAACATATTTTTATTTAAAATCTGATGTACTATGTAAACCGCGTTATTGGCAAGACAACTTAGGTTGAATGGATGCGAGCTTTTTGAAGTTAAAACAGTTGACGAGCTTCTAAGAAACTTATCTGTCTTTGTCGTTCTTTCTGCTTTGTCTGCGTATGCAAAAATTTTAAAGTGGTAGGTGTTATTTTGTTTGTTGTAACTAAGAGGATTAGGATTATTTGAGTCTTGATTGGTCTTCTGTAGTGTGGTATACTGAATATTCCTATAATCAGAATTCTCTTATTTAGAAATTTACAAATTGAGTTTATATTGTTTTACGAGTTATTGTTTTAAGATCAGGGAAAAGATTAGAGCATTTGCTCAAAGATGTTGCTAGGAGGTCAGAGAAAAGTTGATAATAATGACTTCTGGTAATCAATGCCTAATGCAGGTTTGTGTTACCTCATGAATGCAAGTCCCTATGTGAGCTTACAACTCACCATACTTAGCTCATAAGGAAAATAAGCTTTGGAGGAAATTACACATAAACGTCAAAAGAAACATAGAGACTAACTAAAGAAAACAAGAACAAAGAATGGGTCCTAGCAACAAGGCGTGGTTAGGTAACCATGTACAAACTCTCATAACCGGAGAAAGGGAGAAAAACACATAGGAAAAAACTCCAACCTGAAAAGAGATAAAGATTTTAGTGCTCAAATTATCATGGAGCTAAAATTGTTGATCCCATAACGATCTATTGAATGACAAGAACATAGGTATGCTCCCATGAAGAAGTATGGGATGTTGAAGTACCAAAACTCTGAAGATGTGAGCCATGAAACCTCAATGAGGTGGGTCGACCTGTGAAGTAGGATTGTTGCAGAGGCACACAGATGGTGTTAACTTCTTCCGAAAAAAGCTTCAAAGACACTAGACATTAGTAAAGAACCAGAACAAGGCTTCAAACAAAAGCAACACCATTGACCAACAAACAAACAATGAGGTTTGTAAGTATGGAAAATGTCGTACAACACTCTTGAAGTTGTCTGAACACTGTCACCATCACACTGATCAAACACAAAATATGAAAATTGTCAACAAAGAAACAACAACAATATCTCTCACCATCTAACTCCCCCCTTCCTCCCCCTCCAAACCACAACTACAGAAAGAAAGAGAATCAATAGTCTTCATTGTTAGCGAATTTCCCTCCCTGAAACACAACTAAGGGAACAATGGCAATCAACAATGAACAACAAATGCAACATGGCAATATGAATTCTACAAGCGTTGGTTCAATTGATCCCACAACCATTCATCAATCCATCCACAGTCGATCCCGATGGCTGGCACTGATCCATGATTCATTCTATCACATCTCTTTTGTAATGATCTGAATGTAGGACTTGTAATTGACCAAGAATGGTGATCCTTGGGTAATTTCTTTTGAGAAGGATGTGCACATAGCGCAATTTTTGTTTTTTTCACACTCAAAGTTGGGTGCCACATCGTTTTAATATGGAATGACATTACCAACCATGTCATCAATATGTTTATCACAATTAACAGAGACATTTGCTTCAAGTACCTCATAGTTGGATGCAGGTTATGAGGCAGCAGCAAGATCATATCCAAAGCCTGCTCTTGATGTCTGCACTACAGGGTTAATAGCAGAAACAATTCCCTGTCCATTCTTCCCAAGTCCTCCTCCGGTGTATCCCATTTTTCTCAGCGATCGAGACCCAATACCAGTAGTATGGTTTTCAAAACAAGGTGTGATAGAGGCATGTGATGAGTCATTATCATCAACATCAAGCCTCTAGCATTCAACATCATCAAGTGTGGAAGAAGGAGAGCTTGGCACCTTCACATCAATTGTCTCCACCTCAGATATTTGAAGATGACTAACTTCCAATGCAACTCCCTGCTTAGACTCTAGCAGCGTTTGAATGACCTCATCCTTCCGAATTAGTTGGTCAGACAAGGCATCATAATCTTGTTTCAAAAAATGGTATTGCTCCAACATTGTTTCTTTTAAACAATTAACTTCCATCAAGGAGGTCAATCTTCTCTTGAAATTCATCGGCAAGCATCTGGAAATATTTCTCTGTGGTTGGATCTAGATGTTTAACCTTCTTGAATTTGTCAGCGATTGAAGTTTGCAATCTATTTTTAAGAGTTGCATTCTCTACTTGCCATAAAGCTACCACTCACTGCAATTAAATGACCTCATTACTAAGTTCGTTTGCTGCCTTCTTCTCATGAAAGTCCTGCAACCTTTTACCCATCTTGAAAAGACCAAGTTGAAAATGTACTAGCCACACAACAAGGGTGACGATGACAACAAAAACTACTTTACACTACTTTACACTTCCAAAAATGATACAAATCAAACTAATCTAATTAGATTTAGATAACTAGCCAACAAACAGCGATCACAAACTATCAACCACAAAAACTACTTTATACAAATCAAACTAACCTAGTTAAATTTAGATAACTAGCCAACAAACCCCTTCACAAACCATCAACCTGATCCAGGTGGATATTGGTGGCCACCTGCCAAGTCCACCTGGACCCCCACCATTGTCTTTCTCAGCATTTTCAGTTTCCTTAATTGTAGCACAACTTACTATTTTTAGCAGTTTTTCGGGTCCTGAACTTTCGGAGCTGTTTTGAGGCCCTAAACGACATTTTTTGGGGAATCCGGGGGCAACATGGGTCCATGGAATGGACCGATGTTGCCCGTTCCAAAAATGATAGTGCTCGGATAGATCTTTCTAATGAGCTATTGTACGCGTCAAACGGAGATCATATGCCAAAGTTACGACCCCGGGAAGTTGATGTACCAACTTACCCCCAAACGGGGCCCACAGTTTGGCGTTTCATCTCCTAGGGTTAGGTTTTGGAATGTTAAGGGTTTTCCATTGTTTCTCAACAATACATAGGCCTTCGAGCCTCATTGTAACACAGTTGAGAGGCATGTAGCCATCACATCTCTTCTCAGAGATAAGCTACCATCGCCCTAGCTGGTTTATTTCCATTTCTGGTTGTAAGCATATTTCAGTATTTTCCATTAATGAAATGAAGTATTATTTCCGCTGCATCTTTGTGTATATGGTTATCTCTATAATTTGTTGCGTTCCTGTTTAAATTCGGATCAGTGGTATCAGAGCGGTCTGATTTTTCTCTATTTTTCTTTGCATGTCCCCAACAAGGTCGGGATATAAGGAGTTAGGGCTTGAACTGGTTGAACCTTTGCAAGACCAGCCTCGCAAATCCCAACGGCCTCCCATGGCGGACGAGAAGAAAGCCGAGGGGGCAGGAGATCCCATCAAAATCTTGCTCAAAGAAGCCCTCGAGCGACAACGGAACGCGATGATGGACAGCTTTGCCCAGATCCTTCAGCGACTACCCAGAAGCAACGCATCGGCTTCCAGCAGCTACTCTGGAAACGCCACACCCTTTAAGGTACAAGTTAATTTTGAAATCCCCATATTCGAGGGTCAGATAGACGCAGATGCCGTAGATAAATGGTTAAATCTGCTAGAGGGTTATTTTTCTGTTCATGAATTTTCGAGTCGGGAAAAGATTGTTTTTGCTCTCCTCAAAGCAGCCCCCCACGTCAAGGACTGGTGGGAAACCTACTGCGAGCAGAAGGATGAAAGTACTGGCTCACTATTTTCAGCCGCACCCACCTGGGATTCGTTCCGGGATGCCATCAAGGAGCAGTACTACCCTGTCGGGAGCTATGAGGATGAATACATAAAGTGGACCACGCTGCGGCAGGGAAGGGACCAAGACGTGCCGGAGTTCACCAATCTTTTCCATACCCTTCGCACAAAGTTGGGTATCAAGGATTCGGAGCAACATTTGATACTCAAATACCGTGGCTGCCTACACAAGTACATCCAGGAAGAAATACAATTCCTAAACATCCCCTCACTCGGCGCAGCATACCGGTATGCCGTCAAGGTCGAGCAGAAGTTTAAACAAAAGAAGCGAGACTTTGGATCTGCGAATCCAAAGCAGGGGAAAGGTGCCCCTAAACCACAGAACAAAGGACAAAGCCAAGGCGGGACAGCCCAAGACAACCAGCCGAAGCTGCAAGCAAAGAACAGCGCCGCGAAGCCGAGAAAGGACACTGGAAAATGGTGCGAGTTCCATAAGAGCTCCACTCACAACACAAGTGAGTGTCGGGCCAAGCAGTCACTGGTGGCTGAGCTAAAGGTTTCAGAATCAGATGCATGTTCCGACTCTGAGTCAGAACCCGATAAGGGGTATGAAAAAGGGAAGCAGATCATTGATGCGGATCCCAGCGCCACTGTTGCTACCGCAAAGATCCAGAAAAATGAACCCGAAGATCCAGAGGAGGAGGAGCGTCTCTTCCACTCCCAGATGTGGGTAAAGGGCTCCCCGATACAGTTCATTGTTGATAGCGGGAGTCAAAAGAACCTCATTTCGGCAGAGGTCGTGAAGCGGTTGGGCTTACCGACCACAGCACATCCACAACCATACACCATTGGGTGGCTTCACCAAGGACGAGATCTTCGCGTGAGCCAGCAGTGTCGCCTTCCATACAACATCAAGCCCTTCACGGATGAGGTATTGTGTGACATTGCTCCCCTGGAAGTTTGTGATGTATTACTAGGACAACCATACTTGTGGAAGCGACATGCTGTGTATGAATCAAGGCCCCGTGCTGTTATTATTACATTGGGAAATAAGTTGTTCAGGATACCAGAGGTAGCACCACCTGCCGCCCTCTCTTTGATTACTGCAAAACAATGCAGTAAGATCATTTCCAAAACCAGGAAATTTGTTTTCCTGATGATACGCCCTCAAGGAAAGAAGAAGACAGTGGCCGCGGCCTCCAAACGGGGCCCCTCTGCACGCCAACTACAGATGGACAAGATTGTGGAGGAGTACGAGGACATCTTCACCTCCCCGGCAGGGGTTCCTCTGCACTGTCAAGTCAAGCACTCCATCGATCTGACCCCAGGTGCGCCGCTACCCAATGGACCAATTTATCGGCGCTCCGTTCTGGAGAACAATGAAATCAAGAGGCAGATTCAGGAGCTCCTGCAGAAAGGTCACATCCGTCCGAGTTCATCGCCCTGTGGGAGCCCGATCGTGTTGGTACAGAAGAAGGATGGGACGTGGAGACTCTGTATTGACTATCGGGCGCTGAACAAGATCACTGTCCGTAATAGGTACCCGATCCCGCGGATTGATGACCTCCTAGACCAACTAAAGGGGGCGAAATATTTCAGCAAGATCGATCTGAAGTCAGGATATCACCAGGTACCAATCGAACCCTCCGATGTGTGGAAGACTGCCTTCAAATCCAAGGAGGGCCTCTTCGAATGGTTGGTCATGCCTTTCGGATTGACGAATGCTCCTGCAACCTTTATGAGGCTAATGGATGACATCTTGCGGCCATTCACCAACTCCTTTGTAGTAGTATACTTGGATGACATTCTGATCTTCAGCCAGAGTTGGGAAGAGCACCTCCACCACATCCGACAGGTTCTCCAAACACTGCGGCAACACAAGCTATGTGCCAATTTGGAGAAATGCACTTTTGGCATGACCCAGGTTCAGTATCTGGGATACATCATTGATGAACAGGGGGTGCATGTCGATCCAGCCAAGATCCAAGTCATTCGGGATTGGCCCTCTCCAACCACTCTAACAGAGCTCCGCAGCTTTCTAGGTCTTGCCAACTTCTACCGCAGGTTTGTGTTGGGGTTTTCTCATATTTCTTGGCCCTTGAGTCAAGTCACCAAGGGCGGGGCGAAAGCAAAATTCTTTTGGTCTGAATCTCAACAGAAGGCATTCAGGGAGTTGAAGGATCGCCTCTGCACGGCACCAGTGCTCGCGTTACCAGATTTACAACAACCATTTGAGGTCGAGACAGATGCCTCTGACTATGCTATTGGGGCAGTCCTTACTCAACATGGACATCCAGTGGCATATCACAGTGAAACACTTTCAGACACAGTCCGAAAGTACCCCACTTATGATAAAGAGATGTATTCCATTGTACAGGCCTGCCGACAATGGAAGCATTACATTTTGGGGAAGGAAACGGTCATCCACACAGACCACCGACCTCTGCAGTTCATACAGACCCAAGGGAAATTGCAGAATGATCGCCATCAGAAGTGGTCTACATACCTGCAACAGTTTCACTTGAATATCAAGTATAAAAAGGGCAGCACCAATAATGTTGCAGATTGCCTCAGTCGACCACCGATCATGGCGCTAACCACCGTGCTCAACTCTTGTGGGCACGAGACTTCTGATTGGCCACTTCTCTACAAAAGCGACCCAGAATTCGGCCACACATACCAGACACTCTTGGAGGGTCGGCAGGTTGCAGATTTTCACCTCCAGGATGCCCTATTATGCCACCTCGGTCACCTTTGTGTTCCTTCAAGCGAGCGTGCCAAGATGATTTGGGAAGCACACTACAGTCGGGCTGCTGGGCATTTCGGGGTCGAGAAAACAGTGGCAGTACTGCAAAATTATTTCTATTGGCCGAATCTTCGACAGGATGTTGGGAAGTACATCCGATCATGTACTGCCTGTGCCATTGCCAAACCGACCATTAAGAAGCACGACCTCTATACCCCGTTGCCTACCCCTAGTCGACCTTGGGAATCCATCTCCATGGATTACATGTCAGCCCTTCCTTCCACTAAGCATGGAAATGACTGTGTTTTTGTGGTCGTCGACAGGTTCTCAAAGATGGCCATTATGGTGGCCTGCAAGAAGAATATCACAGCAGAAGCCACTGCTAAACTCTTCTTTGAACGAGTGTGGGTGCACTTTGGGATCCCACAGTCTATCATCTCAGATCGGGACAGTCGGTTTCTCAACACATTTTGTTCCAGTCTCTGGTCAATGCTGGACACCAAACTCACGAAGTCCACAGCCTTCCATCCTCAAACTGATGGCCAGACAGAGGTTGTCAATAGGATGATTGTGCACATTCTGCGCATGTATAACTCAAAGCATCCACGCACATGGGACGAGAGCCTCCCCTATGTTCAGCACAACTACAACCGATCTCTTCACAACTCCACTGGCCATAGCCATTTTCAGGTGGGTTTGGGATTCCAGCCACTATGCCCCATTGATGTGGCCATGCCACTTGCAGCTACTCACATGAATTCAGCTCATGTCCAATCCGAAACAGATAAGGCCACCAGCTTCATTGAGCGCATCCAACATATTCGCCAGCAGGTCCATGACATTCTTGAGAAATCAAATGCCAAGTACAAGCAACGACATGATCAACATCGGGTGCCACACAAGTTTGAGGTGGGCGACAAAGTCTGGTTGCATTTGCAAAAGGAACGCCTTACTGGAGCCTATCGGAAATTGAGACAACTCTGATATGGTCCTTACACCATTACTAAGGCTATGGGAGACAATGCATTTGAGCTCAGCATTCCCCCATTCCTTGGCCTGCACCCAGTGTTCAATGTGGACCGCCTTCGGCCATACTTTCCACCATTGTTAGACACATCCGACATTGCAGAACAGCTCAAACCCACAGAATTAAATCCAGATTGCATGGAACAAGCTGCAACTGATCAGATCATGGTAGCTCCATGGAACAAGCTGCATTCTTTGTTGTAGCTCCATCTCTTTCGCCCAGTTGACGAGCTTGTAAGAAAATTATCTGTCTTTGCCGTTCTTTCTGCTTTGTCTGCGTATGCAAAAATTTTAAATTGGTAGGTGTTATTTTGTTTGTTGTAACTAAGAGGATTAGGATTATTTGAGTCTTGATTGGTCTTCTGTAGGGTGGTATACTAAATATTCCTATAATCAGAATTCTCTTATTTAGAAATTTACAAATTGAGTTTATATTGTTTTACGAGTTATTGTTGTAAGGTCAGGGAAAAGATTAGAGCATTTGCTCAAAGATGTTGCTAGGAGGTCCAGAGAAAAGTTGATAATAATGACTTCTGGTAATCAATGCCTAATGCAGGTTTGTGTTACATCATGAATGCAAGTCCCTATGTGAGCTTACAACTCACCATACTTAGCTCATAAGGAAAATAAGCGTTGGAGGAAATTAAATGTAAACGTCAAAAGAAACATAGAGAGTAACTAAAGAAAAAAAGAACAATGAATGGGTCCTAGCAACAAGGCGTGGTTAGGTAACCATGTACAAACTCTCATAACCGGAGAAAGAGAGAAAAACATATAGGAAAAAACTCCCACCCGAAAAGAGATAAAGATTTTAGTGCTCAAATTATCATGGAGCTAAAATTGTTGATCCCATAACGATCTATTGAATGACAAGAACATAAGTATGCTCCCATGAAGAAGTATGGGATGTTGAAGTACCAAAACTCTGAAGATGTGAGCCATGAAACCTCAATGAGGTGGGTCGACCTATGAAGTAGGATTGTTGCAGAGGCACACAGATGGTGTTAACTTCTTCCAAAAAAATCTTCAAAGACACTAGAAATCAGTAAAGAACAAGAACAAGGCTTCAAACAAAAGCAACACCATTGAACAACAAATAAACAATGAGGTTTGTAAGTATGGAAAATGTCGTACAACACTCTTGAAGTTGTCTGAACACTGTCACCATCACACTGATCAAACACAAAATATGAAAATTGTCAACAAAGAAACAACAACAATATCTGTCACCATCTAACTCCCCCCTTCCTCCCCATCCAAACCACAACTATAGAAAGAATGAGAATCAATAGTCTTCATTGTTAGTGAATTTCCCTCCCCGAAACACAACTAAGGGAACAATGGCAATAACCAATGAACAACAAATGCAACATGGCAATATGAATTCTACAAGCATTGGTTCAATTGATCCCACAAACATTCATCAATCCATCCACAGTCGATCCCGATGGCTGGCACTGATCCATGATTCATTCTATCACATCTCTTTTGTAATGATCTGAATGTAGGACTTGTAATTGACCAAGAATGGTGATCCTTGGGTAATTTCTTTTGAGAATGATGTGCACATAGCGCAATTTTTGTTTTTTCCAGACTCAAAGTTGGGTGCCACAACGTTTTAATATGGAATGACATTACCAACCATGTCATCAATATGTTTATCACAATTAATAGAGACATTTGCTTCAAGTACCTCATAGTTGGATGCAGGTGATGAGGAGCAGCAAGATCATATCCAAAGCCTACTCTTGATGTCTGCACTAGAGGGTTAATAGGAGCAACAATTCCCTGTCCATTCTTCCCAAGTCCTCCTCCGGTGTATCCCATTTTTCTTAGCGATCGAGAACCAATACCAGTAGTATGGTTTTCAAAACAAGGTGTGACAGAGGCATGTGATGAGTCATTATCATCAACATCAAGCCTCTAGCATTCAACATCATCAAGTGTGGAAGGAGAGCTTGGCACCTTCACATCAATTGTCTCCATCTCAAATTTTTGAAGATGACTAACTTCCAATGCAAGTCCCTGCTTAGACTCTAGCAGCGTTTGAAAGACCTCATCCTTCCGAATTAGTTGGTCAGACAAGGCATCATAATCTTGTTTCAAAAAATGGTATTGCTCCAACATTGTTTCTTTTCAACAATTAACTTCCATCAAGGAGGTCAATCTTCTCTTGAAATTCATCGGCAAGCATCTGGAAATATTTCTCTGTGGTTGGATCTAGATGTTTAACCTTCTTGAATTTGTCAACGATTGAAGTTTGCAATCTATTTTTAAGAGTTGCATTCTCTGCTTGCGATAAAGCTACCACTCACTGCAATTGAATGACCTCATTACTAAGTTCGTTTGCTGCCTTCTTCTCATGAAAGTCCTGCAACCTTTTACCCATCTTGAAAAGACCAAGTTGAAAATGTACTAGCCAAACAACAAGGGTGACGATGACAACAAAAACTACTTTACACTTTCAAAAATGATACAAATCAAACTAATCTAATTAGATTTAGATAACTAGCCAACAAACAACGATCACAAACTATCAACCACAAAAACTACTTTACACTTCCAAAAATGATACAAATCAAACTAACCTAGTTAAATTTAGATAACTAGCCAACAAACCCCTTCACAAACCATCAACCGCATGGACATATCGCCATTCTCCAACGAGCATCACTTGCAAATGCTCCTAATATTTAAAAATTCCCTGGAAATAAAAAATAGCGTGCCCAAAAATAATTTAAGAAAAATCATTAAAGAAAATCCCTGCTCACTTTTAGTAATGTGTTTCCCCTTTTTTTGAAATCAAAAGCAAACCGTTTTATGAAGTTCCTTTCATTTTCTTGACATATGGGCATTCCGTTGGAAAATTCCAGGAACTGAGATGGAGTTTCTCAGCGTGGCCTCCAAATTGTGTTGAAAATTGTAGCTACACAACCGCCTTCAACCAATTGACGTTCCATAACCAATAAAATGGAAACGCGTGGTCCATCTGTTCCTCGGCCTCTGTCGGCCATGGAAATCAGCAAAACTTCACACGAAACCTGCGTTGCTCACATCGTCTTCAGTTTGAGCTCTGGTGCATTGAAATGCTGACTACGCTCTGCAAGAAGACGATCAGTACCCGTCCCACGCAGCTCTGCCAGATCCACCAATTGATAGTTGCATCGATCCTCAAATGTGGCACCAGCTAACAATGGTTTAACTGTCCTCATAAACAATTAGCAAGGCATTTACCAAGAACATGCTCTGCAATCTTCCCGAGTTTGAGTTGGACCTGGCAGTCAAGATGAAGAGTAGAAGGAGAAGCGCATACAGTAAATATGCTCTGGATAGCAACAAATTCAAAAAAATAATCAACAGAAAGAGACTGGAAGACGATGTAGCCGAAAAGGGATTTGCAACATATGCTTGACTAAAGGTAGATGTCTGACAAAAGAAATTAGAGTGCCGGGCTGGGAAAAAATACCACGCTCAGAAGAAGCGGAATATATCTCTGTTTCCGCTGCAAGAGTCGAATGGGAAAGGCGCGGTCCAGTGAGCCCTCTGGTTAATGGAATTCACAGATCAACCAGGAGCACGATGCATCTGACCATATCCTTCTCTCTCCCAAAGCAAAGCGGGGAATATCAAATCTAGATCATCTCCTTCTCTCCCAAAGCAAGCGACAAATATCAAATTTAGATCATCGATGTGCACTAGTCCCACCCGTGTTGTTATACACAAAGAAATCCCAGAAAAACTGAGAACCAAAAAAAAAATTGAGATCTATATTAGATGGAAACCATCATCTCTCATACAGATATGTAGATCTGGAATAAGAAATTTTGAGAATACGCTTAAACAAAAAAAATATTTAAATCATTAGAAAAATGCGAAACTCCAAAAGGGTATTTAGCATGGCAGCTTGCTCTGTTATTATATAAAAGTATTCTATTACTCACAATCCTCCGTTAATGTATATAGAAAGTTTTCATTATATAGTAATGAAGGATCGATTAAGAATAACGACAACTCGACAGATGCAAGTTTTTATATGAGTTTGTGATTTTACAACTCACTATACACGGAAGTGAAGCGTTGGAAAAAGAAAACTTCAACATATCCATATTAAATATTTATCCATCCCCGGGGATGAATGTGAAAAATAGCATAGAAGAAAAAACAAATAGGAAATTGCTAGAGCATTCATGGGGAACAAGCATAAAAAAACATCATTCCATTATTTTCTCCCCACGACTTGGGAGTGAAACAAGGGTAAGTGATAACATTGTTAACTTCATCAATAACTTTATGTGGGAGTGAAACAGATAAGGGTAAATGATAACATTGTTAAAAAATGTATAGAAGAAAAAACAAGTAGGAAATCGCTGAAGCATTCATGGGGAACAACCATAAAAAAACATCATCCCATTATTTTCTCCCCTGCACTTCGGAGTGAAACAAGTAAGGGTAAATGATAACATTGTTAACTTCATCAATAGCATTCTGATTGTTGTTTGGCACGTTGTCACTTGAAGGAATAACTTGGATGGTAATAGGATATTTGTATGTTGTTAATAGTTCATTTTGTTCTCCATGAGTTCACACAAAGTTGTAACCGTTGACTGTAAATGATTAACGATAACAATCTACACATTTGAATTTCCCCAACACTAGGCTTCCCAAGTTTTATGACGAATCATTAAACACACATTATATTCTGAAACACATTTTCTGTCAAAAAAAATTCCATTTTTCAATACCTTTTCTTTTCTTTGTATAAAGTCTCACAATCCAAGAAATAGACATTTTCTATTAACTTTCCAAATATGTAAGTCATACTCATATGAGGGATTGTAGAGTTTTGAGTATTGGGGAGTCAATATAAAACATCAACAATTCTGGAGTTTTGGTGTTTGGAATCGATTTGCAAATAGCCTCACCCGTGTTCTAGCATATTTACAAAGTTAGTAAAATTTCCCAAAATTTGATGCTACATTATTGCCCTTTTTTACATTTTTCTCTCATAACAATACATTTTTACGCCATAAGGCATTCCCTTTTGAAATGAAATCCCTCCTATACCACATGTAATATTGTGAACCCTTGATTTTCATGTTAGAGGATTGAAACAACGTCAACCATCCGATTTAAACTCCTATTTTCAGTTACAATTCGGTTAAGTGATAGATCTGGTATTGTTAATTACAATTACTTACCATGATAAGCCACCGCTGTGGAGAGGATGAGGCCACTATTGCACATATGCTCTTGGTCAGACGCTGTGAGCCTATTCCTCACCACATTGGTTTTCTTGGGAGCACTGGTCGGCGAACCCTTTCCGGGAACTCCATTCTTCCCAAACGACTCAGGTTATCCATTCTCCCCAAATGACTCATGTTTTTCTGCCACTCTCTGTCGGAGTCATGACAGTGGCTTCTCTAGTTTTTATGCCGGAACTCCATTCTCCCCAAACAACTCAGGTTTTGCTGCGGCTCTCTAGCAGGGTCATGACAGTGGCTTCTCTGGTTTTTATCTAGTCTCAGGGAGTCGACCATGCTCCCGATGGATTACAAATTTTGGTTGATACGTTTACCTCTGTTATAGGATGATTATTTATAAACTGTGATAGCCCAATGGTTCTTTGTTAAATTTTATTTCTAGGAATTTCTTGTTTTTGAATATTCTTCAATAACACGTAATATTTTATTCATAGTAGGATGTCCAGATTGGTGATTGTAACTGCTTTCTTGTTAGAACCGCTCCTGTTTCAATCTTATATGGACAGTGAGAGTGTCGAATTTTACATTATAGCATACTGTATATTGCTTTTACCTGAGTTGTAAACACTGTTGTGAATAAGAAAGAACCTTATTCCCGTTTCTATATGCTACAATCATCTTTGTATAACAGAAAATTGTTTTATTTTTCGTTTACCACTATTGGGAAGGTGTAGCGCGGACATCTCGGAACTGTTTGAACTAATCTTAGTGCCCCTATAGAATTTTTCCAAGGTTCTCTATAAATATTAAATAGAGTTAAAAGCAAAAAAAAAAATCCAACTTAATCCTTTCTCGTCAACATAAATTTCTAGCAATTCCTCATTTTCATGATTCATAGGATCTGCAAACAATTATTTCAACTAGCATCAATTGATTTCTCATTTTGATGTAGAAACATGCAAACAAATACAAGACGAGCTAGAAGCATCAATATGTGTAATATAACGAAGACAAACACAAGACGAGCTGGAAACATCAATATGTGTAGTATAATTTATAAGTTTGAAATTTGATTATTATGTTATGGCTCTAGGATTTTAGTTATTCTATTGCAATACCATGGGTCAATACCATGGCTTATCAACACCACATCCCCAAAAACAATAACTTATTTCTAGATCAAAATATTTTAGAAATACTTTATTTTAATTTAATTTTATAACATTTTTAACTAAATCTAAAATAAAAAAAGGTTATAATTACTTTTGAAGTATCTCTAAACTCTCTATCATAAGAGCATAACTGTGTAGACAATGGAAGGGAAAAAAATCATAATACCATGGGCCATCTAGGCTTTTGATTATTATGTTATGGATCTAGGATTTTAATTATTCTATTACAATAATATGGCTTATCAACACCATATCCCCAAAAACCATAACTTGTTTCTAAACATTTTTAATTAAATCTAAAAGAAAAAAGGTTATAATTACTTTTGAAGTATATCTAAACCCTCTATCCTAACAACTACTAAAAATAGAGAGTCATAAGAGCATAACTGTGTAAACAATGGAAAACAATGTAAGAATTTTTATGTGCATTTGTTTGCAATAGGTTTCCTGAAAGATTTTGCACATTTATTAATTTTGCTTCATCAAAATGTTTGCAAAAGTTATAACTTTGCGATAATGTTTAAAAACTTATATACAACAACTCATTATTCATTATGTAATTTGACAATGATTTTATGTTTATATAACCAAATCATATAAAATTTGTAATAATGGTTAAAAAAAATTATTAAATAAGAAATTATTTAAATATTAAGTATTTTAATTAGAATTAAGGATTTTAATTTAAAGAGGCTGCGTATAGATTAATTAAAAAATAATATGTGGATTGGTACTAATAAGTCACTTTGTGTTGTGAAGGTCACTAGTTCAAAACTCTGTGGGAAAAAATCCAATCATGTTAAGGGTTGGTGTGGCCCAGGCTGGGTGCGATCCCCGAGTGATTTTGACGGCTTAGATGCCCTTGGGTCACGATTTATTAAGCCATAGGTGAAGCCTAATGTAATCTCTAATGAACTTAGACAACTTGATAAACAAAAAAATAATATTAAATAAACATATGCAAATTGATAAGTGACGTTAATGAGTATATATTGTGATTGTATAAAAGAAGACGTCGCTTGAAAAATGGAAAATTGTGAAAGACAAATTTAAAGTCCAAGAATTTTGATTCTTTAATTAGAAATTCAGATTTGGGACAAACAATAGATTTTAAGGGGTCACCTAGCACAGAGAGGATACAACTTAATGTGGGAACAAGTCCTAAGAAATAAATAACTATTAGTGGAATGTTTTTTGCATGCTATGAGGCTAGGAGAGATTAGTGCTAAGTGCAGAAATACTTGAGAAAAGGAAGGAACCTAAAGTTGCGTGAACACAGGTAGATCTACTAAGATGGGGTTGCATCTGTGATTTCCACCATCTATCACTTGAAAGTGAAATCTGCAAAACTAAGAACAAGAAAGCATGAGGAAGTTGCTTCTATGAAATCACAACCCATGCTTGGGAGTGTCTGGGTAAAGAGATTTTGGCTTATCGATCAACTAAAGATGGGTGGAACATCCCTCATCAATTTGTATTGCCCATATTGTCACAACTTCATCCAATCCTTATTGCATCCCTAATCAATTTGTACCACCCATATGGTTGCGGCTTCATCCAATCCTTAATGCATGTGTTTTATCAACATCTTTAATTCATTATTATTGATGCTTCATGCAAAAATATCTAGAATTAGATTAGATTCTAATCAATGGCTTAATCCTCGTCTCCTTCTAGAAGTTCCACCTCCAGTTTAATTAATACCATTTAATTATTTTAATTTCCTAAGTTTAGGCTTAGGCACCCATTAAAAATAATTAATTATTTTAATAAAGTTGTCTTCTGGCGGAATTTCCCAAAAAGATTTCTCGGTATTCTGGAATACATGTGTCCAAGCCTCGCAACAAATTTTGAATCTTAGACCACATCCGATGCTATTGGAAATCAACACTCCCTCTTAGCGAGGAATGTGCTCTAGTAATGTAACTTGGTGAAGAATCACCCATGACTCTGTAACATCTCTCTCTGCATCGCTGATGTTTGACATTACTACCCACCAACTATTGCGCAAATGTTGCATTGGTACTGTTGCTGACCCTGCCACTGCCAACACTGCATCTGTACTACAACCCTTGTAAATGTTGCATATGTGTTGCTAATGGCTCTGCCACTGCCAATGTTGCATCTGCATTGCAACCTTCTCCAACTGTTGTTGCTACTGCATCAACAATGGAAAAGCATCCAAAATTGTTGAAGAAGTGTTCATTATGATGTATCTGCTGCTGGAGTTCTGATTGCTACTAGTCTTTGCGTCGTCACTGAAGCCACTGCACTACTGCTAACTTTGCTCTGTGCCAACTGCATTGCTGCCAAAACTAGCTCTACACTGCTATGATTTTGGTGCTCCTAGCCATAGGAACTGTGACTCCAACACTCCTCTGCATCAAGTGACCCAGTCCGTCCTGCTACTTCTGATATGGTCTCCCGTAGAAAGGTATTGATCCAAGAGGCAGACTCCTCAAGGAT
Source organism: Pinus tabuliformis (assembly GCA_031772625.1). Lineage (NCBI taxonomy): Eukaryota > Viridiplantae > Streptophyta > Pinopsida > Pinales > Pinaceae > Pinus > Pinus tabuliformis. The sequence continues at coordinate 893,960,370 of CM062818.1, forward strand.
CCTACCCATCTGTAGTTATTTCGAACTACACTACCAGATCACCCCACCTAGCCCCTAGAGATATCTGGGCAATCATGGAAAGCTCCTCCTCCTCGATATTTGTGGATGTAGCCTTCGGATCATGCTTCTCGTCTTTGTCCTTCTTGTTGAGAGGACACTACATAGCACAATGACCAAGTTTACCACACCTGAAACATTTGATCTTTGAGACATCCTTCTTCTTTCTTCATTGTTCTTGATGCCCCTTAGATGCAAGGGATGCATTCTCTTCCTCCTCCTTGGGCTTCGTTCCATTGTTTCTACTGCCATCAAGTTTGCACTTGACTAAGTCTCGACTCATCTCTTCTTGCTGAAGATCAATCCACATTCATTCCCAATCTAGCAATTTCTCTCTGCCTAGGATATTATGGAAAAACACTTGTCATTCCTCTAAGACTGAATTTAGGGTCAACCTCACCATCTCTATAGGTTGAGGTGTTGATCCTACAGCTCCCAACTAATGTCAGACTTCCTAAAGCTTTGACAGGAACGAATAATTGTGTTCCCCTTTCTCCATCCTAGCTTATCTCACCTTCTCCTCCAATTACATCTTTCGATGCTCGGTCAATCCCTGATACAACGTAGCCAAGGCATCCCACATCTGTCGGGCAATATCCTTGCCGACAATGTGACATGCTACGTGATCTCTCACTTAGTCGAGGATGAATTTCTTGGCCTTTGCCATCTCAACCTTGTATTTCTTGAGCAGATCTAGATCCGTGGGTACAAATACCACACTGTCGACTTAGGTTTTTAGATTATAATCATTGAGAAGGCATGAGATCCTTGCCTTCTAGATCACATAGTTGGATGCACCATCTAACTGATCTTGATCTCACAACCCATGAGCTGCGATCTGTGCCAAAAAAATGTCGTACTGCCTCCTCTCTCCTCTGCACAGCTACTAGGCTGGCCTACACACTTCATGATGAAGTTAATAGATCTGCTCCTCTCTAATGCTGGTCAACACTTGAGAAATTGACTTCCCTGCCTAGGAATTCTCTAAGGAAGAAATTCCCTCAACTATCTCCTTCATTCTTCTGACATTTTTCTGCCCCAACACCTGCTGCAGAAAATAACGTCTCCCTAGAAACTACTCCGTGTTGAAGCTTTTCTTGCGCTACTCCCTCTGCCACTAACAAATCTCGATCTGTAAATCTTACCTCTCCTTCACTCACTCATAGAGAGATCTTCCATGAAAATCTTGCCCTCCTAGCTTTGATTACGCAATCCCTATCGGGATTCGATCTACTGCCTATGCAACACTTCGATTTCCCTTCTCCTCTTCAACATTGGCTCTTCTGTTCTGCTCCCTTGCTTCACTTGTCCTCTGATACCATGTGAAAATTTGGATGCACAAATATCTACTGCAACAACTGATTATGTTTCTTGTATTTGTTAATTACTGAACAAAATTATTTATTGTTTCCTTCAGTGAACACCGAAACTAATACACTACAGCCTTCACCATTTAAATAAAATGTGGAAACAAGAAACTTAACAAGAAAGAAACACAACACATGACACCGTTATTTTTGGAAAAATGTCCTCGGAAAAACCCAATGGGGGAAAACTTGTGCAACAACTGAGGGTTTGTATTATTATGCAATAGTTTGTGAATACAATATTTGGATTCCTTTCTGGCTATCCAATACAGAAAATTTGACTAATAGAGAGATAAGTGAGATATAGCTCACACTATCACTAGCGATCCATGACTGATCCAGCCATTGAATCATTAACCCCTAGCTTCCTCTACACAGTTTCTGCGCAATCACTGCACTCCTCTGCGTCACAGCTTCTAGGGACTGCATCACTCCTTTGGCTGATCGATTTTCCACTGGAAATTCAACTCTTGCCCTCCCAGTCTCACACCCTAGCTTTTGGATCTAAAATTCGACTTCTCCAGGAAATTTGGATCTCCTCTCAGGCTTTGCGTTGCCTCTTATGGATCTCTCTTTACCTCCTCTGCGATGTATTCTCGGATCCAGAAATCTTTCCCCGGGAACTATCCCTACCCCTCACTGCAAGAAATCACTTCGATCTCTTCTCTAACAACTGCTGCGCTGCCCTTTCTGAGAAATTTGATCTCTTGATCTAATCTGATATTCACCCTATGAGTGACATCAGTTAAAGATTTATTGTTTAAAGGTATTACAGACTCATGTGCTGGTGTGTGTTCTGCGTTATTGAAACAACGGATCGATCAGATTCCCAATACACAGACAATTAAATGGAAAGATAGCAGAGAAATGCAGTAAGCAAACACAAAGACACCAAAAATTTAATAAGGAGTTCACCCTATTCTCCAGGGCCACATTTCTGGTCCAGCTTTCAATGGTGGCCTTGTTTTATTGTGTCCTTAAGCAGATAATTACAATACAGGGACTCAATGCGAGTTCTCTTGAAGCAGATTTTTCTTGGCAGGGTGGTTCTTGGATTCCCCAAGCCATTGGAGTGCACATACTCTTCTTCTTCCTACTAGCTCTATGACCTTCTGGTCTACGGTGGAAAGAGCCAAATGTGGTGCTCAGTCCGGATAGATTCCTCTATGGGATGGCTTGAATCTCTCAAGCTCTTTGGCGCTCGATGCTGCCTTTGGTTAGCTCGGCCCTCTTCCTCCTGCTGCTTTGATTTACTGCCTTCTTCTCTGGTTTTTGTCTCTTAGTGTTCAGTCCTCCTCTTGGGGTTCACTTTGACTGTCTCTAACTGTGTATTCTGTCTCTGTTCATGGCTTTTAGCCATTTTTTCCAATGCCTGTTCAGTTCCTCTTTCGCCTCTGTCGATTCACCATCTGTAGCTGCGCTTGGAGTTCCCTGTTCGGCGTCATCATCAGGGAGTGGCCACATGTCCTCCTCTAAATGGCGCCAGCATGCTTCATCAGTTCATTTCTTCAGTTACGTCGTGGATGAAGTCTTTCCTCCACCGTGGCAGTCAAACAGATTCCAAATCCTTCTAAAACGCAGCGTATTCCCTTGTCGATTCTGCTTTCTCCATCAGGCGCGATCTCAGTCATTTGATCTGGGGCCTCTAGATCCAACGTCATACGCATGTTTCGCGCGGTTGACTTGCTCGATCGACAGCATGCGATCAACAACAGTTTTTTCTCACCTCCACTTGCCATGCGTCGACCGATGAATGGAATCGCTCCCCTCTCGTCCAAAACCTTTTACCGTTTGAGGGCACCCCGATCAATACAGCTAGTTTTGCAGAGTGCGGGTGTCGCCTTTGTACTTTAGTGAATTTCACATTTCCGCCTGCGGTTCTCTGGCTCACCATGCGTTCATGTGCTCGGGCTTCCTCCTTCATGGCCTTGTTCGCCCAGTAATCGCGCATAAAAAATCACCTTATTTTCCCGATCCGGGGCTCCCAGGGGCTACTTTGACCTCTTGTGCAGTTTCCATGGGCCTCTGTCAGCGCGCTTTGACCGAGGTCCTCATCGTTCCACGCTGGCTACCATTGCCACTGATTCAGGGGTGTTTTTTATCGTTGTTTTGGATTCTTTAGAGATTTGTTCAGACCTGATACAGTCATGGTTCTTTGGCAGTATTCTATGGATCCAATTCAGATCATGATCTCTCTTTGATATATTTTCCGAATGCCCATCAAGCCTCCTCTTATAATATTCTTTCTGAGAACCAATGACCCAGATTAGATTCTAATTAATGACTTAGATCATTTTGGCTTGATCCTCGTCTTCTTCTAGAAGTTTCACCCCTATTTTAATTTCCTAAGTTTAGACTTAGGCACCCATTAAAAATAAATAATTATTTTAATAAAACAGTCTTCGGGTGAAATTTCCCAAAACGATTTCTGGGTATTCTGGAATACATGTGTCCAAGCCTCCTTGCCAATTTTGAGGCTTAGAGCACATCTGATGCTACCAAAAATGAACACATCATACAATACTCAAATCAGAAATCCGAGGCTGCCATAGTGTTTAGGACACTCAAAATCCCCTTTCTAGCCTCTTCTTAAGCTCCAAAAGGTTAAACACTGAGCAAGATATGGCTCTTGGAACCAAGCTCTAATATTTGCCTTGAAAATTGATAAAACCATCTAATTGTTCTACGAATTCTGCCTTTACACTGTTCGCTGAGTGACAATTTTAGCTGGGAATGACGAGATTCTTGCTGCAAAAGGTGCAAATTTTGGCCTCTTTAATCCTGTCAATAACCTCCTTAAGCGCCAAAATAGGGTCATATTACACCATGTCGTCAAGACTAATCGCCCAACCCCGTCGGCTTAGCTCCCTGCTCTGAAGGTTCTTATCCCACTGCACTAATAGGATTAGGGGCATGACAAACTTCCTGCTCCCTCTGCCAGAATCCTATGTAATGGTCACATATATACTGCCGAGAACCGATGGTCAGGGCCTATTCACCCATGCCCTCTGTCATAGCCTCCACCGGGTGGTCTCGTGGGTGTTAATGTATATGGGGGCCAGGGCTAACTACCCGCTCGTGCCGCTAGAGCCCCCGTTTGTGTTCGTAGTTGGTCTTATGGTCTATCACGTAACCAGGTTGGGGCCATGTGCCCCAACCCCTCCCCAAAACATCGAAACCATGTCATAATAAATATAACTTGTGCCCCATGTATAATAAGAACTAATGCGGTGGCATAGCTGTAAGGTTGTGGGTTGGTTTGCTAGAGGTCTAGGGTTCGATCCCCTTTACGCCCTTCAGCCCTTATAAAAAAAAAATTCCAACCATAGAGGGCCACATGCCACCATCTCCTTGGGCCACATGGCCCCTGATAATTGGCCCACATCACAACCAAACCGGCGAATGACATTATGCATCCTGGCCTAGTATGAAAATAACATATGTCAAGCCGGGATTGGGTACAACATTCTTGAAGTTGTCTGAACACTGTCACCATCACACTGATCAAACACAAAATATGTAATTTTCAACAAAGAAACTACAACAATATCTCTCACCATCTAACTCCCCCCTTCCTCCCCCTCCAAACCACAACTACAGAAAGAACGAGAATCAATAGTCTTCATTGTTAGCGAATTTCCCTCCCTGAAACACAACTCAGGGAAAAATGGAAATCAACAATGAACAACAAATGCAACATGGCAATATGAATTCTACAAGCATTGGTTCAATTGATCCCACGACCATTCATCGATCCATCCACAGTCGATCCCGATGGTTGGCACTGATCCATGATTCATTCTATCACGTCTCTTCTGTAAGGATCTGAATGTAGGACTTGTAATTGACCAAGAATGGTGATCCTTGGGTAATTTCTTCTGAGAAGGATGTGCACATAGCGCAATTTTTGTTTTTCAGACTCAAAGTTGTGTGCCACAACATTTTAATATGAAATGACATTACCAACCATGTCATCAATATGTTTATCACAATTAACAACGACATTTGCTTCAAGTACCACATAGTTGGATGCAGGTGATGAGGCAGTAGCAAGATCATATCCAAAGCCTGCTCTTGATGTCTGCACTACAGGGTTAATAGGAGCAACAATTCCCTATCCATTCTTCCCAAGTCCTCCTCAGGTATATCCCATTTTTCTCAGTGATCGAGACCCAATACCAGAGGTATGGTTTTCAAAAGAAGGTGTGACAGAGGCATGTGATGAGTCATTATCATCAACATCAGGCCTCTAGCATTCAACATCATCAAGTGTGGAAGAAGGAGAGCTTAGCACCTTCACATCAATTGTCTCCATCTCAAATTTCTAAAGATGACTGACTTCCAATGCAAGTCCCTACTTAGACTCTTGCAGCTTTTGAATGACCTCATCCTTCTGAATTAGTTAGTCAGACAAGGCATCATAATCTTGTTTCAAAAAATGGTATTGCTCCAACATTGTTTCTTTTAAACAATTAACTTCCATCAAGGAGGTCAATCTTCTCTTGAAATTCATCGGCAAGCATCTGGAAATATTTTTCTGTGGGTGGATCTAGATGTTCAACCTTTTTGATTTTGTCAGTGATTGAAGTTTGCAACCTATTTTTAAGAGTTGCATTCTCTGCTTGCGATAAAGCTACCACTCACTACAATTGAATGACCTCATTACTAAGTTCGTTTGCTGCCTTCTTCTCATGGAAGTCCTGCAACCTTTTATCCATCTTGAAAAGAGCAAGTTTAAAATGTACTAGCCACAAAACAATGGTGACGATGACAACAAAAACTACTTTACACTTCCAAAAATGATACAAATCAAACTAATCTAATTAGATTTGGATAACTAGCCAACAAACAGCAATCACAAACTATGAACCACAAAAACTACTTTACACTTCCAAAAATGATACAAATCAAACTAACCTGGTTAAATTTAGATAACTAGCCAACATACCCCTTCACAAACCATCAACCACATGGACATATCGCCATTCTCCAACGAGCATCACTTGCAAATGCTCCAAATATTTAAAAATTCCCTGGAAATAAAAAAATGCGTGCCCAAAAATAATTTAAGAAAAATCATTAAAGAAAATCCCTGCTCACTTTTAGTAATATGTTTCCCCTTTTTTTGAAATCAAAAGCAAACCGTTTTATGAAGTTCCTTTCATTTTCTTGACATGTGGGCATTCCGTTGGAAAATTCCAGGAACTGAGATGGAGGTTCTCAGCGTGGCGTGAAAATTGTGTTGAAAATTGTAGCTAGAAACCGCATTCAACCAATTGACGTTCCAGAACCAATCAAATGGAAACGCGTGGTCCATCTGTTCCTCGGCGTCTGTCAAATCCTCCGGACCTCTGTCGGCGATGGAAATCATCAAAACTTCACACGAAACCTGCGTTGCTCACATTGTCTTCAGTTTGAGCTCTGGTGCATTGAAATGCTGACTACGCTCTGCAAGAAGACCATCAGTACCCGTCCCACGCAGCTCTGCCAGATCCACCAACTGATAGATGCATCGATCCTCAAATGTGGCACCAACTAACAATGGTTTAACTGTCCTCATAAACATTTAGCAAGGCATTTACCAAGAACATGCTCTGCATTCTTCCCGAGTTTGAGTTGGACCTGGAGGTCAAGATGAAGAGTAGAAGGAGAAGCGCATACAGTAAATATGCTCTGGATAGTAACAAATTAAAAAAAAAATCAATAGAAAGAGACTGGAAGACGATGTAGCCGAAAAGGGATTTCCAACATATGCTTGACTAAAGGTAGATGTTTGACAAAAGAAATTAGACTGCCGTGCTGGGAAAAAATACCACCCTCAGAAGAAGTGGAATATATCTCTATTTCCGCTACAAGAATCGAATGGGAAAGGCGCGCTCCAGTGAGCCCTCTGGTTAATGGAATTCACAGATCGACTAGGAGCACGATGCATCTAACTATATCTTCCTCTTTCCCAAAGCAAGCGGTCAATATTAAATTTTGATCATCGATTTGCAGTATTCCCACCTGTGTTGTTATAACCATCATCTCTCATACAGATATATAGATCTGGAATAAGAAATTTTGAGAATACACTTGAACAAAAAAAACATTTAAATCATTACAAAAATGCGAAACACGAAAAGGGTATTTAGCATGGCTGATTGCTCTGTTATTATATAAAAGTATTTTATTACTCACAATTCTCTGTTAATGTATATAGAAAGCCTCTATTATATAGTAATGAAGGATCGATTAAGAATAACGACAACTCGACAGATGCAAGTCTTTATATGAGCTTACAACTCACCATATTATGTGACCTTACAACTCACCATACTTAGTTCATAAGGAAGTGAAGCGTGTTCATAAGGAAGTGAAGCGTCCAAGAAGAAAAAAGAAAAAAAAAAACAAAACAAAACAAAACAAAAAACAAAAACTCTTCAACATACCCATATTAAATATTTATCCATCCCCTCGGGGATGAATGTGAAAAATAGCATAGAAGAAAAAACAAATAAGAAGTTGCTGGAGCATTCATGGGGAACAAGCATAAAAAAACATCATCCCATTATTTTCTCCCCAAGACTTGGGAGTGAAACAAGTAAGGGTAAGTGATAACATTGTTAACTTCATCAATAACTTTATGTGGGAGTGAAACAGATAAGGGTAAGTGATAAGATTGTTAAAAAAAGTATAGAAGAAAAAACAAATAGGAAATCGCTGAAGCATTCATGGGGAACAACCATAAAAAACATCATCCCATTATTTTCTCCCCTGGACTTCGGAGTGAAACAAGTAAGGGTAAATGATAACATTGTTAACTTCATCAATAGCATTCTGATTGTTGCTTGGCAGGTTGTCAGTTGAAGGAATAACTTGGATGGTAACATGATATTTGTATGTTGTTCATAGTTCATTTTACACATTTGAATTTCCCCAACACTAGGCTTCTCAGGTTATCTACACATTTGAATTTCCCCAACACGAGGCTTCCCAAGTTTTATGACGAATCACTAAACACACATTATATTCTGAAACACATTTTCTGTCAAAAAAATTCCATTTTTCAATACCTTTTCTTTTCTTTGTATAAAGTCTCACAATCCAAGAAATAGACAATTTCTATTAACTTTCCAAATATGTAAGTCGTACTCATATGAGCGATTGTAGAGTTTTGAGTATTGGGGAGTCAATACAAAACATCAACAATTCTGGAGTTTTGGTGTTTGGAATCAATTTGCAAATAGCCTCACCCGTGTTCTAGCATTTTTACAAAGTTAGTAAAATTTCCCAAAATTTGATGCTACATTATTGCCCTTTTTTACATTTTTCTCCCATAACAATACATTTTTACGCCGTAAGGCATTCCCTTTTGAAATGAAATCCCTCCTATCCCACATGTAATATTGTGAACCCTTGACTTTCATGTTAGATGATTGAAACAACGTCAACCATCTGATTTAAACTCCTATTTTCACTTACAATTCGGTTAAGTGATAAATCCAGTATTGTTAATTACAATTACTTACCATGATAAGCCACCGCTGTGGAGAGGATGAGGCCACTATTGCACATAAGCTCTTGGTCAGACGCTGGGAGCCTATTCCTCGCCACATTGGTTTTCTTGGGAGCATTGGTCGAACTCCATTCTCCCCAAACAACTGAGGTTCTCCATTCTCCCCAGATGACTCAGGTTTTGCTGCCACTCTCTGTCGGGGTCAGGTTTTGCTGCCACTCTCTGTCGGGGTCATGACAGTGGCTTCTCTGGTTTTTATGCCGGAACTCCATTCTCCCCAAACAACTAAAGTTTTGCTGCGGCTCTCTAGCGGGGTCATGACAGTGGCTTCTCTGGTTTTTATCTAGTCTCAGGGAGTCTACCATGCCCCCGATGCATTACAAATTTTGGTTGCTTCTCTGGTTTTTATCTAGTCTCAGGGAGTCTACCATGCCCCCGATGCATTACAAATTTTGGTTGATACGTTTACCTCTGTTATACCATGATTATTTATAAACTGTGATAGCCCAATGGTTCTTTGTTAAATTTTATTTCTGAGAATTTTTTGTTTTTGAATATTCTTCAATAACACGTAATATTTGATTCATAGTAGGATGTCCAGATTGGTTATTGTAACTGTTTTCTTATTAGAACCACTCCTGTTTCAGTCTTATATGGACAGTGAGAGTGTCGACTTTTACATTATAGAATATTGTATATTTCTTTTACCGGAGTTGTAAGCACTGTTGTGAATAAGAAAGAACCTTATTTCCATTTCTATATGCTACAATCGTCTTTGTATAACAGAAAACTATTTTATTTTCCGTTTACCACTATTGAGAAGGTGTAGCGCGGACATCTCGGAACTGTGTGAACTAATCTCAATGCCCCTATAGAATTTTTCCGAGGTTCTCTATAAATATTAAATAGAGTTAAAAGCAAAAAAAAAAATATCCAACTTAATCCTTTCTCGTCAACATAAATTTCTGGCGATTCCTCATTTTCATGATTCATAGGATCTGCACACAGTTATTTCAACTAGCATCAATTGATTTCTCATTTTGATGTAGAAACGTGCACATCCAGAAGATTGGCATAAACTCACAGTTGCTTCTGGTTAATGCGTACCAGCACACAGTTATTTCAACTAGCATCAATTGATTTCTCATTTTGATGTAGAAACGTGCACATCCAGAAGATTGGCATAAACTCACAGTTGCTTCTGGTTAATGCGTACCATTAAAGGTAAACACTGCACAAGCAAATCGAGTGGAAAACGCTGCGTAGTTAAATTTATACGTGTGAAATGACTTTTAATGAATCAAATTGAGGATGATGTGGCAGTACTATTCTAAGATTACTTGATGACCCGGAATATCCCAGTGTAAATAAATGTATGACATATAAATTATATATTTTTTAATACATTTCTGTTAATAATTACTAAAATAATATTAATATATCTTGTATTTTATAGTATAAAGTATATTATATTTATATAAAGCATGTAAGGAAGATCTAATATAAAAAAGTATATAACTAAGACAAACACAAGACTAGCTGGAAGCATCAATATGTGTAATATAATTTATAAGTGTGAAATTTGATTATTATGTTATGGATCTAGGATTTTAATTATTCTATTGCAATACCATGGGTCAATACCATGGCTTATCAACACCACAACCCCAAAAACCATAACTTATTTCTAAATCAAAATATTTTAGAAATACTTTATTTTAATTTAATTTTATAACATTTTTAACTAAATCCAAAAGAAAAAAGGTTATAATTACTTTTGAAGTATATCTAAACTCTCTATCCTCACAACTACTAAAATAAGAGAGTCATAAGAGCACAACTATTAAAAATAGAGAGTCATAAGAGTGTAACTGTGTAGACAATGGAAGGGAAAAAAATCATAATACCATGGGCCATCTAGGCTTTTGATTATTATGTTATGGATCTAGGATTTTAATTATTCTATTACAATACCATGGCTTATCAACACCACATCCCCAAAAACCATAACTTGTTTCTAAACATTTTTAATTAAATCTAAAAGAAAAAAGGTTATAATTACTTTTGAAGTATATCTAAACCCTCTATCCTAACAACTACTAAAAATAGAGAGTCATAAGAGCATAACTGTGTAAACAATGGAAGAATTTTTATGTGCATTTGTTTAAGGATTTTAATTTAAAGAGGCGACATATAGATTAATTAAAAAATAATATGTGGATTGGTGAGATCAAATAGATGATATTTTATTTTTTATATATCAAAAGGTTAAAATAAATTTTAATAGTTAATTATTTTTTTTATTATTTTATTTCAAATACATATATTTCTCATCATTAACAATAACTTTAAAGTAAGATTAAAAAATAGGAGAAAAATTAATAATTTAAAAGTAACATTAAAAAAATTAAGAAAACAATTAAAATTAGAGTGAGAAGGAATCATCACTTTAAAAAAAAAGAATTAATTAAAATTTAAAATAAAATAAAATGAATTTTATTTTATTGTAAGAAGATATAATTTCATTTTAAGACCATCAACATTAATTAACCATTTAAATTTATTTAATTATACTAATTTATACTTTGCTTGGCTTCATTAATTATATATATATATATATATATATATATATATATATATATATATATATATATATATAATTTTATTTATTTTTTATTTTATTTATTTATTATTTATTTTATATTTTTATTATATTTATTTTTATTTTTTATGTAAAGAGTCTTCCTTCTTGCATGGAATACTCCCTTTATTTCCTTTTATTTTCTTTTGTTCTTTTACTTTGGTGTGAAAGGCCCCGGCTTCGTACTTTGGCATTGAAGGTTTCAGTGGGCAAGTATCACATCAAAGAGTTGTGGTATATTATAATGGAAACAAATTTATTAGAACTGAACGAAAGAATTCATAAGACCATCATGTTGGATGTTGGAAATGGTGTGCATAACGTTGGATAGCACTTGCATCTTCTTACTCATTGACACAATTGGTTTCCCTCCAAATTTGTAGACATAGAATAATATGATGATCAATGATCATATGATGGCCCTTTAAGTGTTTTGGTTACATTATTCTCCTAAAACATTAAAGAGCTCAACCATATCCAGAAGAAGAAACCAAGCTGAAGCATTACGCATAACATAAGTTAGCCATTAAGAAATTGGTATTCCCATAAATACTCAGTGAATAGGATTTAGAAATACCATTTATTAATTGAAATTTAGAATGCAAATCATTTTGATACCTAGAAAAGTGAAATGGATCAAGAAAAGGATAAGTTGAGGGCGATTGAACCAAAACAGTTTATTTTAGTTTATTTGTTGGTTGCACAGTTGGAGTTCCTTTAACTACAACATGCCTCCCTTGAATTTCTAAGGCCAACTCTATTATTATAACTTGTAACTTTGTTCCAACCAACAAAATTATGGAGATAAAATGACATAAAACCCAAAGAATTCAATCTTAAAAATTGTCATGATTATTATCTCCCATTATCAATAATTTAGTGTCATATAAGTCCAAGATTTTTGTCCACTTACAACTAAGGGAACTAAAGAGAGCCAAAAGAATGAATACCACCCTGCTCACAGAAATAAATCCAACCAAAAAGAGGATGTTAGCTTAAACAACAGCAGAAACTCCTTTTAAGAATATGCAAATTGAAGTCATTGGAAGCAGATAGAGTGTTGAAGACTTACCATACACATTGAGATACAGAAAAAGCCCACAATGGAGGATTGTAAATAACCCTTTTTAACCCTTCTTAGTTCCTCTTTTAATGTTTCCCTTATTCATCTTACTAACGAGGACAACATTCTGCTCCTCCTCAATACCTGCAATAGTATTTAGTATTATCTCCTTCTAGTTGAAGTCATTCCATAGCCCACTATAAATGAGAAGCTTTTTTTGGCAAGACATCACAGCCAAAAAGTTTCCAAAAACAAGAAGACTTATTTAATGCAATGGGCATTGGGTAGTAGGTCTTTACCCTCCACCTACTAATTTTCATCTTCAATGATTCTTTATATGTCACAAGGCTTCTCGAATTTATGCCTTACGGCGTTTCCTTTGCAACATCTGGTGCAAATGCTAGTTCTATCTTTAGTTACGAATTTATGGATCAATAAAATAGGAATCAAAGGCCCTTCTTCTTTCACAATTTAGTGTTTAACACATCATAATAGTTGTTACGATTAGGTACATTTTGTTAAAAAATAATAGATCAACTTGCTAAAGGCATAAATCCTTCATACAAAATTAGCATCGAACATATATTTCATTAAAATTGGAAAATTTTTATTACATGGACATCACTAGAATTGGGTTTTTTTGTTACTTTGAAATTCTAGATTCACTATTTAATTTTAGATTTAATGAAATATGTGTTATCAGGTGTTGTTTACACCAATGGAAATATGTCAATAAGAATAAAAAACACTGAAGTGTTGGAAATTACACATAAAATGTTGTATTCCACATTAAAAAAATATGGTAATCTTTGAAATAGACCTTATAAATTTCAAGACCTTAAATCTCTAAATAAAAAATCACTCTTAAAATAATCTAACTCTAATTTTTCATAGTAAAAAACACCCATAATGATGAAAAAATATTTAATGATCTAACTATATTGCTAGAAATTCACTTTAATAGGATTTAATAAATCTCTCAAGTTAAAATACCATTCATAAATCACATTGGATACTTATGAATTAGAAGAAATTACTCCATATTAATCATGTTCAATGTATGAATTTGATAAAATTGTATGCCCTTGTGCATTGCACTTTACTTGCACCTAGTGTTTCAAAGAAAATAATATTATACCTAACTAAATGAATACATTTAAGAATGAGTGTCAATGAATATGTTTTTAACCATTATTCCTAACTTTGCGGTGAATGATTAGTTCTACTAACATAATTATTGATTTCGTAATTTTATAAATTGTAGCAAATCAATAGCTATTTTGCTATAGTTTTGGAAGCGTAATTATACTTTGATTTTCATTTGAATAAACAAATTAATAAATTAATAATTTGGAAATTTTTTTTATAAAACCAAGTTTATATTAACTTTAGCATTTTCACTATAACTTAATTTATAAAAAAATATAAATTTGACATATTTTTATATATTTCATAATTTTTAATTGAAAATGTTATATTAAAAATAAAAGTTTTAGGTAATGAAACATTTAATGATTTAGAAGTAATCTCCTATCATATTCAAGTATAAGTATTTTATCAACTAAGAGAAGCAACAAATAAAATATAATGTGATACCTTAACAACTACCTCACTAAATGAATAAATGAGAAACTTTGACGAAAAAGTGACTAAAAAGATGAAATTCTAATAGTATTTCTATTAGGTTATATATATATATATCTCATAATTTATAGTGTGGACTAAGTGTCATTCTCAAATAATGGTCTCAAAGTAATGATGCATGTTTATAAGCTTATTAAATATGAGTTTTATTGTAATGGAGAACTTCAACATGGTATCAAAGCCTTGGCTTAGCTTCAATCCCCATAGTTTCATTGGAGGGAGGTGTTGGATTATTCACTGTACCTCTAGGAATTGATAGCATGGACTAACCACCACCCCCTAGGAACAAAGGAATAACTACACAATCAATATGGTGTTAAGGATTTGGAGGTTTTCTAAGCTAGGGGTTTTTGTTGTAATGTAAAACCTCAAATGTATGTGTGTATGTTTGTGCACGCTTACTTTCGGTAGTTAAGAGCAATGATTATTATTCTTTCAACCCATAATCAGTTCATGCAAATGAAATGATGAGCTTTATTGTATTGGATTTTGACCTTATTATTATTATTATTATTATTACTATTATATATATATATATATGAGGCATGTGTGTGATCGTGTTTATGCTATAAGTCAATCTAGCATGTTCTACATTTCGTTTGGTCAGTAATATTATTGTTGGCAATATGCTTGTATTTTTGCTACGCCTAAATCTAGTATACAGTAGATTACTTTCAACCTAGAATCATTTCATGCAAATGAAATGATGAACTTTGATGTACTAGATTTCAACCTGATTATATATATATATATATAGTGAGCAATCATGTGTGTGATCGTGTTTACGCTATAACTAAATCTAGCATGTGATACATTTCGTTTGGCAAGTGATGTTATTGTTGGCAATATGCTTGTATTTGTGCTAGGACTAAATCTAGCGCACAATAGGTTACTTTCTCCTCACAATATACTTTTTTTTGGCTAATAATGTGCTAATGTTTGTGCTAGAAGGAAAAGTAACATGTGCTAGATTTCTCTACAATCTTGTTATTGGCAACTTGTTTGTGTCTAGGCTAGATGGAAATCTAGCATGTGTGTGCTTGTGTTTGTGCTAGAAGCAAAACTAGCGTGCGTTAGATGTAATGCCCCTGAACTTTAATTTTCAAAAAAATAATGTGAACTATTATTTTAAATGAAGACACCTAAATGGGTGGTAGACATTGTAATAAATATTGCAGACAGTTTGATTTCAATAATAATAAATAAATGCCAACAAGGCGCACAATAGACAATGATAGGGTGTACTAGTAAGTCACTTTGTGTTGTGAAGGTCACTAGTTCGAAACTTTGTGGGAAAAATCCAATCATGTTAAGGGTTGGTGTGGACCAGGCTGGATGCGATCCCTAAGTGATTTTGACGGCTTAGATGCCCTTGGGTCACGATTTCTCAAGCCACAGGTGAAGCGTAATATAATCTCTAATGAACTTAGACAACTTGATAAACAAAAAAATAATAATAAATAAACATATACAAATTGATAAGTGACGTTAATGAGTATATATTGTGATTTTATAAAAGAAGACATCGCTTGAATAATGCAAAATTGTGAAAGACAAATTTAAAGTCCAAGAATTTTCATTCTTTAATTAGAAATTCAAATTTGGGACAAACAATAGATTTTAAGGGGTCACTAGCACAAAGAGGATACAACTTAATGGTGGAACAAGTCCTAAGAAATAAATAACTATTAGTGGAAGGTTTTCTGCATGCTATGAGGTTAGGAGAGATTAGTGTTAAGTGCATAAATACTTGAGAAAAGGAAGGAGCCTCAAGTTGCGGGAACACAGGTAGATCTACTAAGACGGGGTTGCATCTATGATTTCCACCATCTATCACTTGAAAGTGAAATCTACAAAACTAATAACAAGAAAGCATGAGGAAGTTGCTTCTATGAAATCACAACCCATGCTTGGGAGTGTCTGGGTAAAGAGATTTTGGCTCATCGATCGACTAAAGATGGGTGGAACATCCCTCATCAATTTGTATTGCCCATATTGTCGCAACTTCATCCAATCCTTATTGCATCCCTAATCAATTTGTACCGCCCATATGGTTGCGGCTTCATCCAATCCTTAATGCATGTGTTTTATCAACGTCGTTAATTCATTATTATTGATGCTTCATGCAAAAATATCTAGAATTAGATTAGATTCTAATCAATGGCTTAATCATCGTCTTCTTCTAGAAGTTTCACCTCCAGTTTAATTAATACCCTTTAATTATTTTAATTTCCTAAGTTTAGGCTTAGGCACCCATTAAAAATAATTAATTGTTTTAATAAAGCTATCTTCTGGTGGAATTTCCCAAAACGATTTCTGGGTATTCTGGAATACATGTGTCCAAGCCTCCCAACAAATTTTGAATCTTAGACCACATTCGATGCTATTGGAAATCAACACTCCCTCTTAGTGAGGAATGTGCTCTAGTAATGTAACTTGCTGAAGAATCACCCTCACTCTGTAACATCTCTCTTTGCGTCGCTGATGTTTGACATTACTGCCTGCCAACTATTGCGCAAATGTTGCATCTGTATTGCTGTTGACCCTGATACTGCCAACACTGCATCTGTACTACAACCCTTGTAAATGTTGCATATGTGTTGCTAATGGCTCTGCCACTGCCAATGCTGCATCTGCACTGCAACCTTCTCCAACTGTTGTTGCTACTGCATCAGCAATGGAAAAGCATCCAAAATTGTTGAACAAGTGTTCATTATGATGTATCTGCTGCTGGAGTTCTGATTGCTACTAGTCTTTGCGTTGTCACTGAAGCCACTGCACCGCTGCTAACTTTTCTCTGTGCCAACTGCATAGCTGCCAAAACTAGCTCTACACTGCTATGATTCTGGTGCTCCTAGCCATTGCAACTGTCTCTCTAACACTCCTCTGCATCAAGTGACCCGGTCCATCCTGCTACTTCTGATATGGTCTCCCATAGAAAGGTATTGATCCAAGAGGCAGAATCCTCAAGGATCCTACCCATTTGTAGTTCTTTCGAACTACACTACCAGATCACCCCACCTCTCCCCTAGAGATATCTGGGCAATCATGGAAAACTCCTCCTCCTCGATATTTGCGAATGTAGCCTTCGGATCATGCTTCTCGTCTTTGTCCTTCTTCTTGAGAGGACACTACATAGCACAGTGACCAAGTTTACCACACCTGAAACATTTGAACTTTGAGACATCCTTCTTTTATCTCTGCTGCTATTGCTACTCCTTAGATGCAAGGGATGCATTGTCTTCCTCCTCCTTGGGCTTCGTCCCATTGTTTCTACTGCCATCAAGTTTGCACTTGACTAAGTCTCAACTCATCTCTTCCTGCTGAAGAGCGACCCACATTAATTCCCAATCTAGCAATCTCTCTCTGCCCACGATACTATGGAAAAACACTTTTCATTCCTCTGAGACTGAATTAGGGTCAACCTCACCATCTCTGTAGGTTGAGGTGTTGATCCTACAGCTCCCAACTGATGTCAGACTTCCTAAAGCTTTGACAGGAACGAATCAATTTGTTCCCCTTTCTCCATCCTAGCTTATCTCATCTTCTCCTCCAATTACATTTTTCGATGCTCAGACGATCCCTGATACAACGTAGCCAAGGCATCCCACATCTATCGGGAAATATCCTTGCTGATAATGTGACACGCTACGTGATCTCTCACTTTGTTGAGGATAAATCGCTTGGCCTTTGCCATCTCACCCTTGTACTTCTTGAGCAGATCTAGATCCGCGGGTACAAATACCACACTGTTGACTTAGGTTTTGAGATTCTAATCATCGAGAAGGCATGAGATCCTTGCCTTCTAGATCACATAGTTGGATGCACCATCCAACAGATCTTGATCTCACAACCGATGACCTGCGATCTCTGCCAAAAAAATGTCGTACTACCTCCTTTGTCCTCTGCACAGCTACTAGGCTAGTATACACACTTCATGCTGAAGTTAATAGATCTGCTCCTCTCTGATGCTGCTCAACACTTGAGAAATAGACTTCCCTGGCTAGGAATTCTCTGAGGAAGAAATTCCCTCAAGTGTCTCCTTCATTTTTCTGCCCCAACAACTACTACAGAAAATTGTGTCTCCCCATAAAATACTCTGTGTTGAAGCTTTTCTTGCGCTGCTCCCTCTGCCACTAACAAATCTCGATCTGGAAATCTTATCTCTCCTTCACTCACTCATAGAGAGATCTTCCACGAAAATCTTGCCCTCCTAGCTTTGATTATGCAATCCCTCTCGGGATTCGATCTACTGCCTATGCAACACTTCGATTTCCCTCCTCCTCTTCAACATTGGCTCTTCTGTTCTGCTCCCTGGCTTCACTTGTCCTCTGATACCATGTGAAAATTTGGATGCACAAATATCTACTGCAACAATTGATTATGTTTCTTCTATTTGTTAATTACTGAACAAAATTATTTATTGTTTCCTTCAGTGAACACCAAAACTAATACACTACAGCCTTCACCATTTAAATAAAATACGGAAACAAGAAACTTAACAAGAAAGAAACACAACACATGACACCGTTATTTCTGGAAAAATTTCCTCGGAAAAACCCAATGGGGGCAACCTGTGCAACAACTGAGGGTTTATATTATTATGCAATAGTTTGTGAATAGAATATTT
This sequence comes from Pinus tabuliformis, assembly GCA_031772625.1. NCBI lineage: Eukaryota > Viridiplantae > Streptophyta > Pinopsida > Pinales > Pinaceae > Pinus > Pinus tabuliformis. The sequence continues at coordinate 893,979,270 of CM062818.1, forward strand.
GGATGCCTTTCTGGCTACCCAATACATAAAATCTGTCTAACAGAGAGATAAGTGAGATATAGCTCACACTATCACTAGCGATCTATAACTGATCCAGCCATTGAATGATTAACCCCTAGCTTCCTCTAGACAGTTTTTGTGAAATCACTGCACTACTCTTCATGACAACTTCTGGGGACTGCATCACTCCTTTAGCCGATCGATTTTCCTCTGGAAATTCGACTCCTGCCCTCCTGGTCTCACACCCTAGCTTTTGGCTCTGAAATTCGACTTCTCCAGGAAATTCGGATCTCCTCTCAGGATTTGCGTTGCCTCTTATGGATCTCTCTGTGCCTCCTTTGCTATGTATTCTCGGATTCGGAAATATTCCCCCGGAAACTATCCCTACCCCTCATTGCAAGAAATCATTTCGATCTCTTCTCTAACAATTGCTGCGTTGCCCTTTCTGAGAAATTCAATCTCTTGATCTGATCTGATATTCACCCTATGAGTGACATCAGTTAAAGATTTATTGTTTAAAGGTATTACAGACTCATGTGCTGGTGTGTGTTCTGCGTTATTGAAACTATGGATCGATCAGATTCCCAATGCACAGACAATTAAATGGAAAGATAGCAGAGAAATGCAGTAAGCAAACACAAAGACACAAGAAATTTAATCAGGAGTTCACCCTATTCTCCAGGGCTACATCTCTGGTGCAACTTTCAATGGTGGCCTTGTTTTATTGTGTCATTAAGCAGAGAATTACAATACAGGGACTCAATGTGAGTTCTCCTGAAGCAGGTTTTGCATGGGAGGGTGGGTCTTGGATTCCCCAAGCCACTGGAGTGCACAAACTCTTCTTCTTCCTACCAGCTCTGTGACCTTCTGGTCTACAGTGGAAAGAGCCAAATGTGGTGCTCAGTCCGGACAGATTCCTCTATGGGATGGCTTAAATCTCTCAAGCTCTCTGGTGCTCAATGCTGCCTTTGGTCAGCTCGGCCCTCTACCTTCTGCTGCTTTGATTTACTGCCTTCTTCTCTGGTTTCTATCTCTTAGTGTTCAGTCCTCCTCTCGGGGTTCACTCTGACTGACTCTAACTGTGTATTATATCTCTGTTCATGGCTTTTAGCCATTCGTTCCAATGCCTGTTCGGTACCTCTTTCACCTTTGTCGATTCACCATCTGCAGCTGCGCTTGGAGTTCCCTATTCGGCATCATCATCAGCGCTCAGGGAGTAGCCACATGTCCTCCTCTAAACGGTGCCAGCATGCTTGTCGGTTCGCTTCTTCAGTTACATCGTGGATGAAGTCTTTTCTCCACCATGGTAGTCAAACAGATTCCAAATCCTTCTAAAACGCGGCGTGTTCCCTTGTCGATTCTGATTCCTCCATCAAGCGCAATCTCAGCCGTCCGATCTGGGGCTCTACATCCAACGTCATACGCACGTTTCACATGGTTGACTTGCTCAACCGATAGCACGCGATCAACAACAGTTTTCTCTCGCCTCTGCTTGCCATGCGTCGATCGATGAATGGAATCGCTCCTGTCTCGTCCGAAACGTTTTACCATTTGAGGGCACCCCGATCAATACCGCTGGTTTTGCAGAGTGCGGGTGCCGCCTTTGTACTTTAGCACCTTTCGATTTTCCGTCTGCAGTTCTCTGGCTCACCATGCGTTCATGTGATCGGGCTTCCTCCTTCACGGCCTTGTTCGCCCAATAATCGTGCATAAAAAATCACCTTATTTTCCCGATCCGGGGCTCCCAGGGGCTACATTGACCTCTTGTGCAGTTTCCATGGGCCTCGGTCACCGCGCTTTGATCGAGGTCCTCGTCGTTCCACGCTGGCTGCCATTGCCACTGGTTCAGGGGTGTTTTTTATCGCCGTTTTGGATTCTTTAGAGATTTGTTCCGACCTAATACAGTCATGGTTCTTTGATAGTTTTCTATGGATCCAATTCGGATCGTGATCTCTCTCTGATATATTTTGCAAATGCCCATCAGGCCTCCTCTTATAATATTCTCTTTGAGAACCAATGACCCGGATTAGATTCTAATTAATGACTTAGATAATTTTGGCTTGATCCCCGTCTTCTTCTAGAAGTTTCACCCCTATTTTAATTAACACCCTTTAATTATTTTAATTTCCTAAGTTTAGACTTTGGCACCCATTAAAAATAAATAATTATTTTAATAAAAGTGTCTTCGGGTGGAATTTCCCAAAACGATTTCTGGGTATTCTGGAATACATGTGTCCAAGCCTCCTTGCCAATTTTGAGGCTTAGAGCACATCTGATGCTACCAGAAATGAACACATCATACAATACTCAAATCAGAAATCCGAGGCTGCCATAGAGTTTAGGACACTCAAAATCCCCTTTCTAGGCTCTTCTTAAGCTCCAAAAGGTTAAAAACTAAGCAAGATATGGCTCTTGGAACCAAGCTCTAATATTTGCCTTGAAAATTGATAAAACCTTCTAATTGTTATATGAATTCCACCTTTACACAGTTCGCTGAGTGACAATTTTAGCTGGGAATGACGAGATTCTTGCCACAAAAGGTGCAAATTCTGGCCTCTTTAATCCTGTCAATAACCTCCTTAAGCGCCAAAATAGGGTCATATTACACCATGTCGTCGGCGCTAACTGCCCAACCCCGTCGGCTTAGCTCCCTGCTTTGAAGGTTCTTGTCCCACTGCACTGATAGGATTAGGGGCATGACAAACTTCCCGCCCCCTCTGTTGAAATCCAGGGTAATGGTCACATATATACTGCCAAGAACCGATGTTCAGGGCCTATTCACCCATGCCCTCTGCCATAGCCTCCACCAGGTGGTCTTGTGGGTGTTAATGTATATGGGGCCTAGGGCTAACTACTCGCTCGTGCTACTAGAACCCTCGTTTGTGTTTGTAGTTGGTCTTATGGTCTATCACGTGACCAAGGTTGGGGCCATGTGCCACAACCCCTCCCCAAAACGTTGAAACCATGTCATAATAAATATAACTTGTGCCCCATGTATAATAAGAACTAATGTGGTGGCATAGCTATAAGGTTGTAGGTTGGTTTGCTAGAGGTCTATGGTTTGAACCCCTTTACGCCCTTCAGCCCTTATAAAAAAAAACAATTCCAACCATAGAGGGCCATGTGCCACCATCTCCTTGGGCCACATGGCCCCGGATAATTGGCCCACATCACAACCAAATCGGCTAATGACATTATCCCACTTGGCCTAGTATGAAAATAACATATGTCAAGCCGGGATTGGTCCTCCTTTCTATCGTACACCCAGTTAGCATGCTGATGTCACCATGTCATCAGATGTATGGTCTGCCCAGTCAACAACCCAATCAACCCTGTTGTTACTTTTTAACTATTGGGCCAAAATTTAAGAATGTGATAACTTCTGAGGTGATTCAAACGACATTGCAATCAGGATGATGAACACTACGATTTGACGCCTTTCGGGAGATTCCGAGCACTTTCATGTTTTGAGCTTATCTTTGATCTCTAGATCATGAGTAAGTTGACCAGTGATGCAAAGGAGATACTAGTTCTAAGGGGAGCGAAGGTATCAACCTAATAAATTATTTCTCATATGTGTTTTTCCTTGCTCAAGGGCCTTTAAGGAACCTTATCTCCCTTAAAGCCCTGATGGATTTTTATTTCAAAGGCAAGTGTTTGCAAATGAATGTTTAAAAAACATGCCCTCTACCTCTTTGTCTTTCTAATTCCTCCCTAATTAGGTTTGAAATGTGCTTTTCCCTTTTGAAAGAAAGATATTTGGGATGGATTTTAGACTAATTGAATATCTCTAGATTGTTTGTGGTTGTTTAAAAAGGTTGAAGTTTAAGGCTCTCAGTGGACTAATATGATTCTTTAGAAGGGAGAGATATTAGTCTTGTTGAATTCCATCTTGGATGGTGTGTGAAAGCTTCAAGTGACAGGAGATTCAAACTTGGTCATTGAGCAGATCTTTAAGAAAAAAAAATTGGAATACATGCTTCAGAATTCAACATTTCAAGGAGCTTAAAAAAATGTCAAAATAAGATTTGTTAATATTAATGCCCCTTTTAAAAGTAAAATTACTCTATGGTTGGCTTTAGGTAATAAGTTTTGACTTGGGGTAATGAGCTAACATGAGGATGGTTTAGTCGAAATAGATACTAGCTGTGCAAAATAAATCTAGAGTTATTTTTTCACATTTTCATTATTGCACCTATATAGTGCAAGGCTTATGTATAGTGAAGCCAGATTGACATCAAAAGTCCTCTTGGTCAAAGGGTACATTGGAAGATTATTTGAAAGAATGGTTGGTGGACAAGTTAGCGAAGCAATATGAAAGTTTCCATTGGTGGGTGTTGTGCTTCTTTTTCCCCAAAAACTTTTTACTCATATTAGATATGGCAAAGAAGAGGCTCAAAAAATAGGGACGAATTCACAACCTTGTCCACTTTTCTTGAGGTAGCCTTAGAAAACCATGTGTGAAAGCTTCAAGTGATGGGAGATTCAAATTTTTCAATTAATCAATCCTTCAAGAAAACATGTGTGGAGGGCATGCCTCAAGATATCCAAGAGTCCAATATCCTGAGGGAGCTTAATAAAATAACATATGAACTATAGAAAGAAAACATCTCACCCTATTGCGTTTTTAGTCTATATGAATTTTTTAATGGTGTGGAGTTCGATTTCATGAAATTTCATTTTTTTTTCTTGATATAGATTATAGATGTACATATATGAGGGATTTTATTTTTGCATAAATGAAGACTGGTTGTAGGTATCTTCAAGATGATGGTAGACATATATACTAGATGAATTTTATTTTTGTATAATGGAGGAACGATTATAAATAGGTTCGAGCTACATGATTAATTAAATTATTAAACATTTTTTAGTTTGGATGTGTATAGTAGTCAAAAGACTATGAAAGAGTGGTAAGTCTATTAGGTGATATTTAAGGTGGATTGAAAAACCAAGCACACTCCTTTCAAATTTAACAACATGTATTCCGATTTTTTATAATTTCATGTGGGCATAGTATACCCAAAATCTATGACCATTTTGACGACTTATGATGGGACTTGTTGCAACAAATAGTCCATGCCCAACGATATCAAAATCTTCTATTCACGAAAAAGGAAGAGGAGGGTTTCATATAAACATGGAAGCTTCTCACATAAGTCTTCCTGAGAAAAAGTGAAAGCTATTGTTGAGAAACTGGCTAGGGATAGGTCACTAAAAGAACCACCAATTTGTATCTATTTTAGGACGTAATCTGGGTATCTCTCATCTCAAGCGTTCTTGTGGTAATATGCCATTGAAAATAAGACGTCCTAACATTTCTGCCCAGAAAGTGCAAGGTGAAGATGTTTTGGAAGTGATAAAGGTTTATGCTTATCAATTTACTTCAAAAAACATCAAGACAAAACGATGTCAAGGAGCTGGAACAATGTTAAAGAGGACAAGGATATGGAAGCAACAAAATGTAATGGTGAGAGCTTGTATTTTTCAATCTTGTACATTTCTTTTATAATTTTATTCCTATCATATAACTTGAATTGTGAAAAAGTGCTCTTAAGACATTGTGTTCTCATTGTGTAGATTCATGTCAAGGTTGTAATTGTATGTGCTCTAAATGGTTGGCTGTCCTGCTTGTGAGTTGTCATCGTGCAAGTTTACTCCATAATTATTAAGTCATCTATCACAGCATTATAGTTCATTGGTTGATAAAATTGCTATTATGATGGCCCTCCCAAGGATGATTGGACTGAATTTCAACGTATTCCTTACACTTCAGTGTTTCCACTACTTGTGAACATGGATATTTTCAATTTTGAGGGTTTATATGTTGCTTCATTGTCAAGGAAAATGTGCTTTTTAATGCTCTAGATTTTATTAACAAACGAGGTTTATGTTTTGCAGGTCAGGGATTGTTCTCTTGAACAAAATCTTATGACCATTTTGACGACTTATGATGGGACTTGTTGCAAATAGTCCATGCCCAATGATATCAAAATCTTCTATTCATGAAAAGGAAAGAGGGGGGTTTCATATAAATATGGAAGCCTCTCAAATTAGTCTTCCTGAGAATAAGATGAAAGCTATTGTTGAGAAACTTGCTAGGGACAAGGCACAAAAAAAACCACCACTTTGTATCTTTTTTGGACGTAATCTGGGTATCTCTCATCTCAAGAGTTCTTGTGGTAATATGCCATTTAAAATAAGACGTCCTAACATTTCTGCCCAGAAAGTGCAAGGTGAAGATGTTTCGGAAGTGATAAAGGTTTATGCTTATCAATGTACTTCAAAGAACATCAAGACAAAACGATGTCAATGAGATGGAACAATGTTAAAGAGGACAAGGATATGGAAGCAACAAAATGTAATGGTGAGAGCTTGTATTTTTCAATCTTGTACATTTCTTTTATAATTTTATTCCTATCATATAATTTGAATTGTGAAAAAGTGCTCTTAAGACATTGTGTTCTCATTGTGCAGATTCATGTCATGGTTGTAATTGTCTGTGCTCTGAATGGTTGGCTCTCCTGCTTGTGAGTTGTCGTCGTGCAAGTTTACTCCATACTTATTAAGTCCTCTATCACAATATTATAGTTCATTGGTTGATAAAAATGCTATTATGATGGCCCTCCCAAGAATGATTGGACCGAATTTCAACTTATTCCTTACACTTCAGTGTTTCCACTACTTGTGAACATGGATATTTTCAATTTTGAGGGTTTATATGTTGCTTCACTGTGAAGGAAAATGTGCCTTTTAATGCTCCAGATTTTATTAACAAACGGGGTTTATGTTTTGCAGGTCAGGCATTGTGCTATTGAACAAAATCTTATGACCATTTTGACGACTTATTATGGGACTTGTTGCAAATAGTCCATGCCCAATGATATCAAAATCTTCTATTCATGAAAAGGAAAGAGGACGGTTCCGTATAAAGATGGAAGCCTCTGAAATTAGTCTTCCTGAGAAAAAGGTGAAAGCTATTGTTGAGAAACTGGCTAGGGACAGAACACCAAAAAAACCACCAATTTGTGTCTTTTCTGGACGTAATCTGGGTATCTCTCATCTCAAGCGTTCTTGTGGTAATATGCCATTGAAAATAAGATGTCCTAACTTTTATGCCCAAAAAGTGCATGGTGAAGATGTTTTGGAAGTGATAAGGGTTTCTACTTATCAATGCAATTCAAAGAACTTCAAGACAAAATGATGTCAAGGAGCTAGAACAATGTTAAAGAGGACAAGGATATGGAAGCAACAAACTGTGAAGTGAAACCTATAGTGCATGTCAAACAAAACCTCCCAAAAGTGGTTGAGAATACTATAGGTGAAGAATCTTCTGAAAATTGTCAAAGTAATACAACAGCGAAGGGACAAGAGTTAGAAGACACTACATAATTAGATTCAAAGTCATATCGTTGTCCTAAAAGCATGGAAACAGGAGAGACATTTCAGGAAAGTGATGTGCATTTTGGGGAAGAGGACTGGTCTAATTTTCCTATGTGGTGTATGAAGGAGATGCAGAGGGTGACATGACCTTTCACTCCTCGTCAACTTTAGAATTGTCAAATTTCTCCCGTAGGATTGAAGCTAGCTCCTTTTCTGGGAGGGAGAATGAGCCATCATCTTCCATTTAATGGTCTCTGGGTTCAACAGATGCTTCCATTTTCAGTCCCAACCATGTGTGCAAGTCATATTTTCCAGCCACGCATTTACAGAAACAGGCTATATCTACAGATATCTCAAGTCATTATGACAAATAAATATTTCTAGCACATTCTCAAACCAACTCATACAACCAATCTCAACTGTATGAGTACTTAAATGTTCCAAAGGGAATGATGGTAATGACAAAATGCTCAGAAGTACGCAAAATCAACGAAATTGCATCCCTTTTAAAATACAAAGAAATTTCAGCCTCAACTAGTAAAAATCCTGAATCTTGCCATTTTCCAGGGGTAGGCGTTAGTGTTCAGAATGTCAGTTCCATGCCACCCAATGAACTAGATGTTAGTCCAACATTTTTACGTTCTACCGAAGAATGTTTGTAGGTCTTGCAACAAATGAACTATTATTAGCTAAAAATTCCACTCTAGTGATAGATTCAAATTCAATGAATATAGGATCTCTTCTAACAGAGGTTTTTGAATGCTCTAAACCTATTTTTCTCCGCAAAGATACTGTTCTGGCTAGGCTTTCAAAATTCCAAATACTTATCCAGGCGGGTTGGAAGACGTACAGAGATCAAAACAGTCTAGGAAAATGACAGATATTCCACAAAGATTCAGATATATTCTCAATATAAAATTTAAAAAAATAAAAACCCTTGTTACTGATTTGGGTTTCTTCGTAGAACCTTCTTATAAGTAACCGATTTCAGTGAAAGCCCAAAATAGATGAGGGTGAAGATCCGGATTGTAAGGGTTCATAGCCATCAGCTGCACCACCGTGTAAGGCACTTGTTGCTGCTCTCTGTCCATCGACCTCTCCCTCATGATTCAAACATAACTATAAGAATCATGTGGGCTATGGCAAAAGCAGGGTAAGTATCTGGAATCTTCTGAGTTGGTGTGAATAGGGGAAAATGTTTGTATTGTGTATGAGTATGTGGAGGCTACAAGCCCGAGAGAAGCCCTGAGCGGTAGAAGAATGCTATATTCATGGCTTTCCAGGATGCATATCGCTCTTGATGTGTCTTTTCATCATTATGCACGTTTGGATTGTCTTCACAAATACATGAAATCCAGCAGTGTGATCGTTGTGGATCCTGGTTTCAGGGCAATGAATGGCCAAAATGAGATCGTGGATCGATCCTTGGCTCAATGATTCTTTCCCGGTTGATGGTGCTAAGAAAGTTTCATGACTTGCAGTGATGTGTTTGGAAGCAAATCCTAGCGGTAGACTTGTTATGACACATGCAGCTCGCAAGATATCTAAAATTTTCTTGATATCCAAGAATTGGTTGGAAAAAATAAATGCAAATAAAACCATGCTTACTAGCACATTTGGGGACAGATAGTGCATAAAACAATTTTTTTCTTCATATTCTGGGGATTTCATATCTATGCTCAGTGCAAGTTTCATTCATCTCATCTGGAGAATCTCTGTATTATTAGCACATTTGGTGCCACATAGCGCAAAAGGCCATTTTTTCTTCATATTCTGGGGATTGCATATGCTTCATATGCTTCATTCTTCATGTCTGGAGAATCTCTATGTTACTTCTATTCATTTTTATTATAAGACGAACAACGACATTGGCTTTCCACAGTACTACAGATGTCAACACAATAACTACCTGTGATGTCATTTTAGAAAAGTTCTCAACACAATCGATACCTGTGATGTCATTTTAGAGAAGTTCCTTTTATGTTAGCTATTATGATTTATGCATGTCGATTTCTTTTGTAGTTTTTTTGCTTCCATTTCAGGATATTTTCAAAATCAATCATCCAAATAAAGATGATTATGTTGGGAATTTCTGATAATTCCAAAACAAAAACAAAAACAAAAATGAACATAGAATAGTGCTATGTTTTTCTTTTAACATAGAAGACAGAGTTTTTCACACACAAAAAAAACTTGTATTCATTAGCAAGACTGACTGTTACAAAATTCTTCCTCCAACAGAGGGATTACATCAAGACTACTTCAGAGATAGTTTAAAAACTTTACTCTGTCTCTTGCTATAAAAATTAACATTGTTGTGTGTAATTTTTTTTTACTTCTTACATTTGCGCTGCTACGTATTACATTGCATCTCAAAAAAAACATTACATTACATTTTTACTTGTATCATAGAAACCGACTCCCGTGAATTAAAAACAATAAAAATAAAAATCTTCACCTATATTTAACAACCGTAATAAATTTTCATTAATTACATTCAACAACCGTAATAAATGTAATAAATTTTCATTAATTTCGTTGATCTGGCCCACATTAATCGGACGGTTGTCAGCAATATCGCACAACCTTTTTTATCGAACCTTACGCGTCGGGGAAAGGGTTCTATTGGCAAACCGCTCAGGGTACATGTCAGCCGATGAGTGTGATCGCTGCCCCCTCCGAGAATTACCACCATTCCGTAAGAGTGATGCGGGGAAACCCATGACGGTTTTGGCGCTGCAGTTGAAAGTAATGTTTCAGCACTCCCCTTTAATTTCAACTGCTGGGTTATCAGTCATACCCAGACATTTCCTCAAAAACTCAAATATTTTCTGCCCCAATGGTTTGGTCAGAATATCTGAAATCTGCTCCTGAGTTTTGCAGTGTTCTAAAACAATTTCTCCATTGTTTACCAATTCCCTGATGTAATGAAACTTTGTGTCAATGTGTTTTGTTCTCTTATGAAACACAGAATTCTTGGATAATGCAATAGCTGAGATATTGTCACAAAAAATTACAGTTCCTTTTGCTTGCTCTTGGCATAAACTCCTTAACATCCTTCTCATCCAAATTGCTTGACACGCTGCTGCTGTAGCTGCTACATATTTTGCCTCTGCTATAGATAACGTTACAATAGGCTGTTTTTTAGAAGCCCATGAAATGAATCCTGAACTCATGTGAAAAACATAATCGGATGTGCTTTTCCGATCATCTACACTTCCAGCCCAATCACTATCAGTGTATCCAATTAAATCTGAACATTCTAAAGTAGTATATAAAATGCCAAACCTTTTAGTACCTTTAACATACCTCAAAATCATTTTTGCTGCCTGTCAATGTGCTTCTTTTGGCCTCTCCATGAATCTGGAAATCAAACTAATAGCATGCATTATATCCGGCCTAGTTGCAGTCAAATACATGAGGCTGCCAACTATGCTCTTGTACAAACTAGGATCAAAATCCTTGTTGTTGTCCTCTTTGCTGAGTTTTAATCCCATCACTGTGGGAGTGATTGTTGCTTTTCTCTCCTTCATATTAAATCTTTCCAATACTTCATTAACATATTTTGCTTGTGAGATAAAAATCCCATTTCCATTTTGTTCTACTTCTATTCCTAAGAAGTATCTCAGCAAACCCATTTCAATCATTTCAAATTCTTTTTTCATGACTGTTTTGAAATTTTCAATAAGGTAATCATCATTACTTGTGAAAATAACATCATCAACATATAATACAACAATTAGTATTTTACCATCATTTTCTTTGATGTAGAGGGTGGGTTCTCCCTCACACTTTTCAAATCCATTTTATAGTAGATAGGAATCTAACCTACTGTACCACGCTCTTGGTGCTTGCTTCAGCCCATAAAGAACTTTCTTCAATCTGCACACTTTGTGCTCTTGACCTTTCTTTTCATAGCCTAGAGGTTTTTCAATGTAAACCTCTTCCATTAACACTCAATTTAGGAATGCTGACTTCACATCCATTTGGTAAACTTTCCACTTGTTTTGTGCTGCTATGGATATCACTGCTCTCACGGTTTCCATTCTAGCAACCAGTGCGAACGTTTCCTCATAGTCTCTCCCATGCTACTGCTGCTTATATCCTTTGACAACAAGTCTTGCCTTGTGTCTTTCTATTTTGCCTTCAGCATTACTCTTGGTCTTGTAGACTCAATTAACTCCAATGAATTCCTTTCCTTTTGGTAGTTCAACTAAATCCCATGCCTTGCTTCTTTCTATGGCATTAATCTCCTCATCCATAGCTTCTATCCATTTCCTATCCTTAATTGCTTCTTCGAAATGAACAGGGTCATCAACATGACAATATAAAGCAAACAAAGAGTTCATACCTTCATTTGTTGCCTCTTGTTCATAAATGTCACTTAAATTTCTGAACTTCTTACCTCTTCCATTTGGTGTACAAGTGCTTGAAGAAGGACTTGAATTTCCTTCTTGTGGTGTACTTGAAGAAGCACTTTCATTTCTCCTCAAGGCTGTCTCTTGCTTCCCTTGTGTTGGTGCTGCTGTTTGGGGATGTATTTCAGCCATATCCTCATCATCTTCATCATGAGACAGAGTTTTTAACATTCACTATTTTCTCTATGCTTCCATCCCAAGCTTCCTCCTCAATGAACTGAACGTCTCTACTCACAATAAGCTTCTTGGTGGATGGGTTATACAACCTATAAGCTTTGGATTCCTCACTGTATCCAATGAAAATACATTTCTCCCCTTTGCTGTCCAACTTCTTCCTTAGTTGATCTGGAATGTGTGCATAAGCCATACATCCAAAAACTTTCATGTGGGTGACTCCTTACTTTGTTCCACTCCATGCTTCTTTCGGCACTCTGTTTATGACTGCTTTTGTAGGGCATCTATTCAAAATGTACGCTGCACAGTGTACAGCTTCAGCCCAATAATCATTTGGAAAATGCTTTGCCTTTAACATACTCCTTGCCATATCCATGATTGTCCTATTCTTCCTTTCGGAAACTCCATTTTGCTGCGGAGTGTACCTAGTGGTAAACTACTTATGAATTCCATTTTCTCTACAAAAACGTAGAAATTCTTTAGAGATATATTCACCTCCTCTATCAGTTCTTAGAACTTTGATATGCAGCCCACTTTGGTTTTCTACAAGTGCTTTGTAATTGCAAAATTTTTCAAACACTTCACTTTTGTTCTTCAGGAAATAAACCCAAGTTTTTCTAGTAAAATAATCAATAAATGTTAGCATATAGTGGCTGCTTGCAAGTGATGGAGTTTGCATCGGTCCACATAAATCTGAGTGGACAATCTCTAAGGGTGCTTTTGCGCTTATGCTTTTCCCAGATGGAAAACTTTTTATGTGTTGTTTCCCCAAGATACAACCTTCACAAAGGCTGTCTGGTTTCTCTATCAATGGTAATCCTCTTACCATTCTTTTTCTATTCAACAAGTTAAGACCTCCAAAGTTGAGATGTCCAAATCTCAAGTGCCACAACCAATTTTCATCTTTTGGTTTGCTTTGGAAATCCTCTTGTGTCACTGTTGCTATTTCTTTTCCATTTTTTAAATCTGTTTTCATTCTGAGAGAGAACATCCTGTTCCTTATCATCTTCACTTCAGCAATACATTGTTTGCTGGGTGTTTTATCTATGATGGTGCATACATCATCCACAAAGAAAACATTGTACCCCTTTTGAATAAGCTGTCCAATACTTATGAGGTTACATTTCATTCCAGAAACATAATAAACATCTGATATGGTTTTCTTTTCACCTTTCCTTGTTAAGACATTTACTTCTCCTTTTCCCATAACAGAAACTTTATTATCAGTCCCTAGTGTGACTTGTGACTTCACACTCTCATCTAACATAGAAAACAGGGCTATGTTTCTTGTCATATGGTTACTTCAATCGGAGTCTAGAAAACATATATCTTCACTCTTTTCTTCAGCCATATTATAGGCTAAATTTTTTTTATCTTGGCTGATATTTTCTCTAGTGAAATTTGCATTAGTTCTATTACTCATATCATGCTGCTTCTTTCTACATTCATTTGCATAATGCCCATATTTTTTACAATAGTGACATTGGACATTGGATTTATCATACCTTTGTCCTTGAGCATGATGTTGTCCACTTTGTTGGCTGCTGCCTTGGCCTTGGTTCTGGTTTGGATTGCTGCCTCTTCCTTGAGCATTTGCTGGACTGTTTCTTCCACCTCTATTTTGGCTTCTACCTCTTCCTCTCTTGTTTCCTCTGCGTTGACCTCTTCCTCTTCTAAAGAACATCTGGGTTTTAAAGGCATGCTCTAGAGATGAGTTTTCATTTATACTCAATCTCTGCTCATGTGTCATCAGTGATGCATGTAGTTCATCAACTAAGAAGTTTGTAAGATCCTTTGTCTCTTCTATGGTGGTGAAAATCACATCAAACCTTGAGGGCATGATCCTCAATAGTTTCTCCACAATCCTCCTTTCTTCAAGAATCTCTCCACGAGACCTTATCTGTGTGACCAGACCAATCACATGTGTGAAGAATGAGTCAATATTATCTGACTCTTTCATGCAGAGAGTCTCAAAATCTCTCCTCAGCAACTGTAGTTTTATTGTCTTCACTTTCTCCATGCCTTGATAGGCTATCTTAAGAGTTTGCCATGCTTATTTGGATCTCTTGATTACTGCTATCCTTGGAAATACACTCTCATGCACTGCTTGATACAAAAAGTAGAGGGCTTTAGAATCCTTCTTCTTATTGCTCTTCAACAGATCTTTCTCTGCCTGAGTTAAATTATTAAACTCATTTTCATCTGCTGGTTCTTCAAAACCATCATCAACAAATTCCCATAAGTTTTGGGAAGCAAGCAAAGCTCTCATAGTTATTGCCCAATAGTCATAGTTTTTCCCATTAAATTGCGGGAGTTGAGTATTACAGATACCCATGCTAGTGCTAGCTCCAGCGATTCTTGCACTATCAACTATGCTTCAAAATACTTGACTGTGTATTTAAAATAACTGACTATCCTCAACAGTAACACAAAAAACTAACTTGAGAAATACCTTGGATTCTTTTTTCACTGAGTCTTCACTATGTTGGAGAAGCTGCTGCAACAAGAAATCCTTCCATCAACTTCTTTGACACCTTCAAAGAGCCTGGACAAGCTCTGATACCATGTTGGGAATTTCTGATAATTCAAGAACAAAAACAAAAAAAAACTGAAAAAAGAATAGTGCTTTGTTTTTCTTTTAACACATAAGACAGAGTTATTCACACACAAAAAAAACATGTATTCATTAGCAAGACTGACTGTTACAAAATTCTTCCTCCAATAGAGGGATTAAAGCAAGACTGCTTCAGAGGCAGTTTAAAAACTTCACTCTGTCTCTCGCTATAAAAATTAACACTGTTGTAATATAATGTTTTTTTTGAGATGCAATGTAATACGTAGCAGCGCAAAAGTAAGAAGCAAAAAAAAATTACACACAACACTGTTAATTTTTATAGCTAGAGACAGAATGAAGTTTTTAAACTGCCTCTGAAGCAGTCTTGCTGTAATTACTCTCTTGGAGGAAGAATTTTGTAACATGTTGAAATCTAATTTCAACGCAGACGCTATCAACCAAAACCGCCAGAAAACGTTCAGCTACCCGCCTGGAACTTCTCGGACCAGCTTTCCGGCGAAGGAATAATCCGGCAAGGAGCTCCGATATAATATGGAGCTGACACGTGGTTCACCACTGACGTAACACAACGTAAGAATCTCGGAAGCTAAAGCTTTGCAGAAAATGGGTTTCCGATATTGTTGTCCACCGTCGGATTTACTCCATAATTATTTTTAAGCTTCCCTGAGCACAAAAGGATCCTGTGGAGGTAAGACAGAGCATTGCCTCTGTGTGTTTGAATCTTGGTTTTTGGTATTTTCCCCATTCTAAAAATACCCAACAGTGGTATCAGAGCAGGACCAGGCTCTTTAAAGAAGTTAAAGAAGCTGAAGGGAGAAGGTTTGTAGCTGCAGCAAAACTTCTCAGGCAGACAGAAGACTCAGGCATCAAAGGATTCAGGTATTTCAAAAGTTTTTTTTGTGTTGCTGAAGAAACAGTCAGTTGTTTTTAAACATACAAAGTCAAGGAATGGCTAGCACAAGCACTGGTATGGGTATGTTTAACACCCAGCTCCCACAGTTTAATGGGAAGAACTATGACTACTGGTCAATAACTATGAAAGCCTTGTTTGCTTCCCAAGACTTATGGGAAATAGTTGAAGATGGTTTTGAAGAACCAGCAGATGAAACTGAGTTCAATGCATTAACTCAGGGAGAGAGAGATCAGATGAAGAGTAATAGGAAGAAGGATTCAAAAGCTCGTGTGTTGTTGTATCTAGCAGTAGACCAGAGTATATTTCCAAGGTTAGCAGCAGCTAAGAAAGCAAATGAATCATGGGAAACCCTTAAGACAGCCTATCAAGGCATGGAGAGAGTGAAGATAGCAAAACTACAATTGCTGAGAAAGGATTTTGAGAACTTGAACATGAAGGAGTCAGATAAAATTGACTCATTCTTCACTCATGTGATTGGTGTAATCACACAAATGAGAACTCATGGAGAAACCATTGAAGACAGAAGGATTGTGGAGAAAATATTGAGGGTCTTACCCTCAAGGTTTGATGCCATAGTCACCACCATTGAAGAGACAAAGGATCTCTCAAACTATTCAGTTGATGAGCTACATGCATCACTGATAACACATGAGCAGAGGTTGAGTAGGAATGAAAACTCATCTCTTGAGCAAGCCTTCAAGACCCAGATGTCCTTTGGAAGAGGAAGAGGTCAAGGCAGAGGAAACCGAAGAGGAAGAGGCAGAAGCCAGAACAGAGGTGGAAGGAACAGCCCAGCAAATGCACAAGGAAGAGGCAGCAATCAAAATCAGAACCAAGGTCAAGGCAACAGCCAACAAAGAGATCAGTATCAGGCTCAAGGACAAAGGTATGATAAATCTAATGTTCAATGCTATTATTGCAAAAAGTATGGACATTATGCTAGTGATTGTCGAAAGAAACAACATGATATGAACAGTAGACAAAATGAAAATGTTACAAGAGAAAACAACAGTCAAGAAAATGTCCTGTTAGCTTATAACATGGCTGAAACACATAGTGAGGACATATGGTTTTTAGACTCAGATTGCAGCAACCATATGACCAGAAATATAGCCTTCTTTTCTGCCCTAGATAAAAATGTGAAATCAGAAGTCACACTAGGAACTGATAGTAAAGTGTCTGTTATGGGAAAAGGAGAAGTAAAAATATTTTCAAAGCAAGGAGAAAGGAAAACCATAGCAGATGTATACTATGTCCCCGGAATGAGATGTAACCTCTTGAGTATTGGACAGCTTGTCCATAAGGGGTACAATGTTTTCTTTAAAAATGATGTATGCATCATCATGGATATACCACCCAGCAAAAGATTCATCGCTGAAGTGAAGATGACAAGGAACAGGATGTTCCCTCTCAGGATCAGGGCAGATTTGAAAAACAAAGGAGAAATTGCAGCAGTCACCCAAGAGGCCTTCCAAAGCGTGCCAAAGGATGAGAACTGGTTATGGCACTTGAGATTCGGGCATCTAAATTTTGGAGGTCTAAACTTATTGAGCAGAAAAGGAATGGTAAAGGGATTACCATTGATAGAGAAGCCGGACAGCCTTTGTGAAGGTTGCATTTTGGGAAAACAACACAGAGAAAGTTTTCCATCAGGGAAAAGCATAAGGGCAAAGACACCCTTAGAGATTATCCACTCAGATTTGTGTGGACCAATGCAAGCTCCATCATTAGCTGGCAGCCTATATTTCTTGACATTCATTGATGATTTTACAAGAAAGACTTGGATATATTTCCTCAAGAACAAAAGTGAAGTCTTTGAGAAATTCCAAAATTTCAAAGCACTTGTGGAGAACCAAAGCGGGCTGCACATAAAAGTATTGAGAACTGATAGAGGAGGTGAGTATATCTCAAATGAATTCCTAAAGTTTTGTAGAGAAAATGGAATACATAAACAGTTCACAACTCGGTACACTCCGCAGCAAAATGGAGTTGCTGAAAGGAAAAACAGAACCATCATGGAGATGGCAAGGAGCATGTTGAAGGCAAAGCATTTACCAAATGAGTATTGGGCTGAAGCTGTACATTGTGCAGTTTATATATTGAACAGGTGTCCTACAAAAGCAGTCTTGAACAAAGTGCCAGAAGAGGCATGGAGTGGGAGAAAGCAAGGAGTCACCCACATGAGAGTTTTTGGGTGTGTGGCCTATGCACACATACCAGATCAGCTAAGGAGGAAGTTCGACAGCAAAGGGGAGAAATGCATCTTCATTGGATACAGTGATGAATCCAAAGCCTACAGGCTGTACATCCCATCTACCAAGAAGTTCTTTGTAAGCAGGGATGTTCAATTCATTGAAGAGGAAGCTTGGGATGGAAGCATAGAGAAAACAGTGAATGTCAAGAGCTGTTTGTCTCATGATGAAGATGAAGAGGTGGTGGCTGAAATGCATCCCCAAACAGCAGCGCCAACACAAGGACAGCAAGGGACACCATTGAGGATAAATGAAAGTGCTTCTCCAAGCACACCACAAGGAGGAAATTCAAGTGCATCCTCAAGCACTTGCACACCAAGTGAACGAGGTAAGAAGTTTAGAAATCTAAGTGACATTTATGATGAAGGAATGAATTCCTTATTTGCCTTGTATTGTCATGTTGATGATCCTATTCATTTCGAAGATGCAATTAAAGATAGGAAATGGATAGAAGCTATGGATGAAGAGATGAATGCCATAGAGAGAAACAAAACATGGGATTTGGTTGAGTTACCAAAAGGCAAAGAAATCATTGGTGTGAAATGGGTCTACAAGACCAAGAGCAATGCTGAAGGCAAGATTGAAAGGCACAAGGCAAGGCTGGTTGTCAAAGGGTACAAGCAGCAGTATGGGAGAGATTATGAGGAGACTTTCGCACCGGTTGCAAGAATGGAAACCGTGAGAGCAGTGCTGTCCATAGCAGCACAAAACAAATGGAAAGTCTACCAAATGGATGTGAAATCAGCATTCCTAAATGGAGTGTTAATGGAAGAGGTCTATGTGGAACAGCCTCTCGGATATGAGAAGAAAGGTGAAGAGCACAAAGTGTGCAAATTAAAGAAAGCTCTTTATGGGCTGAAGCAAGCGCCAAGAGCATGGTACAGCAGGATAGATTCATATCTATTGGATAATGAATTTGACAAATGTGAAGGAGAGCCCACAGTCTACATCAAGGAAAAGGATGGTAAAATTTTAATTGTTGTCTTGTATGTAGATGATGTTATTTTCACTGGAAATGATATTTATCTTATTGAGAATTTTAAATCAGTCATGAAGGATGAATTTGAAATGACTGACATGGGTTTGTTGAGATACTTCTTAGGCATAGAAGTAGATCAAAATGAAAAAGGAATTTTTATATCTCAAGCAAGATATGTAAATCAAGTTTTGGGCAGATTTAAGATGGAAGAATGCAAGGCAACAATCACTCCCACAGTGATGGGATTAAAGCTCAGCAGAGAAGACAGCAGCAAGGATTTTGATCCTAGCTTGTATAAAAGCATTGTGGGCAGCCTTATGTATTTAACAGCAACTAGGCCTGATTTAATGTATGCTGTTAGTTTGATTTCCAGATTTATGGAGAGGCCAAAGGAGGCACATTGGCAGGCAGCAAAAAGAATTTTGAGGTATGTCAGAGGTACCAAAATGTTTGGAATTTTATATCATGCCTCAGAACATTCAGATTTGGTTGGATACACTGACAGCGATTGGGCTGGAAGTGTAGATGATCGGAAGAGCACTTCCGGTTATGTTTTTCATATGGGTTCAGGAGCCATTTCATGGGCTTCTAAGAAGCAGTCCATTGTAGCATTGTCTACAGCAGAGGCTGAATATGTGGCAGCTACAGCAGCAGCATGTCAAGCAGTGTGGATGAGAAGAATGTTGAGAAGCTTAGGCCAAGAGCAGGCAAAAGCGACAGTGATTTTTTGTGACAATAGCTCAACTATTGCATTGTCAAAGAATTCAGTGTTTCATAAGAGAACGAAACACATTGATACCAGGTTTCACTACATCAGAGAATTGGTGAACAATGGAGAAATTGTCCTAGAACATTGCAGGACTCAAGAACAGGTAGCAGACATCTTGACAAAGCCACTGGATCAGAAGAGCTTTGAATTTTTGAGAAAGTGTCTGGGTATGACCGAATGCCCAGCTGTTGAAATTAAAGGGGAGTGTTGAAATCTAATTTCAACGCAGACGCTATCAACCAAAACCGCCAGAAAACGTTCAGCTACCCGCCTGGAACTTCTCGGACCAGCTTTCCGGCGAAGGAATAATCCGGCAAGGAGCTCCGATATAATATGGAGCTGACACGTGGTTCACCACTGACGTAACGCAACGTAAGAATCTCGGAAGCTAAAGCTCTGCAGAAAATGGGTTTCCGATATTGTTGTCCACCGTCGGATTTACTCCATCGCTCTCCACCGTTGATCCACCAAAGCTGCATACGAGGTGCATTAAAACTATTGCGTGGAGTGTTTGATTTTTGGGTTGACCGCCGTGGAAGAAAAGTCATGAATTTAATGTTGCTAGGTAGATTTAGGTGGCCCCTTTTTAATATGGGTATGGGCACGTTTTATTATATGTTCTTTTATATATTTTCTATATACGGCATGCATTAAAGTTTAAAATCGTATGTAATAAGTTTTTGTTAGGGCGTTGACCTTTTTATTATTATGGCACACGGGAGGTAATATACATAGGTGTTTTACAGCAGCGAAAAGATGATGATGGTGCAGTAAAAAGAAAAACACACAGCAGTGTGTAAAAAGAAAAGAACAAGGTTGTAATGTGTAGTGTGGCATTTTGTAAAACAGAGGAGTAGCAAAAACCATGTGTGGTTTTGCACAGCAGTGCATAAAGAAAATGGTGGAGCATGTTTTGTAAGCCTGTGTAAATTTTGTTTTTACAGCAGGTGAAATACTCTGTTCCTCAGTGAAATTATTTTTAAGCTTCCCTGAGCACAAAAGGATCCTGTGGAGGTAAGACAGAGCATTGCCTCTGTGTGTTTGAATCTTGGTTTTTGGTATTTTCCCCATTCTAAAAATACCCAACATAACAGTGAGTCTTGCTAATGAATACAAGTTTTTTTTGTGTGTGAAAAACTGTGTCTTCTGTATTAAAAGAAAAACATAGCACTATTCTCTGTTCAGTGTTATCAGAAATTCCGAACAGATTAAAAAACATAAATAATAAATATTCACACCGTTTATTTTAGAGAAAAAATTAAAAAAAAAAAGGTTAATATATCATATATAATCCATCTGAATTATTATCCATAAGTTTCGTAGAAACATAAATAATAAATTATTCACATTGCTTATGTTTAACAAAATAATTATAAAAAGATGTTAACATATTATATATAATTCCTCTGAATTACAATTTATAATTTTCGGACGCATCAGGGACAGCATTGCAGCAAGCATGGACGTAGTTGATGGCAAAATTGATTTATATATAGTTATCAAACAGGATAAAATCTTGACACAAACAGGAGTCCGCCTTCTAAATTAATACCTGTACCTAAAATTTGACAAATACTTTGTTATAAAACAGGATAAAATCTTAACACAAACAGGAGTATGCCTTTTAAATTAATACCTATACCTAAAATTTGACAAATACTTTGTTATCAAACTTAGCAGATGAAGCGGCTAAGAATGTAACTTATTACATGCAAATCACAGGAATTGCATTCCAGAATTTTAGAACATATTAACTCTTCTCTTTGATAGGTTCTTCAAGAATCTTTGATGTAGTTCCAGATGTAACTGATTGAGTTGGAGACACAGGAATATCCCGTGGTGAAAGTCGTCGATTTCCACTCTCAAGGCCTTTTAGAACTGGTTACAAATACATTTAATGCGATCAATGGTAATAGTAACACATTCTACCAAAGCATTGGAAAGAAATAAAATTCACTTTGACGATAGTAAAAAAAAAAACCAAAGTTATAAGATGAAAAACCATAGATATAAAATGTACCTGTAGTAGAATCATTAACTTGTGCACCCATGACATCCTCCGCCACATTTATAACAATAAGCCATTGAAAAAAATTTGAGTTTCATATAACACGTTTTATTTCAGATAAAATGATAGTTATAGTATTGTTTTATACTCTAAATATGCAGGTGAAAAGGAGTTTGAACTTACTCTGACATGTGCTAACAGGCGGCACAACAATTTTGCAGAGAGTAGGGAGGAGAAGCGCTTTTGTTTGATTAATCGAAACTCCAACGATCTCACTGTTATTGGTAAAGAGCAGACATAGGCACATGACATTGGCTTTCACTGTTGCCTCAATACCAGAGCATTACTGGGGGCTTACACTGTCGACTTTTCCATTGGTAACGAAATCAAGGCAGGGATATAAGCCCAATAATTGTGTTAAACGATTCTTTGCAAGACTAGAGGAAGAGACACCGAATTTGTTGGTCCAGCCATAAGCAGGACCAAAATGGGGATTATGGCAATAACAAGCTCCATTGCCATTGAAATTGAAATGGGGATTATGGCAATAACAAGCTCCATTGCCATTGAAATTGAAATTGAAATCTCTGCAGGCACCTTAACCTTAAATATCTGAAAAAAAATTCTACACACTGTAAATGTAAATGTGAATGTCTACACTACCCCAAGAGTTAGGTCAATGGGTCAAATCAAGTGCCTCGCCAATGGGAGGTTACAGGGTCGAAAAGCTCTCGGGGTTAGGTCAGTAAATAGGCCGAGGGGTGTTGATGCCCTTCGGGTGGCGTCCACTCAGTGTTTAAAACCCTGGACGTAGCGGCTACCCACTGACCCAGGTATCCGTGAACCAGTAAGTGAAAAAAAAAAATGTGAATGTCTACACACTGTAAATGTAAATCTGAAGCACAATTGTGAAACTATAAATAAAGATAAATAAAAATAAATGAAGATATTTAAACTCCCATTAACATTTGTTGCACTCAATAAATCTAACAGAAATTATACTCAACTAACACTTCCATACAAAAAATACCCTACTAAAAGACTTGTAAGCAGTTTTTCTCTAGTGTAAGTTTTGGTGAAGTACCCGTTTTACTGTATAACTGGAGTGGTATCTATGCATTCAATCGAACAATTGGGTTGAACAAGGAGAGTAGAATGATAGGTCGTTTCATTGGTAATTCTGAGTACGAGGGACTTGGACTATTTAACACACTACTGGACTGGTATCTATCCATGCAATCGAACAATTGGGTTGAACAAGGAGAGTGGAAGGATAGGTCGTTTCATTGGTTAATTAGAGTTCGCGGTTAATGTTAAGATGAGTTAAAGATGCTACCTGCATGTTTTAATGCTCCAGTTCGTTCTCATTTTTATTTATCTTTTGTTTCTTTGGAAGGTGAAGTGAATCTAATAAATAACTTCTACTTACGTTTTCACAGGTCTAGTTTTTCCCATTTCGGCTCTCCTGTTAATACGTGTACGTGACAGAGTAATGTATTACAGATCTCGAGTTTCATGTGGAGACGTTCTCTTTAAAGTTTAGGCATCATGCAATCGTTGGGATAGTCTTAAAGTGTTACTGTATTTAGAATTGTTAATTAAAGTGGTATGTGGATTTGGAATTGTTAACTTACAACAACCTAAAGTGCTACCTAGATTTATAATTGTGAACCTACAATAAACAAGAACTGTTAACATACACTTACAACAAATAACACTTAGAATTGTTAACATACAGTAAACTAAAATACTACCTGGACTTGAAAGTGTTACCATTTGATGCCACTCAGTCAAGAGGCATGAAATGGTGCCGTCGACTGGCTGCAGGTCGGATAGCCTCGGCTGTTATAACATCCCTATCCCATGGTCCTGGATTTGCTCGAATTGAAGGCAGATGCATTGGCCTTTGTCACAGATGCCATAAGGTCCGCAGGCTCTGAGAAATAGGTAATTCTTACCAGAACGGTCCAGTTCGAAGTCCATACACCAATTTTAAGCATTGTTCCATCAGGGAACCAGAGAGACACGGTACACGCGAAGGCTGCCATAGCTCAGGAATAAAAAGCATAGTTACCAAATTCGAACGGGAAAAATTTTATTGTATAAAATTCAATATGGAAAAAAATTTGAGAATATACATCTTATATAGATTAACATATTATTATTATTTTTTTCAAAACTTTATAAAATAAAAATGAATCTTTCTTATAATAATAACGTTATTTCCTTATTTCCACTATCAATCTTTTTTGTGTATTTATATTTTTATCTATTTAAGATAATCTATTATTTGTATTGCAAATTGAGAAAACATCTAAATAAAATATATTAATATAAATAACAAAAACTCAAAATTGATATTCAATGTAAAGAATGAAATATTGAATATTTAAATAATGTCCACAAACTAAAAAGAGTACTAATTCTCATTAGAATCCAAATTTATTCCATAATAACTTGGTAAAATAATCTTTATGATGAATCATAAAAAATAAATACTTTAATTGAATTTCAAATCAACTCTTACTAAAACATTTAAAACTATATTTTAAAATTTTTATAAAATTTATTTGTTTTTATAATTTTTTAATAAAAAGCAACCTTTTTAATAAAGAATTTACTATTTTATAATTGAAAATTTTAGATATAAAATTTCCATAACATTTTTTTAATATATAAATTATTAGTGAAATTTGTGAATGCTGGGGTAAAATGGATGTTTCTATATATGTATAAATAGTTTCATAGGACAGATGTTTCTATATATTACGATGGTTGGTTGGATATTTCTACAATGGCTGGTTGAATGTTTCTATATATTTCTAGATGGCTGCTTATATTGCTCCAGAGGAACAGAGGGTACCCTCTGCTAAGCTGTTCAAAATGGCAAGCGGTAGTGGAAACTAATGCGTATAATGGCTGCTTGCTTATTAACCAGAGGAAATAGCGGAGCAGTGTACCCTCTGCTCAGCTGTTTAGAATCACAACTTGCACTGGAGAAGTTAACTTTATTGATTTGGTGAACCACAAATACAGTGTCCTATCCAAATTAATGTACTAATGGCGAATCGAATAGTATCAGCGAATTTCCAAACTTTTTTGGCCAATACGGCCGAACTTCGTAACTATGATAAAAAGAAAGACGATTTGCCTATAGTTTCATTGAACGAAACCTACAAATTCTTGCCCGTATAGACGGCCTCGGGGCCCACTGACGAGGAATTATAAGCAGGGCCTAATAACACATTGGTAGTCCAGCCTTTGCAACCCCCATAAGGCTCCTGGATTGAGTGAGATTGTGTAGAACAAAACCAACCCTCCTGGTTCCATAACGAGCTTATGAATTCAGCACAAGAGGTATTCGTCGCACAGAACAAAGGTTTTGTGTGTCTCACAAAACAATGAGCAAAACTGACAATAGTGGAAAGGTCACGAAAAATGCCAGTTATTGGTCTCCACAATTGTTTTAACAAATTTACCAAAACCTACACTAAGTACATCTCATCGGAGCATATCTCAAAACATATTTTTATTTAAAATCTGATGTACTATGTAAACCGTGTTATTGGCACAGACAACTTAGGTTGAATGGATGCGAGCTTTTTGAAGTTAAAACAGTTTGACGAGTTAGTAACTCATTTAGCTTGTAAGAAACTTATGTCTTTGCCGTTCTTTCTGCTTTTCTGCGTATGCAAAAATTTTAAATTGGTAGGTGTTATTTTGTTTGCTGTAACTAAGAGGATTAGGATTATTCGAGTCTTGATTGGTCTTCTCTAGTGTGGTATACTGAATATTCCTATAA
The DNA here is from genome assembly GCA_031772625.1 of Pinus tabuliformis. Taxonomy (NCBI): domain Eukaryota; kingdom Viridiplantae; phylum Streptophyta; class Pinopsida; order Pinales; family Pinaceae; genus Pinus; species Pinus tabuliformis. Next base: position 894,004,543 of record CM062818.1, read on the forward strand.
TCAGAATTCTCTTATTTAGAAATTTACAAATTGAGTTAGGAGGTCCAGAGAAAAGTTGATATTAATGACTTCTGGTAATAAATGCCTAATGGAGGTTTGTGTTACCTCATGAATGCAAGTCTCTATGTGAGCTTACAACTCACCATATCTAGCTTATAAGGAAAATAAGCGTTGGAGGAAATTAAACGTAAACGTCAAAAGAAACGTAGAGAGTAAATAAAGAAAAAAAGAACAAAGAATGGGTCCTAGCAACAAGGCCTGATTAGGTACCCATGTACAAACTCTCATAACTGGAGAAAGAGAGAAATATACATAGGAAAAGACTCCCACCCGAAAAGAGATAAATATTTTAGTGCTCAAATTATCATGGAGCTAAAATTGTTGATCCCATAACGATCTATTGAATGACAAGAACATGGGTATGCTCCCATGAAGAAGTACGGGATGTTGAAGTACCAAAACTCTAAAGATGCGAGCCATGAGACCTCAATGAGGTGGGTCGAACTCTGAAGTAGGATTGTTGCAGAGGCACACAGATGGCAAACACTGTTAACTTCTTCTGGAAAAAAACTTCAAAGAAACTAGACATTAGTAAAGAACCAGAACAAGGCTTCAAACAAAAGCAACACCATTGACCAACAAACAAACAATGAGGTTTGTAAGTATGGAAAATGTCGTACAACACTCTTGAAGTTGTCTAAACACTGTCACCATCACACTGATCAAACACAAAATATGAAAATTGTCAATAAAGAAACAACAACAATATCTGTCACCATTTAACTCCCCCTTTCCTCCCCTTCCAAACCACAACTGCAGAAAGAACGAGAATCAATAGTCTTCATTGTTAGCGAATTTCCCTCCCTGAAACACAACTCAGGGAACAATGGCAATCAACAATGAACAACAAATGCAACATGGCAATATGAATTCTACAAGCATTGGTTCAATTGATCCCATGACCATTCATCGATCCATCCACAGTCGATCCCGATGGTTGGCACTGATCCATGATTCATTCTATCACGTCTCTTCTATAATGATCTGAATGTAGGACTTGTAATTAACCAAGAATGGTGATCCTTGGGTAATTTCTTCTGAGAAGGATGTGCGCATAGCGCAATTTTTGTTTTCTCAGACTCAAAGTTGGGTGCCACAACATTTTAATATGGAATGACATTACCAACCATGTCATCAATATGTTTATCACAATTAACAGGAACATTTGCTTCAAGTACCTCATAGTTGGATGCAGGTGATGAGGCAGTAGCAAGATCATATCCAAAGCCTGCTCTTGATGTCTGCACTACAGGGTTAGTAGGAGCAACAATTCCCTGTGCATTCTTCCCAAGTCCTCCGGTATATCCCATTTTTCTCAGCGATCGAGACCCAATACCAGTGGTATGGTTTTCAAAACAAGGTGTGACAGAAGCATGTGATGAGTCATGATCATCAACATCAGGCCTCTAGCATTCAACATCATCAAGTGTGGAAGAAGGAGAGCCTGACACCTTCACATCAATTGTCTCCATCTCAAATTTCTAAAGATCACTGACTTCCAATGCAAGTCCCTACTTAGCCTCTTGCAGCTTTTGAATGACCTCATCCTTCTGAATTATTTGGTCAGACAAGGCATCATAATCTTGTTTCAAAAAATGGTATTGCTCCAACATTGTTTTTTTTTTTAAATTAACTTCCATCAAGGAGGTCAATATTCTCTTGAAATTCATCGGCAAGCATCTGGAAATATTTCTCTGTGGTTGGATCTAGATGTTCAACCTTCTTGATTTTGTCAGTGATTAAAGTTTGCAATCTATTTTTAAGAGTTGCATTCTCTACTTGCGATAAAGCTATCACTCACTGCAATTGAATGGCCTCATAACTAATTTCGTTTGCTGCCTTCTTCTCATGAAAGTCTTGCAACCTTTTACCCATCTTGAAAAAACCAAGTTGAAAATGTACTAGCCACAAAACAAGGGTGACGATGACAACTAAAACTACTTTACACTTCCAAAAATGATACAAATCAAACTAATCTAATTAGATTTAGATAACTAGCCAACAAACAGCGATCAGAAACTATGAACCACAAAAACTACTTTACACTTCCAAAAATAATGATACAAATCAAACTAACCTAGTTAAATTTAGATAACTAGCCAACAAACCCCTCAACAAACCATAAACCGCATGGACATATCGCCATTCTCCAACGAGCATCACTTGCAAATGCTCCTAATATTTAAAAATTCCCTGGAAATAAAAAAATGCGTGCCCAAAAATAATTTAAGAAAAATCATTAAAGAAAATCCCTGCTCACTTTTAGTAATATGTTTCCGTTTTTTTGAAAGCAAAAGCAAACCGTTTTATGAAGTTCCTTTCATTTTCTTGACATGTGGTCATTCCGTTGGAAAATTCCAGGAACTGACATGGAGTTTATAAGCGTGGCGTCCAAATTGTGTTGAAAATTGTAGCTACAAACCTTCTTCGACCAATTGACGTTCCAGAACCAATAAAATGGAAACGCGTGGTCCATCTGTTCCTCGGCCTCTGTCAAATCCTCGGGACCTCTGTCGGGGATGGAAATCATCAAAACTTCACACGAAACCTGAGTTGCTCACCTCGTCTTCAGTTTGAGAGTTCTGGTGCATTGAAATGCTGACTACGCTCTGCAGAAGACGATCAGTACCCGTCCCACGCAGCTCTGCCAGATCCACCAATTGAGAGATGCATCGATCCTCAAATGTGGCACCAACTAACAATAGTTTAACTGTCCTCATAAACAATTAGCAAGGCATTTACCAAGAACATGCTCTGCAATCTCCCCGAGTTTGAGTTGGACCTGGCAGTCAAGATGAAGAGTAGAAGGAGAAGCGCATACAGTAAATATGCTCTGGATAGCAACAAATTCAAAAAAATAATCAACAGAAAGAGACTGGAAGACGATGTAGCGGAAAAGGGATTTGCAACATATGCTTGACTAAAGGTAGATGTCTGACCAAAGAAATTAGACTGCCGGGCTGGGAAAAAATACCACCCTCAGAAGAAGCGGAATATATCTGTTTCAGCTGCAAGAGTCGAATGGGAAAGGCGCGCTCCAGTGAGCCCTCTGGCTAATGCAATTCACACATCGACCAGGAGCACGATGCATCTAACCATATCCTCCTCTCTCCCAAAGCAAGCGTTGAATATCAAATTTAGATCATCCATTTGCACTAGTCCCACCAGTGTTGTTATACACAAAGAAATCCCAGAAAAACTGAGAACCAAAAAAAAATTGAGATCTATATTAGATGGAAACCATCATCTCTCATACAGATATGTAGATTTCGAATAAGAAATTTTGAGAATACACTTAAAAAAAACAAAAACAAAAAAAACATTTAAATCATTAGAAAAGTGCGAAACTCGAAAAGGGTATTTAGCATGGCAGATTGCTCTGTTATTATATAAAAGTATTCTATTACTCACAATGTTAATGTATATAGAAAGCCTCCATTATATAGTAATGAAGGATCGATTAAGAATAACGACAACTCAATAGATGCAAGTCCTTATATGAGCTTACAACTCACCATACTATGTGACATTACAACTCACCATACTTAGTTTATAGAGAAGTTAAGCGTTGGACAGAAAAAAAAAAAAAAAACTTCAACATACCCATATTAAATATTTATCCATCCCCTCGGGGATGAATGTGAAAAATAGCATAGAAGAAAAAACAAATAGGAAATCGCTGGAGCATTCATGGGGAACAAGCATAAAAAAACATCATCCCATTATATTCTCCCCAAGACTTGGGAGTGAAACAAGTAAGGGTAAGTGATAACATTGTTAACTTCATCAATAACATTATGTGGGAGTGAAACAGATAAGGGTAAGTGATAACACTGTTAAAAAAAGTATAGAAGAAAAAACAAGTAGGAAATCGCTGAAGCATTCATGGGGAACAACCATAAAAAACATCATCCCATTATTTTCTCCCCTGGACTTCGGAGTGAAACAAGTAAGGGTAAATGATAACATTGTTAACTTCATCAATAGCATTCTGATTGTTGCTTGGCAGGTTGTCAATTGAAAGAATAACCTGGATGGTAACAGGATATTTGTATGTTGTTCATAGTTCATTTTGTTCTCCATTAGTTCACACAATGTTGTAACCGTTGATTCAAAATGATTAATGATAACAATCTACACATTTGAATTTCCCCAACACTAGGCTTCCCAAGTTATCTACACATTTGAATTTCTCCAACACTAGGCTTCCCAAGTTTTATGACGAATCATTAAACACACATTATATTCTGAAACACATTTTCTCTCAAAAAAATTCCATTTTTCAATACCTTTTCTTTTCTTTGTATAAAGTCTCACAATCCAAGAAATAGACATTTTCTATTAACTTCCCAAATATGTAAGTCATACTCATATGAGGGATTGTAGAGTTTTGAGTATTGGGGAGTCAATACAAAACATCAATAATTATGGAGTTTTGGTGTTTGGAATCGATTTGCAAATAGCCTCACCCGTGTTCTAGCATATTTACAAAGTTAGTAAAATTTCCCAAAATTTGATGCTACATTATTGCCCTTTTTAACATTTTTCTCTCATAATGTTGACACCTAATCCGAAACGGATGAGGTGAAGTCAGACAGTCATCTAGAAGATGAACTGATCCGTTTTGTATTTGTATAAATAAAGTGCTAGCTAATGAATAAAATATCAATCAGTGTTTTCTCTCGTTCAAATGAGGAGTTACCCTGGCCTGACATGGTATCAGAGCTCAGGTCCCAGTCCCTAAAATTAGCTGTAACTCCTGCCTCTGCCTCTGCGCTCTCTGGCCTGAATACGCTGCCTCTGTCATGCGTTTTATTCAGGCAATTCGCTGCCCCTCTCTGCGCTGCCTCTGACATACCTGTTCTGACTTGACCTCAGCGCCTCTGTGCGGTGAGCGTGGAATACGCTGCTGTATGTGAGCGTTTTGTTTTGATATTGAACACCTGAGCAAAAGACGACCATGAGACCTTCTGTCTTCTGCTGCAGCCGAGACTGTGGTGGTGTGAGAAAGGCAATCTCTCGACCTGGTGCGGTGAGCGTGGAAAGCAAACGAAGTCCGTGGTGCCTGACGTTCTGAACGGTGGTATTGAAGATAAAGAACTGCGTTTGAAGACTGTAAAGAACTGCGGTATTGGCTACGTTTGAAGACTATCGTTTTTTTATAAAGAACTGTGTTTGATTGTTATAAAGAACTGCGTTTGAAGGTTATAAAGAACTGCGTTTGAAGACTGTACAGAACTGTGGTATCGTTTTTTTGTTTGAAGACTATCGTTTTTTGTTATAAAGAACAGTGATAGCTATTATATGCGCATTTTTATTGAAGACTGACGTGATAGCTATTATATGCGCATTTTTATTGAAGACTGACGTGATAAGAACAATGATACCATGGCGTGAAGCCTCTCCAGAAATTGATATGGGCAGCGGCTACCATGGCGTGAAGCCTCTCCAGAAATCGATATGGGCAGTGGCTACCATGGCGTGAAGTCCCTCCAGGATACCACAGCGTTTTCATGTGATATATATATGATATATATGTGAGCAGTTATATGTATTTGAGCGCCCTTTGTTTTTTTGAACAGTGATATATGTGAGCAGTATTTGAGCGCCCTTTGATTCTTGAACAGTGATATATGTGAGCAGTGAACAGTGATATATGTGAGCAGTATTTGAGCGCCCTTTGATTCTTGAACAGTGATATATGTGAGCAGTGAACAGTGATATATGTGAGCAGTATTTGAGCGCCCTTTGTTTTTTTTTTTTTTTTTTGAACAGTGATATATGTGAGCAGTGATATATATTTAAGCGCACTTGTTTTGTTAAACAATGATATATATATGTGAGCAGTGATATATATATACTGTTGGAATGTTAGAAGAAAAATAAAATGCATAAGGCAATCATATAAGGATTTTTTTCTCTCAACAGAAGTGTTTTTGGCAGAGATTTTTTTTACAGAATGCATTCAATCATTTCTATGGTCGGAATAGTTCTCACTGGCAAGGAGAACTATTCTGAATGGTCTCGGATGGTGAAACACACCCTCATCTACAATGAGCTGTGGAAAGGAGTGTGTGTCGGAGAAGAAGACAGAGACCCTGTGCAACCCACATCAGACAAAGAACTCGCCATTTGGGAAAACAAGAACAGCAAAGCCTTTGCATTGATCGCAGCATCTGTCAATGAGGAAGTAAGTCGTCATATTTCATCCTATTCCACTACCTTTGAAGCTTTACAAAAGCTGAAAGAACTCTATGATACACATTCTGCACTTGAAGTTGTTCAGCTCATGATTAAACTCTTCACTCTTGAACTGAAAAATAATGATCCTCTTACTCTTGCATCTGAAATAAAGTCTATAGTGCATGATATTAAATCCACTAAGGTTGAGCTGGATATCTCTCTTATTGCCTTTCTCAAAGCACTCTATCCTACCTACTCTAACTATCTTGAGTCTTTACAAGCAAATGGAAATCTTAAAGATATAACCTTTGACACTCTTGTGAAAAAGTTTGCTGAAAGAGAGAAAGCCTTTGGAAAGAAAACAGTCCCTGAATCTTCTGAAGAGACTGTTTGCCTTGCTCATAAAGAAAAGCAGCCTGCTCAAGATTCTACAAGAGGAAGAGGTGGACGAAGAGGAAGAGGAAGATACTTCAGAGGCAGGGGGGCAGACATCCTCAAGCAGAAAAGGCAGATCTGCATTGCATTCGCTGCAAACGAAATGGATCACATGATGCTTCTACATGCAAGCTACCATGGGACAAAGTTGAGCAGAGAAGAAACCAGCAGAAAGGTAAAACTGATGACACAGACAAAGGTAGAGCACCTGAATCCGCTCACTATATTGAGGCACAATGTAACATTGGAGTAAATGAAGACTTGTTTAATGCTTCACTTGCTTCTTCGAAAAATGACTGGTTGCTTGATTTAGGAGCAACCTGTCATATGACTTATAGGAAAGAATTTTTTGAAGATTTCACTGACAATGTTGATGGAGCAGTATACTTTGCAGATCAGTCAAAAATCAAGCCATCAGAGCTTGGCACAATCAGGCTTAAACTGCCTGGTCTTCCAGACTTTCTTCTGGATCATGTTCTATATCTCCCACAGCTGAAGAGAAACTTGCTGTCCCTGGTCCACATCCGCCAGCAAGGTCACTCCATTCACATGTTTGATGGCAAGCTTGAGGTAAGAAAGGCATCTGACCACTCACTTGTCATGAGGGGTATAGAAGAAGAAAGACTCCTTAAACTGTAAGGAACCTCTGCTCATGCACATCATTTTTCATATGTTTCTCATCATGATGAAAGTACACTTCCATCAAGTTTATTATGGCATGCTAGATTTGAACATTTAAACTATGATAGTCTCCGCTTGTTGAAGAAAAATGGTGTTGCTGGTTTGCCTACGATTCCTAGAAAACATAAACAATGTGATGCTTGCATTCTAGGAAAGCATAGCAAACAGTCTTTTCATGATTCACATTCAAGAGCACATAGGAAGCTTGAACTTATTCATTCAGATTTATGTGGTCCAATGCCTGTTCCTTCTGCAAATGGAAATAAATATATCATGACATTTATTGATGATTACACCAGAATGTGTTGGGTTTACTTATTGAAGAACAAATCTGATGCTTTTCAAACATTCAAGAATTTTCATAAGTGGATTGAAAATGATGCACAATCTCATATTGGGTCTATTCGCACTGATAATGGAAAAGAATATACATCAAATGAATTTGAACACTATCTTCGCCAACATGGGATTAAACATCAAACAACTGTGCCTTATAATCCTCAACAGAATGGTGTAGCTGAAAGAATGAACAGAACAATTTTGAATATGGTACGATCCATGCTTTTCTTCAAAAATGTAAAGACAATGTTTTGGGCTGATGCTATTCTATGTGCTGCATATATAAAGAATAGATGTCCATCTAGTGCTATAAGAAACAAGACTCCTTATGAATTGTGGTATGGACATGTTCCTTCGGTAAAACATCTCAGGATATTTGGTTCCACCTGTTATGCTTTAATACCAAAGGTACATAGAAACAAACTTGGTGCTAGAAGTCGTAAGTGTATCTTCCTGGGGTATTCAAACACATCTAAAGCATACCGCCTTTATGATGAAGTAAATAAGAAGTTTGTTTTATCTAGAGATGTCATTTTTCTTGAATCATCCAAATCTGACAGTGTTGTTGAGCGGCAACTTGATCGCTTGGATAGATTCACAAAACCGAAATCATTTCAAGAGTTTGATAATCAGATTCCACATCTTGAAGGGGGGATTCCTATACTAGATCAACATGTGGAATCTTCTTCTAAAGAACAATCTCCCCTGCATGACACTCCAACAACGGATGATGCTTTAAGTGATGTAATTGATAGAATTGGGAGACTCAATCTTGATTCAGACCCAACTCAATCAACAGAACAGCCTGGACCATCTCAGAAAGGTCCCCCAAAGTGGCTGACAAAGACACTTGAAAGTGTTCATCCTGATGAAATTGGAAAAACAGGAACCAGAAATTCAAACCGACAAGATGGAGGTGATGTAGATAACTCTAATTCACCTGTTGATATGGATGTTACTTATGATTGTGAATTGAACTTGTCTACAGATTTTGAACCAACTTCCTTCAAAGAAGCTGCTTCTCATGATGAATGGAAAGAAGCGATGCAGAAGGAGTATGATGCCCTCATAAAGAATGGCACTTGGAAGCTGGTTGATCCTCCATTTGGAACCAAACCAATTGGCTGCAAGTGGGTCTACAAGAACAAGTACAAAGCTGATGGCTCACTTGACAAGCACAAAGCTAGGCTTGTGGCAAAAGGTTTTGCACAGAAGGAAGGGGTCGATTATGAGGAAACTTTTGCTCCCACAGCAAAATGGGCCACCATCCGGACACTCTTTGCACTAGCTGCTCAGAACGGTTGGAAAGTCCATCAAATGGATGTAAAAACTGCATTCTTGAATGGAGATCTAAAAGAGAATGTTTTTATGTCCTAGCATGAAGGATTTGATGTGAAAGGACATGAACACAAAGTATGCAAACTTGTGAAGTCCTTGTATGGCCTCAAACAAGCACCTCGAGCCTGGTATGAAAAACTAACTGAGCATCTTCTGAAACTCAACTTCAATCATTTTGATCTTGATGATGCAACTTTATTTGTCAAGAAAGTTGGCAAAACAGTTGTATATCTTGTGGTATATGTAGATGATCTTTTAATGACAGGGAACAATGAAAGCTATATTGCATCCATAAAGAAAGAATTAGGAAATTTTTTTGAAATGACTGATTTGGGCTATGTTCATTACTATCTTGGCATTGAAGTAACCCAACATCCAAAGTCCATATTTCTTTCTCAAAAGAAATACATTGGAGATTTTTTATACAGATTTGGCATGACAGAGTGCAATCCCCTCTCTACTCCAATGGAACAAAACTTGAAGCTCACATCTACTGAAGGAAAGGAATTTGAGGATGCAACAAAGTATAGACAACTTGTAGGAAGTCTCATCTACCTCACTACTACCAGACCAGACATTTCATTTGTTGTTGGAATCCTCTCCAGGTTTATGCAAAGGCCTTGTGAGGGACATTGGTCTGCTGCAAAAAGAGTTCTAAGGTACTTGAAGGGAACTCAAGACCTTGGAATCAAGTATACACAGGTGGACGACTTCAACTTGATTGGATACTCTGATTCAGACTTCGATGGAGACAAAGAAACTGGGGTATCTACTTCAGGATATGCTATGAGTCTTGGATGAGGAGCTGTCTCCTGGAGATCACGCAAACAATCAGTACCAGCAGATTCCACAACAGAAGCAGAATACGTGGCAGCAGCTGAAGCAACGAAAGAAATTGTGTGGCTCAGGAAAATTCTTGAAGATTTGCAGGTAAAACAAATACAATCAACTCCACTCATGATTGATAACACATCTGCAATAAAGTTGGCCAAGAACCCAAAGTTCCATGTTCGTACTAAGCACATCAATACTAAATATCATCTGATTCGACATCATGTTGAGGCCAAAACAATCCATCTCCGTCATTGTTCCACAAACGAGCAAATTGCAGACATCTTCACCAAAGCGCTTGGAAGAGAAAAGCTTGAAAGATTCAGAATGATGCTTGGACTCACCAACATCCCTTCAGATTAAGGGGGGGAATGTTGACACCTAATCCGAAACGGATGAGGTGAAGTCGGACAGTCATCTAGAAGATGAACTGATCCGTTTTGTATTTGTATAAATAAAGTGCTAGCTAATGAATAAAATATCAATCAGTGTTTTCTCTCGTTCAAATGAGGAGTTACCCTGGCCTGACACATAACAATACATTCTTACACCGTAAGGCATTCCCTTTTGAAATGAAATCCCTCCTATCCCACATGTAATATTGTGAACCCTTGATTTTCATGTTAGACGATTGAAACAATGTCAACCATCCGATTTAAACTCCTATTTTCAGTTACAATTTGGTTAAGTGATAGATTCGGTATTGTTAATTACAATTACTTACCATGATAAGCCACCGCTGTGGAGAGGATGAGGCCACTGTTGCACATAAGCTCTTGGTCAGATGCTGCGAGCCTATTCCTCGCCACATTGGTTTTCTTGGGAGCACTGGTCGGCGAACCCTTTCCGGGAACTCCATTCTCCCCAAACGACTCAGGTTCTCCATTCTCCCCAAATGACTCAGGTTTTGCTGCCACTCTCTGTCGGGGTCATGACAGTGGCTTCTCTGGTTTTTATACCAGGACTCCATTCTCCCCAAACAACTCAGGTTTTGCTGCAGCTCTCTAGCGGGGTCATGATAGTGGCTTCTCTGGTTTTTATCTAGTCTTAGAAAGTCGACCATGCCCTCGATGCATTACAAATTTTGGTTGATATGTTTACCTCTGTTATACGATGATTATTTATAAACTATGATAGCCCAATGGTTCTTTGTTAAATTTTATTTCTGGGAATTTCTTGTTTTTGAATTTCTTCAATAACGCGTAATATTTGATTCATAGTAGGATATCCAGATTGGTTATTGTAACTGTTTTCTTGTTAGAACCGCTCCTGTTTCAGTCTTATATGGACAGTGAGAGTGACGACTTTTACATTATAGCACACTGTATAGTGCTTTTACCGGAGTTGTAAACATTGTTGTGAATAAGAAAGAACCTTATTTCTGTTTCTATATGCTACAATCGTCTTTGTATAACATAAAACTATTTTATTTTCCGTTTACCACTATTGAGAAGGTGTAGCGCAGACATCTCGGAACTGTTTGAACTAATCTCAATGCCCCTATAGAATTTTTCCGAGGTTCTCTATAAATATTAAATAGAGTTAAAAGAAAAAAAATCCAACTTAATCCTTTCTCATCAACATAAATTTCTTGCGATTCCTCATTTTCATGATTCATAGGATCTGCAAACAATTATTTCAACTAGCATCAATTGATTTCTCATTTTGATGTAGAAACGTGCATAGCCAGAAGATTGGCATAAACTCACAGTTGCTTCACGTTAATGCGTACCATTAAAGGTAAACGTTGCACAAGCAAATCGAGAGGTAAACGCTGTGTAGTTAAATTTATACCTGTGAAATGACTTTTAATGAATCAAATTGAGGATGATGTGGCAGTACTATTCTAAGTTTACTTGATGACCCGGAATATCCTAGTGTAAATAAATGTATGACACATAAATTATATATATTTTTAATACATTTCTGTTAATATAGATTACTAAAATAATATTAATATATCTTGTATTCTATAGTATAAAGCATATTATATTTATATAAAGCATGTAAGGAAGACCTAATATAAAAAAGTATATAACGAAGACAAACACAAGAGGAGCTGGAAGCATCAATATGTGTAGTATAATTTGTAAGTGTGAAATTTGATTATTATGTTATGGATCTAGGATTTTAATTATTCTATTACAATACCATGGCTTATCAACACCACATCCCCAAAAACCATAACTTGTTTCTAAACATTTTTAATTAAATCTAAAAGAAAAAAGGTTATAATTACTTTTGAAGTATATCTAAACCCTTTATCCTAACAACTACTAAAAATAGAGAGTCATACGAGCATAACTGTGTAAACAATGAAAGACAATGGAAGAATTTTTATGTGCATTTGTTTGCACTAGGTTTCCTGAAAAGATTTTGCACATTTATTAATTTTGCTTCATCAAAATGTTTGCAAAAATTATAACTTTGCGATAATGTTTAAAAACTTATATACAACAACTCATTATTCATTATGTAATTTGACAATGATTTTAATGTTTATATAACCAAATCATATAAAATTTGTAATAATGGTTAAAAAAAATTATTCAATAAGAAATTATTTAAATATTAAATATTTTAATCAAAATTAAGGATTTTAATTTAAAGAGGCGACGTATAGATTAATTAAAAAATAATATGTGGATTGGTGAGATCAAATAGATGATATTTTATTTTTTATATATCAAAAGGTTAAAATAAATTTTAATAGTTAATTATTTTTTTTATTATTTTATTTCAAATACATATATTTCTCATCATTATTGATGTTTAAAACAATAATAACTTTAAAGTAAGATTAAAAAATAGGAGAAAAATTAATAATTCAAAAGTAACATTAAAAAAATTAAGAAAACAGTTAAAATTAGAGTGAGAAGGAATCATCACTTTAAAAAAAATAGAATTAAATAAAATTTAAAATAAAATAAAATGAAATTTATTTTATTGTAAGAAGATATAATTTCATTTTAAGACTATCAACATTAATTAACTATTTAATTTATTTAATTATACTAATTTATACTTTTCTTGACTTCATTTTATATATATATATATATATATATATATATATATATATATATATATATAGATATATTTTCCCGTAGAAAAAGTCGTAATTTCTATTAGATCATAAGAAATTACATTCTGTAGATGCCTAAGCATATGCATAATGAGGCTGGCCTCCTCCCGGATAGTAGCAAGAAGAACACAGTTTGACTAGAACTATGTACAAGTAGCACCGAGAAAAACCAGTTTTTGCCTCCACGCAGGGAGTTACTGATCTTAGATGGATGTTGTAGCATAAAACAAAGAGGGAGGGAAATTATGTTTTTCTCCCCTTTTTCTTCTCAACCTTTCGCCACTCTCATTGAGTTGGAGAGGATGAAATAAGGACTAGAGAGGAATCCACCACAGTACAAGGCGCGTCCTTATCTGAATCAGAGTGTTCTGGAGAGTGATGTCTTTTGGCCCCGCTAGTGTCCTCAAGAACTGGATTTTTCTTCGACAAAGAGGCCAACCTTCCCTAAGCTGCCAAAGTCTCTGATTCTGGTGACATGTGAATTTGATTAGGTGTTATGGGAGAGGAAGTCGCGGCTTCGCCCCCAATTGGATCATCGTCATGTTCAGGTGGAGGGTTTTCTGCCTCCTCGTCTTCTGTTTCTTCTTCTGGGTTCTCTGTGTGTTGCCAGCCTCTTGGTTTTTTTTCTTGTTTCTTGTTCCTTCTGTTTTCCCTTTTGGCTTGAGGATAGTTATTATGGAGGTGACCTATCTGTTGACAGCCTCGGCATCTGAAGGCTGTGTTTTCGTAGTCTAGTGGTTGTTTCCACTGGGAGTTGTTATGGATCAAGATGATGCTGTCAGGAAGCCCTTGACTGAGGTCAACTTCAACACAGATTCTGGCAAAAGTATGTATGCATCTAGCAATTCTTTCGACGTCTTGCTTGATGTATTTGCCTGTTGCATTCCCCATTGCTTCAAATACTTTGGCGAGCCAAAAGTGAAGCGGGAGATTATGTAACCTGACCCAGACCGGCATTTTGGAGACCACCATAGAGGAGGGATCAAATCCCGGAAACCAGGGGGTCGTAAAGAGCCCTGCATTGCCCCAGAACCATGGCCCCTCATGGAGGGCATGGTCTTTTTCCTCAACTGTGTAGAATTTTACAATAAAAAAACCTTTGGAGCATAAAAGGATGTCACAGTTTGGTGTCCATGTGGAAAAGATCCAAAGCCGTAAAGCATCTGTTTTAGGCCAAAAGCCATTGAATCTACAGATGACTGCCAAAGAAGAGAAATCAGCATGAAAGTTGTTTACCTCCGGCATATCGATTGTCAGAACTGGATTCTGCTTACTTTGCTCCACTATATAAGGACCAAGCAGATCTTGTGGTGGTGTTGGCTTGTTGGTGGCTTCCCCTTTTCCTTTGACAGCATCCTTGAACGAACCTGTGCCCTTTGAGCTAGATCCAAAGCTTCTTCCTCTCAGCCTCATACTCAGAAAAATTGTTGAATCTCTCACAACTCCATAATGCTGCACTGTAAACATTTCCTGTAAAATGTGTCCTGCATAGACCAAGCTCAACAGACTTGCTGATATGCATAATAATTCTTGAATTTCGTCCTTTAAGTTCTTTATCAACATCCCTGTTCTTATTTGCATGCAGATTGTATTCCCTGACAGGGTTCTAATGAAAATTTGAATCTCTTCTAGACCAGAATCCTTTATTGCTAATTTTGTTTTTTGCCTGGCTCCTTCTGCTAGTTGATTCTCCAGCACAAGAAGGGGAGCAGGCTTTTCATGGTCGATTCTCCTGTATTCATTTAAAGTATCTGGAGGACCTGCAGGAGACAGGGAGACCTGGACCTCTCGACTAAAAGGGATCTTGGCAAGGGGAGTCCGGAGCTTTAATTTTGCTGCCGAGATGGTGACCGCCCAAACCTGCACTACAGAGAACAGAGAAACCTCAAACCGCAGGGAAGCCAGGCCCAAACTCCCGCCCCATACTTGGTCTTCAACCAAGCCATTTGAAGACAGCCATAGAGCGGCAGATCGGACCCGCGGCTTACCGAAAGGGGGCAGAGGAACAGGCAGCCGCCTCTTTTCCCTATAGACACAGACAGATCTGCTTAGCCTGGGCAAGACACCCGCGGAGGAGGGCGCATCAACTCGAGACTGGGTAAGGACCGGTTGTTTTGAAACAAAAAACCCAGGACAATGAGGAAAGGTGTCTAGCGCCGCCCTGAGAAAAACGACCTGTGCCAAGAAGGGGGGATTAACCTCCGGTCTCTGTTTGCTTTGGTTCGAATCATGAAGCTCCTTTCCAGCACAGGATCCGGTCCAGAACCAGAGGGTAGCATCGAGCTCTGAGAAACCAGCGGTCAGGCACCTTACCGTTTCAGAACAAAGCAGATCTTTGGGGGGCACGTCGGCACAGAGCGGACCTTCTGAAACCCCAACTTCGCGTACAACCGCCATCGCTCCCCACTCTTAGTCGAAAAAAAGCAAAATATTCCTAGTATTAATCATATATATATATATATATATATATATATATATATATATATATATAATTTTATTATTATTATTTTTTTTATGTAAAAAGTCTTCCTTCTTGCATGGAATACTCCCTTTATTTCCCTTTATTTTCTTTTTTTGTTTTACTATGGTGTGAAAGACCCGGCTTCATACTTTGGCATTGAAGGTTTCAGTGGGCAAGTATCACTTCAAAGAGTTGTGGTATATTATAATGGAAACAAATTTATTAGAACTGAACAAAGGAATTCAATAAGACCTTCATGTTGGATGTTGGAAATGGTGTGCATAACGTTGGATAGCACTTGCATCTTCTTACTCATTGACACAACTGGTTTCCCTACAAATCTGTAGACATAGAATAATATGATTCTCAATGATCGTATGATGGCCCTTTGAGTGTTTTGGTTACATTATTCTCCTGAAACATTAAAGTGCTCAACCATATCTAGAAGAAGAAACCAAAGTGCTCAACCATATCTAGAAGAAGAAACCAAGCTGGAAAGCATTACACGTAACATAAGTTAACCATTAAGAAATTGGTATTCCCATAAATACTCAGTGAATAGGATTTAGAAATACAATTTATTAATTGAAATTTAGAATGCAAATAATTTCGATACCTGGAAAAGTGAAATGGATCAAGAAAAGGATAAGCTGAGGGCGATTGAACCAAAACAGTTTATTTTAGTTTATTTGTTGGTTGCACAGTTGGAGTTCCTTTAACTACAACATGCCTCCCTTGAATTTCTAAGGCCAACTCTATTATTATAACTTGTAGCTTTGTTCCAACCAACAAAATTACGGAGATAAAATGACATAAAACCCAAAGAATTCAATCTTAAAAATTGTCATGATTATTATCTCCCATTATCAATAATTCAGTGTCATATAAGTCCAAGATTTTTGTCCAGTTACAACTAAGGGAACTAAAGAGAGCCAAAAGAATGAATACCACCCTGTTCACAGAAATAAATCCAACCAAAAAGAGGATGTTAGCTTAAACAACAACAGAAACTCCTTTGAAGAATATGCAAATTGAAGTCATTGGAAGCAGATAGAGTGTTGAAGACTTACCATATGCATTGAGAAGCAAGAAGATTACAGAAAAAGCCCACAATGGAGGATTATATATAACCCTTTTTAACCCTTCTTAGTTCCTCTTTTCATGTTTCCCTTATTCATCTTACTAACGAGGATAACATAAGTCATTGGAAGCAGATAGAGTGTTGAAGACTTACCATACACATTGAGAAGCAAGAAGATTACAGAAAAAGCCCAGAATGGAGGATTGTAGATAACCCTTTTTAACCCTTCTTAGTTCCTCTTTTCATGTTTCCCTTATTCATCTTACTAATGAGGACAACATTCTGCTCCTCCTCAATACCTACAATAGTATTTAGTATCGTCTCCTTCTAGTTGAAGTCATTCCATAGCCCGCTATAAAGGAGAAGTTTTTTTTGGCAAGATGTCATAGCCAAAAGGTTTCCAAAAACAACAAGACCTATTTAACACAATGGGCATTGGGTAGTAGGTATTTACCCTCCACCTACTAATTTTCATCTTCAATGATTCTTTATATGTCACAAGGCTTCTCGAATTTATGCCCTACGACGTTTCCTTTGCAACATCTGGTGCAAATGCTAGTTCTATCTTTAGTTACGAATTTATGGATCAATAAAATAGGAATCAAAGGCCCTTCTTCTTTCACAATTTTGTGTTTAACACATCATAATAGTTGTTACGATTAGGTACATTTTGTTAAAAAATAATAGATCAACTTGCTAAAGGCATAAATCCTTCATACGAAATTAGCATCGGGTGTTGTTTACACCAATGGAAATATGTCAATGAGAATAAAAAACACTGAAGTGTTGGAAATTACACATGAAATGTTGTATTCCACATAAAAAAAATATGTTAATCTTTGAAATAGGCTTTATAAATTTCAAGACCTTAAATCTCTAAATAAAAAATCACTCTTAAAATAATCTAACTCTAATTTTTCATAGTAAAAAACACCCATAATGATGAAAAAATATTTAATGATCTAACTATATTGCTAGAAATTCACTTTAATAGGATTTAATAAATATCTCAAGTTAAAATACCATTCATAAATCGCATTGGATACTTATGAATTAGAAGAAATTACTCCATATTAATCATGTTCAATGTATGAATTTGATAAAATTGTATGCCCTTGTGCATTGCACTTTACTTGCACCTAGTGTTTCAAAGAAAATAATATTATACCTAACTAAATGACTACATTTAAGAATGAGTGTCAAATTATGATTATGTTTTTAAGCATTATTCCTAACTTTGCGGTGAATGATTAGTTCTACTAACATAATTATTGGTTTCATAATTTTATAAATTGTAGCAAATCAATAGTTATTTTGCTATAGTTTTGGAATCATAGTTATACTTTGATTTTCATTTGAATAAACAAATTAATAAATTAATAATTTGGAATTTTTTTTATAAAACCAAGTTTATATTAACTTTAACATTTTCACTATAACTTAATTTATAAAAAAATATAAATTTGACATATTTTTATATATTTCATAATTTTTAATTGAAAATGTTATATTAAAAATAAAAGTTTTAGGTAATGAAACATCTAATGATTAAGAAGTAATCTCCTATCATATTCAAGTATAAGTATTTTATCAACTAAGAGAAGCAACAAATAAAATATAATGTGATACCTTAACAACTACCTCACTAAATGAATAAATGAGAAACTTTGATGAAAAAATGACTAAAAGGATGAAATTTTAATAGTATATATATATATATATATATTACTCATAATTTATAGTGTGGACTAAGTGTCATTTTCAAATAATGGTCTCAGAGTAATGATGCATGTTTAGAAGCTTATTAAATATGAGTTTTATTGTAATGGAAAACTTCAACATGATATCAAAGCCTTGGCTTAGCTTCAATCCCCATAGTTTCATTGTAGGGAGGTGTTGGATTATTCACTGTACCTCTAGGAATTGATAGCATGGACTAATCACCACCCCCTAGGAACAAGGGAATAACTACACACTCACTATAGTGTTAAGGATTTGGAGGTTTGCTAAGCTAGGTGTTTTTGTTGTAATGTAAAACCTCATATGTATGTGTGCGCTTACTTTCGGTAGTTAAGAGCAATGATTATTATTCTTTCAACCCAGAATCAGTTCATTCAAATGAAATGATGATCTTTATTATATTGGACTTTGACCTTGTTATTATATATATATATATATATATAGATAGAACTATTATTTTAAATGAAGACACCTAAATGGGTGGTAGACATTGTAATAAATATTGCAGACAATTTGATTTCAATAATAATAAATAAATGTTGACAAGGCACACAATAGACAATGATAGGATGTACTAGTAAGTCACTTTGTGTTGTGAAGGTCACTAGTTTGAAACTTTGTGGGAAAAATCCAATCATGTTAAGGGTTGGTGTGGCTCAAGCTGGGTGCGATCCCCGAGTGATTTTGACGGCTTAGATGCCCTTGGGTCACGATTTCTCAAGCCACAGGTGAAGCCTAATGTAATCTCTAATGAATTTAGACAACTTGATAAACAAAAAAATAATAATAAATAAACATATACAAATTGATAAGTGACGTTAATGAGTATATATTGTGATTTTATAAAAGAAGACGTCGCTTGAATAACGGAAAATTGTGAAAGACAAATTTAAATTTCAAGAATTTTGATTCTTTAATTAGAAATTCAGATTTGGGACAAACAATAGATTTTAAGGGGTCACCTAGCATAGAGAGGATACAACTTAATGGTGGAACAAGTCCTAAGAAATAAATAACTATTAGTGGAAGGTTTTCTGCATGCTATGAGGCTAGGAGAGATTAGTGCTAAGTGCATAAATACTTGAGAAAAGGAAGGAGCCTCAAGTTGCGGGAACATAGGTAGATCTACTAAGATGGGGTTGCATCTGTGATTTCCACCATCTATCACTTGAAAGTGAAATCTACAAAACTAATAACAAGAAAGCATGAGGAAGTTGCTTCTATGAAATCACAACCCATGCTTGGGAGTGTCTGGGTAAAGAGATTTTGGCTCATCGATCGACTAAAGAAGGGTGGAACATCCCTCATCAATTTGTATTTCCCATATTGTCGTAACTTCATCCAATCCTTATTGCATCGCTAATCAATTTGTACCGCCCATATGGTTGCGGCTTCATCCAATCCTTAATGCATGTGTTTTATCAACATCGTTAATTTATTATTATTGATGCTTCATGCAAAAATATTTAGAATTAGATTAGATTCTAATCAATGGCTTAATCCTCATCTTCTTCTAGAAGTTTCACCTCCAATTTAATTGATACCCTTTAATTATTTTAATTTCCTAAGTTTAGGCTTAGGCACCCATTAAAAATAATTAATTATTTTAATAAAGCTGTCTTCTAGTGGAATTTCCCAAAACAATTTCTGGGTATTCTGGAATACATGTGTCCAAGCCTCCCAAAGAATTTTGAATCTTAGACCACATCCGATGCTATTGGAAATCAACACTCCCTCTTAGCGAGGAATGTGCTCTAGTAATGTAACTTGCTGAAGAATCACCCTGACTCTGTAACATCTCTCTCTGCATCGTTGATGTTTGACATTACTACCGGCCAACTATTTTGCAAATGTTGCATCTATACTGCTGCTAACCCTGCTACTGCCAACACTGCATCTGTACTACAACCCTTGTAAATGTTGCATATGTGTTGGTAATGGCTTTGACACTGCTAATGCTGCATCTGCACTGCAACCTTCTCCAACTGTTGTTGCTAATGCATCAGCAATGAAAAAGCATCCAAAATTATTGAACAAGTGTTCATTATGATGTATCTGCTACTGGAGTTTTGATTGCTACCAGTCTTTGCGTTTTCACTGAAGCCACTGCACCGCTGCTAGCTTTGCTCTGTGCCAACTGCATTGCTACCAAAACTAGCTCTACACTGCTATGATTCTGGTGCTCCTAGCCATTGCAACTGTCACTCCAACACTCCTCTGCATCAAGTGACCCGGTCCATCCTACTACTTCTGATATGGTCTCCCGTAGAAAGGTATTGATCCAAGAGGCAAACTCCTCAAGGATCCTGCCCATCTGCAGTTCTTTCGAACTACACTACCAGATCACCCCACCTCTCCCCTAGAGATATCTGGGCAATCATGGAAAACTCCTCCTCCTCGATATTTGCGGATGTAGCCTTCAGATCATGCTTCTCATCTTTGTCCTTCTTCTTGAGAGGACACTACATAACATAGTGACCAAGTTTACCACACCTGAAACATTTGATCTTTGAGACATCCTTCATGTTTCTCCACTGCTCTTGCTGCCCCTTAGATGCAAGGGATGCATTCTCTTCCTCCTCCTTGGGCTTCGTCCCATTGTTTCTACTGCCATCAAGTTTTCACTTGAATAAGTATCGACTCATCTCTTCCTGCTGAAGAGCGACCCACATTCATTCCCAATCTAGCAATTCTCTCTGCCCAGGATACTATGGAAAAAAACTTGTCATTCCTCTGAGACTGAATTTAGGGTCAACCTCACCATCTCTGTAGGTTGAGGTGTTGATCCTACGGCTCCCAACTCATGTCAGGTTCCCTAAAGTTTTGACAGGAACGAATCAATGTGTTCCCCTTTCTCCATCCTAGCTTCTCTCATCTTCTCCTCCAATTACATCTTTCAATGCTCAGACGATCCCTGATACAACGTAGCCAAGGCATCCCACATCTATCGGACAATATCCTTGCCGACAATTTGACACGCTACGTGATCTCTCACTTTGTCGAGGATCAATCGATTGGCCTTTTCCATCTCACCCTTGTACTTCGCGAGCAGATCTAGATCCGTGGGTACAAATACCACATTGTCGACTTAGGTTTTGAGATTCTAATCATCGAGAAGGCATGAGATCCTTGCCTTCTAGATCACATAGTTGGATGCACTATCCAACTGATCTTGATCTCACAACCCATGAGCTGCGATCTCTGGAAAATGTCCTCAGAAAAACCCAAAGGGGGGAAACCTGTGCAACAACTGAGGGTTTGTATTATTATGCAATAGTTTGTGAATACAATATTTGGATGCCTTTTTGGCTATCCAATACAGAAAATCTGATTGACAGAGAGATAAGTGAGATATAGCTCTCACTATCACTGGTGATCCATGACTGATCCAGCCATTGAATGATTAACCCCTAGCTTCCTCTACACAGTTTCTGCGCAATCACTGCACTGCTCTACGTCATAGCTTCTGGGGACTGCATCACTCCTTTGGCTGATCGATTTTCCTCTGGAAATTCGACTCCTGCCCTCCCGGTCTCACACCCTAGCTTTTGGCTCTGAAATTCGACTTCTCCAGGAAATTCAGATCTCCTCTCAGGCTTTGCGTTGCCTCTTATGGATCTCTCTCTGCCTCCTCTGCGATGTATTCTCGGATCCAGAAGTCTTCCCCTGGAAACTATCGCTGCTCCTCACTGCAAGAAATCACTTCGATCTCTTCTCTAACAACTGCTGCGCTGCCCTTTGTGAGAAATTCGATCTCTTTATCTGATCCAATATTCACCCTATGAGTGACATCAGTTAAAGATTTGTTGTTTAAAGGTATTACAGATTCATGTGCTGGTGTGTGTTCTGCATTATTAAAACAACGGATCGATTAGATTCCCAATACACAGACAATTAAATGGAAAGACAACAGAGAAATGCAGTAAGCAAACACAAAGACACAAGAAAGTTAATAAGGAGTTCACCCTATTCTCCAGGGCTACATCTTTGTTCCAGCTTTCAGTGGTGGCCTTGTTTTATTGTGTCCTTAAGCAGGGAATTACAATATAGGGACTCAATGCGAGTTCTCCTGAAGTAGGTTTTGCTTGGCAGGGTGGTTCTTGGATTCCCCAAGCCACTGGAGTGCATAGACTCTTCTTCTTCCTACCAGCTCTGTGACCTTCTGGTCTACAGTGTAAAGAGCCAAATGTGGTGCTCAGTCCGGACAGATTCCTCTATGGGATGGCTTGAATCTCTCAAGCTCTCTAGTGCTTGATGCTGCCTTTGGTCAGCTCGACCCTCTGCCTTCTGCTGCTTTGATTTACTGCCTTCTTCTCTGGTTTCTATCTCTTAGTGTTCAGTCCTCCTCTCGGGGTTCACTCTAACTGACTCTAACTGTGTATTCTATCTCACTTCATGGCTTTTAGCCATTTGTTCCAATGCCTGTTCAGTTCCTCTTTCACCTCTGTCGATTCACAATCTACAGTTGCGCTTGGAGTTCCCTGTTCGGCATCATCATCAACGCTCAGGGAGTGGCCACATGTCCTCCTCTAAACGACGCCAGCATGCTTCGTCGATTCGTTTCTTCAGTTACATCATGGATGAAGTCTTTCCTCCACCGTGGTAGTCAAACAGATTCCAAATCCTTCTAAAACGCAGTGTATTCCCTTATCGATTCTGCTTCCTCCATCAAGCGTGATCTCAGCCGTCCGATCTGGGTCCTCTAGATCCAACGTCATACGCACGTTTCGCACAGTTGAATTGCTCAACCGATAGCGCGCGATCAACAACGGTTTTCTCTCACCTCCGCTTGCCACGCGTCGATCGATGAATGGAATCACTCCCCTCTCGTCGAAAACCTTGTATCGTTTGAGGGCACCCTGATCAATACCGCTAGTTTTGCAAAGTGCGGGTGCCACCTTTGTACTTTAGCGCCTTTCGCTTTTCCGCCCGCAGTTCTCCGACTCACCATGCGTTCATGTGATCGGGCTTCCTCCTTCACGACCTTGTTCGCCCAGTAATTGCGCATAAAAAATCACCTTATTTTCCCGATCCGGGGCTTCCAGGGGCTACTTTGACCTCCTGTGCAGTTTCCATGGGCCTCGGTCAGTGCGCTTTGACCGAGGTCCTCATCGTTCCACGCTGGCTGCCATTGCCACTAGTTCAGGGGTGTTTTTGATCGCTGTTTTGGATTCTTTAGAGATTTGTTCTGACCTGATACAGTCATGGTTCTTTGATAGTATTATATAGATCCAATTCGGATCATGATCTCTCTCTGATATATTTTCCAAATGCCCATCAAGCCTCCTCTTATAATATTCTCTTTGAGAACCAATGACCCAGATTAGATTCTAATTAATGACTTAGATCATTTTGGCTTGATCCTCATCTTCTTCTAGAAGTTTCACCCCTATTTTAATTAACACCCTTTAATTATTTTAATTTCCTAAGTTTAGACTTAGGCACCCATTAAAAATAAATAATTATTTTAATAAAACTGTCTTTGCAAATGAATGTTTGAAAACCATGCCCCCTACCTCTTTGTCTTTCTAATTCCTTCCTAATTAGGTTGGAAATGTGCTTTTCCCTTTTGAAAGAAAAATATTGGGATGGATTTTAGACTAATTGAATATCTCTAGATTGTTTGTGATTGTTTAAAAAGGTTGAAGTTTAAGTCTCTCGGTGGACTAATATGATTCTTTAGAAGGGAGAGATATTAGTCTTGTTGAATTCCATCTTGGATGGTGTGTGAAAGCTTCAGGTGACAGGAGATTCAAACCTGGTCATTGAGCAGATCTTTAAGAAAAAAAATTGGAATACATGCTTCATTATTCAAAATTTCAAGGAGCTTAAAAAAAATGTCAAAATAAGCTTTGTTAATATTAATGCCCCTTTGAAAAGTAAAATTATTCTATGGTTGGCTTTGGGTAATAAGTTTTGACTTAGGATAATGAGCTAACATGAGGATGGTTTAGTCGAAATAGATACTAGTTGTGCAAAATAAATCTAGACTCATTTTTTCACATTTTCATTATTGCACCTATATAGTGCAAGACTTATGTATAGTGAAGCCAAATTGAAATCAAAAGTCATCTTGGTCAAAGGGTACATTGGAAGATTATTTGAAAGAATGGTTGGTGGACAAGTTAGCGAAGCAATATGAAAGTTTCCATTGGTGGGCATTGTGCTTCTTTTTCCTCGAAAACTTTTTATTCATATTAGATATGGCAAAGAAGAGGCTCAAAAAATAGGGATGAATTCACAACCTTGTCCACTTTTCTTGAGGTAGCCTTAGAAAAACATGTGTGAAAGCTTCAGGTGATGGGAGATTCAAATTTTTCAATTAATCAATCCCTCAAGAAAACTTGTGTGGAGGGCATGCCTCAAGATATCCAAGAGTCCAACATCCCGAGGGAGCTTAATAAAAGAACATATGAAATATAGAAAGAAAACATCTCACCCTATTGGGTTTTTAGTCTATATGAATTTTTTAATGGTGTGGAGTTCGATTTCATGAAATTTCATTTTTTTTTTCTTGATATAGATTATAGATGTACATATAAGAGGGATTTTCTTTTTGCATAAATGAAGACTGGTTGTAGGTAGCTTCAAGATGATGGTAGACATATATACTAGATGAATTTTATTTTTATATAATGGAGGAATGGTTATAAATAGCTTCGAGCTACATGATTAATTAAATTATTAAAAAAAATTTAGTTTGGATGTGTATAGTAGTCAAATGATTGTGAAAGAGTGGTAAGTCTATTAGGTGATATTTAAGGTGGATTGAAAACCCAAGCACACTCATTTCAAATTTAACAACATGTATTCCGATTTTTTATAATTTCATGTGGGCATAGTATACCCAAAATCTATGACCATTTTGACGACTTATGATGGGACTTGTTGCAACAAATAGTCCATGCCCAATGATATGAAAATCTTCTATTCACGAAAATGGAAGAGGAGGGTTTTATATAAAGATGGAAGCTTCTCACATAAGTCTTCCTGAGAAAAAAGTGAAAGCTATTGTTGAGAAACTGGCTAGGGATAGGTCACTAAAAGAACCACCAATTTGTATCTATTTTAGGACGTAATATGGGTATCTCTCATCTCAAGCGTTCTTGTGGTAATATGCCATTGAAAATAAGACGTCCTAACATTTCTGCCCAGAAAGTGCAAGGTGAAGATGTTTCGGAAGTGATAAAGGTTTATGCTTATCAATGTACTTCAAAAAACATCAAGACAAAACGATGTCAAGGAGCTTGAACAGTGTTAAAGAGGACAAGGATATGGAAGCAACAAAATGTAATGGTGAGAGCTTGTATTTTTCAAACTTGTACATTTCTTTTATGATTTAATTCCTATCATATAACTTGAATTGTGAAAAAGTGCTCTTAAGAAATTGTTTTCTCATTGTGCAGATTCATGTCAAGGTTGTAATTGTATGTGCTCTGAATGGTTGGCTCTCCTGCTTGTGAGTTGTCGTCGTGCAAGTTTACTCCATACTTATTAAGTCATCTATCACAACATTATAGTTCATTGGTTGATGAAAATGCTATTATGATGGCCCTCCCAAGGATGATTGGACTGAATTTCAACGTATTCCTTACACTTCAGTGTTTCCACTACTTGTGAACATGGATATTTTCAATTTTGAGGGTTTATATGTTGCTTCATTGTCAAGGAAAAGTTCTTTTTAAGGGTCTAGATTTTATTAACAAACGGGGTTCATGTTTTGCAGGTCAAGGATTGTGCTCTTGAACAAAATCTTATGACCATTTTGACATCTTATGATGGGACTTGTTGCAAATAGTCCATGCCCAATGATATCAAAATCTTCTATTCATGAAAAGGAAAGAGGGGGATTTCATATAAATATGGAAGCCTCTCAAATTAATCTTCCTGAGAATAAGGTGAAAGCTATTGTTGAGAAACTTGCTAGGGACAGGACACAAAAAAAACCACCAATTTGTATCTTTTTTGGACGTAGTCTGGGTATCTCTCATCTCAAGAGTTCTTGTGGTAATATGCCATTGAAAATAAGACGTCCTAACATTTCTGCCCAGAAAGTGCAAGGTGAGAATATTTCGGAAGTGATAAAGGTTTATGCTTATCAATGTACTTCAAAGAACATCAAGACAAAACGATGTCAAGGAGATGGAACAATGTTAAAGAGGACAAGGATATGGAAGCAACAAATTGTAATGGTGAGAGCTTGTATTTTTCAATCTTGTGCATTTCTTTTATAATTTTATTCCAATCATATAACTTGAATTGCAAAAAAGTGCTCTTAAGACATTGTGTTCTCATTGTGCAGATTCATGTCATGGTTGTAATTGTCTGTGCTATGAATGGTTGGCTCTCCTGCTTGTGAGTTGTTGTCGTGCAAGTTTACTCCATACTTATTAAGTCCTCTATCACAATATTATAGTTCATTGGTTGATAATATTGCTATTATGATGGCCCTCCCAAGAATGATTCGACTGAATTTCAACTTATTCCTTACACTTGTGTTTCCACTACTTGTGAACATGGATATTTTCAATTTTGAGGGCTTATATGTTGCTTCATTGTGATGGAAAATGTGCTTTTTAATGCTCCAGCTTTTATTAACAAACGGGGTTTATGTTTTGTAGGTCATGCATTGTGCTATTGAACAAAATCTTATGACCATTTTGACGACTTATGATGGGACTTGTTGCAAATAGTCCATGCCCAATGATATCAAAATCTTCTATTCATGAAAAGGAAAGAGAAGGGTTTCATATAAAGATGGAAGCCTCTCAAATTAGTCTTCCTGAGAAAAAGGTGAAAGCTATTGTTGAGAAATTGGCCAGGGACAGAGCACCAAAAAAACAACCAATTTGTGTCTTTTCTGGACGCAATCTGGGTATCTCTCATCTCAAGCGTTCTTGTGGTAATATGCCATTGAAAGTAAGATGTCATAACATTTATGCCCAAAAAGTGCATGGTGAAGATGTTTCGGAAGTGATAAGGGTTTCTGCTTATCAATGCAATTCAAAGAACTTCAAGACAAAATGATGTCAAGGATTTGGAACAATATTAAAGAGGACAAGGATATGGAAGCAACAAATTGTGAAGTGAAACCTGTAGTGCATGTCAAACAAAACCTCCCAAAAGTGGCTGAGAATATTATGGGTGAAGAATCTTCTGAAAATTGTCAAAGTAGCACAACAGAGAAGGGACAAGAGTTAGAAGACACTACAGAATTAGATTCAAAGTCATATCATTGTCCTAAAAGCATGGAAACAGGAGAGACATTTCAGGAAAGTGATGTGCATTTTGGGGAAGAGGACTGGTCTAATTTGCCCATGTGGTATAGCAGTGAAGTAGATGCAGAAGGTGACATGAACTTTCACTCCTCGTCAACTTTAGAATTGTCAAATTTCTCCTGTACGAGTGAAGCTAGCTCCTTTTCTGGGAGAGAGAATGAGCCATCATCTTCTCCTTTTCTCGGAGGGAGAATGAGCCATCATCTTCCATTTAATGTTCTCTGGGTTCAACAGATGCTTCCATTTTCAGTCCCAACTATATGTGCAAGTCATATTTTCCAGCCACGCATTTACAGAAAGAGGCTATATCTACAGATATCTCAAGTCATTATGACAAATAAATATTTCCAGCACATTCTCAAACCAAGTCATACAACCAATCTCAACTGTATGAGTACTTAAATGTTCCACAGGGAATGATGGTAATGACAAAATGCTCGGAAGTACGCAAAATCAACGAAATTGCATCCCTTTTAAAATACAAAGAAATTTCACCCTCAACTCGTACAAATCCTGAATCTTGCCATTTTCCAGGGGTAGGAGTTAGTGTTCAGAAAGTCAATTCCATGCGACCCAACGAACTAGATGTTAGTCCAACATTTTTACGTTCTACCGAAGAATGTTTGTAGGTCTTGCTGCAAATGAACTATTATTAGCTAAAAATTCCACTCTAGAGATAGATTCAAATTCAATGAATATAGGATCTCTTCTAACAGAGGCTTTTGAATGCTCTAAATCTATTTTTCTCCGCAGAGATACTGTTCTGGCTATGCTTTCAAAATTCCAAATACTTATCCAGGCGGGTTGGAAGACGTACAGAGATCAAAAGAGTCTAGGAAAATGACAGATATTCCACAAAGATTCAGATAGATTCTCAATATAAAATTTAAAAAAATAAAAACCCTTATTACTTTTTTGGGTTTCTTCGTAGAACCTTCTTATTAGTAACCGATTTGAGTGAAAGCCCAAAATAGATGAGAGTGAAGATCCGGATTGTAAAGGCTCATAGCCATCAGCTGCACCACCGTGTAAGGCACTTGCTGCTGCTCTCTGTCCATCGATCTCTCTCTCATGATTCAAACATAACTATAAGTATCAAGTGGGCTATGGCAAAAGCAGGGTAAGTATCTGGAATCTTCTGAGTTGGTGTGAACAGGGGAAAATGTCTGTATTGTGTGTGAGTATGTGGAGGGTACAAGCCTGAGAGAAGCCCTGAGCGGTAGAAGAATGCTATCTTCATGGCTTTCCAGGATGCAGATCGCTCTTGATGTGTCTTTTCGTCATTATGCACGTTTGGGTTGTCTTCACAAATACATGAAATCCAGCAGTGTGATCGTTGCGGATCCTGGTTTCAGGGCAATGAATGGCCAGACTGAGATCGTGGATCGATCCTCGGCTCAATGATTCTTTCCCGGTTGATGGTGCTAAGAAAGTTTCACGACTTGCAGTGATGTGTTTGGATGAAAATCCTAGCGGTAGACTTGTTATGACGCATGCAGCTGGCAAGATATCTAAAATTTTCTTGATATCCAGGAATTGGTCGGAAAAAATAAATGCAAATAAAACCATGCTTACTAGCACATTTCGGGACAGATAGTGCATAAAACAATTTTTTTCTTCATATTCTGGGGATTGCATATCTATGCTCAGTGCAAGTTTCATTCATCTCATCTGGAGAATCTCTGTATTATTAGCACATTTGGCGCCGCAAAAGGCCATTTTTTCTTCATATTCTGGGGATTGCATATGCTTCATATGCTTCATTCTTCATGTCTGGAGAATATCTGTGTTACTTCTATTCATTTTTATTATAAGACGAACAACCACATTGGCTTTCCACAGTGCTACAGATGTCAACACAATAACTACCTGTGATGTCATTTTAGAGAAGTTCCTTTTATGTTAGCTATTGTGATTTATGCATGTGCATTTCTGTTGTAGTTTTTTTGCTTCCATTTCAGGATATTTTCAAAATCAATCATCCAAATAAAGATGATTAAGAAACATAAATAATAAATATTCACACTGGTTAATTTAGAGAAAAAAAATTAAAAAGAAAGGTTAATATCCATCTGAATTATTATCCATAAGTTTCGTAGAAACATAAATAATAAATTATTCACATTGCTTATGTTAACCAAAATAATTATAAAAAAAATGTTAACATATTATATATAATTCCTCTGAATTACAATCTATAATTTTCCGACGCATCAGGCAGAGCATTGCAGCAAGCATGGACGTAGTTGATGGCAAAATTGATTTATATATAGTTATCAAACAGGATAAAATCTTAACACAAACAAGAATCTGCCTTCTAAATTAATACCTGTACCTAAAATTTGACAAATACTTTGTTATCAAACAGGATAACATCTTAACACAAACAGGAGTATGCCCTTTAAATTAATACCTATACCTAAAGTTTGACAAATACTTTGTTATCAAACTTAGCAGATGAAGAGGCTAAGAATGTAACTTATTACATGCAATCACAGGAATTGCATTCCAGAATTTTAGAACATATTAACTCCTCTGTGATAGGTTCTTCAAGAGTCTTTGATGTAGTTCCAGATGTAACTGATTGAGTTGGAGACATAGGAATATCCCGTGGTGAAAGTTGTCGATTTCCACTGGCAAGGCCTTTTGGAACTGGTTATAAATACATTTAATGCGATCAATAGTAATAGTAACACATTCTACCAAAGCATTGGAAAGAAATAAAATTCAGTTTGAAGATAGCAAAAAAAACCAAAGTTGTAAAATGAAAAACCAAAGATATAAAATGTATCTGAGTAGAATCATTAACTTGTCCACCCATCACGTCATCCGCCACATCAATAAGCCATTGAAAAAATTTGAGTTTCATATAACATGTTTGTTAGATAAACTTGATCTTATGGTGAAGCTGAGGTTATGTCAACAGTTATGGTTAACAATTGTGGTTTTGGGCACCTAGTATTGGTGACTCATGGTATTACATGTAGTTGAAGCCCTTAAAAAGCTTGTGTATTCTCCAATGTAGGCAGCTATGGTTGAGCGGTGAAAGCTTAGGTTGTTGGCCGGCTTGGTTGTGTTTTAGCCAAGGACAATAATAGATCTATTGTTGGTTGGTTTTTCCCCAATTGGGGTTTTCTAGATAATCATGGTGTACATGGTTTGAATGTGTATTTTTTTATTGTTATATTTATTTATCTTGAACCCTAACAAGTGGTATCCGAGATTTTGTTGGCAAGGGCCCTGGCTAGCTGTTCGAAATGTTTCCATCGACAAAGTAGTGGCGGTAGTGGCACTGGTTGAAGCAACAGCTCGTTGCACAAACCAGCAATGTTCGTTGAGTGCTGATTCGATGAGGAGCAAGGAAAAGAAAATGAAGTCTGAAGGTTTTGCCAAGGCTTGGTTCGATGAGGAGCAAGAAGAAAATGAGGAGTAGGAGCGTGTAAGCCGTGCATGCCCTATCTCTGCGTGAGAAGAGGAGGACGTGTTGTCTGTTATGCCGTGAGTTGCTGTGTGCTGAGGAGGAGGAGCGTGTAAGCCGTGCATGCCCTATCTCTGCGTGAGAAGAGGAGGACGTGCTGTCTGTTATGTCATGAGTTGCTGCGTGCTGAGGAGGAAGATCGTGTATGCCGTGCATGCCTTAAACATATTTTTATTGAGTTCTGCACTTTTAAGAAGGTCGTCTCTAGATTGAAGTTAAATGAATATTGAATGTGCGGAGAATTTCAACATGATGATGCAGTTGCCTCTATTGGCATTGCTGTTACACACACATAAAAACATACAATATGGGGCTATTGCTTCCTATGGATCCTTGCAAACGAGGATTAAGATCGAGATGACCTATCCACTCTCAACCATTCATGTGGAGCGTGGATGAACAGGGCCTGCACACAGATTGTTTTTCCTTTTTTCTCTGCGTTGACTGTTTGAGGAGGAGTACCCTTTGCTATGTGAAGGTGCTGTGTATTCTATCAAGAAAGGCAAAACCCCATCTCTGCGTGAAGTGCTGCATGAGCAGAGCCCGAAGACTCTGCCAAATCTCTGTTGCAGGTGAAAATTTTCATGTAAATGGGTATACGACTGTGAGACTTGGTAAGGAATGTGTACCTCGATAAATCACTAGTAAAGTCTGAATGTCCACTTGGGTGATATGGGGATGCATGTAGTGGTATGATGAAGCATGCTGAACTAGGACAGCTTGTGAGATTATCAAATACCCTAACATTGACTAGGTAGAACCTTGAGGTGAGTGGTGGCTGGCTCACTTGACAGATTTGGATAGATTTGGCCAAGGAAAACCCAAAGTCAAGTTTAAAGGGGGGATTGTTAAATAAACTTGACCCTATGGTGAAGTTGAAGTTATGTCAATAGTTATGGTTAACAATTCTGGTTTTGGGCACCTAGTATTGGTGACTCATGGTATTGAGCTCATGGTATTGAGCTCATGGTATTACATGTAGTAGAAGCCCTTAAAAAGCTTGTGTATTCTCCATTCTACGCAGCCATGTTTGAGCGGTGAAAGCTTAGGTTGTTGGCCGTCTTGGCTGTGTTTTAGCCAAGGACAATAATAGATTTATTGTTGGTTGGTTTTTCCCCAATTGGGGTTTTCCAGATAATCATGGTGTACATTGTTTGAATGTGTATTTCTTGATTTTTATATTTATTTCTCTTGAACCCTAACAGGTTTTATTTGAGATAAAATGATAGCTATAGTATTGTTCTATACTCTAAATATGCAGGTGAAAAGGAGTTTCAACTTACTCTGACATGTGCTAACAGGCGGCACAACAATTTTGCCAAGAGTAGGGAGGAGAAGAGCTTTTGTTTGATTAATCTAAACTCCAACGATCTCACTGTTATTGGTAAAGAGCAGGCATAGGCACATGACATTGGCTTTCACTGTGTCCTCAATAGTAAAGCAACACTAGGGACTTACATGTTGAAATAATAATTTCAACTGAAGCTTTATTTTATTTGTGATGCGATCTATCGCATATCGCAAATCGCAAACTCATCCTAACACCCTCCGTTATGTGTTGTGTTTTCTGGCGATTGCGATGGTGCGATGCGATCCGATCGCATATCGCAGATCGCACCATATGTGTGCTCCATTTTTGTGTTCTGCCAAAAGAGATTTCTGCAATGCGATCTAAATGAAGTCAACGGTTGAGTACAGGCCTGTAACATGATTTTTACTTGAAGTGAAAGTTACATTTATTGACTGCCAGTAAATGTCAGTAAAACAGTAAATGGAATTTACTGTGGGTTGGTAAGTTTTGGTAAGGATTTTAATTTTATTTCAACGGGAGTATGGGCACAAGAAAAAGTTGGTAAAACCATTTTAATTTTATTGTTACGGAAGCATGGCAAGTAAAAACTTGAAGTAAGTTTTTCTTGTTGTTATATATATATATATATATATATATATATATATATATATATATATATATATATATAATGTTTTTTTTTTGTGTTGTTAATGAGAGAAGAAGGAAGAACGCAGCAGCGCGTATGAAAATATACACAGCAGTGTAAATGTATTGTAATGCACAGCAGTGTGAAGAAGTAAAAATATAGAACGCAACGCGTGAATGAAAAAGGAAGGCAGCAGCAGCAAAATAGAATATACAGCAGACACAGCAGTCTGAGTCTTTTGTTTTTGTAAATCCCTCTGTGGGAGAGGAAGAACCATATTTTGTAACAACTGTTTTTATTAATGAATATAAATTTGTTGGTGTGTGAAAACTCTGTCAGCCACAAATATATATATATATATATATATATATATATATATATTTTTCCGCTGTGTTAAGATCCTGTGTGTTTCAAACAGAGCATTGTTCTGCTCTGTTGAATTTAGTTTGAAATCACCTGAAATTTCCAACACTGGTATCAGAGCATTGTTCTCTGGTCTTTTGAGTTTGAAATCACCTAAAATTTTCTACAACTGGTATCAGAGCTAGTCCAGGCTCTTTGAAGGCGTCAAAGAAGCTGAAGGAAGGTTTCTGGCTACAGTAACTTCTCCAGCAGTGTGAAGACTCAAGCAAAAGAATCCAAGGTATTTCTCAAATTTTTTTTTTTTGTGTGTTGTTGTTGAAGACAGTCTGTTATTTTAAATACACAGTGAAGTATTTGAAGCATAGTCAAGTAGTGCAAGAATGGCTGGCACCAGCACCAGCAATAGCATGGGTATGCAGCTCCCATTATTTGATGGCAAAAACTATGACTATTGGGCAATAACAATGAAAGCCTTGTTTGCTTCCCAAGACTTATGGGAAATAGTTGAAGATGGTTTTGAACAACCAGCAGATGAAAATGAGTTTAATAATCTAACTCAAGGAGAGAAGGATCTGTTAAAGAGCTACAAGAAGAAGGACTCAAAAGCCCTCTTCTTCTTGTATCAAGCAGTGCATGGAAGCATGTTTCCAAGGTTAGCAGCAGCTAAGACATCCAAAGATGCATGGAAAACTCTCAAGACAGCCTATCAAGGCATGGAGAAAGTGAAGACAACAAAGCTACAGTTGCCGAGGAAAGATTTTGAGAATCTATGCATGAAGGAGTCAGACAATATTGACTCATTCTTCACTCAAGTAATTGGCCTGGTCACACAAATAAGATCTCATGGAGAGATACTTGAAGAAAGGAGGATTGTGGAGAAACTATTGAGGTGCCTACCTTCAAGGTTCCATGTGATTGTCACCACCATAGAAGAGACAAAGGATCTCTCAAACTTTTTAGTTGATGAACTTCATGCATCACTAATCACTCATGAGCAGAGGTTGAGTAGAGATGAAAACTCATCTCTAGAGCAAGCCTTCAAGACCCAGATGTCCTTAGGAAGAGGAAGAGGTCAAGGCAGAGGAAACAAGAGAGGAAGAGGCAAAAGCCAGAATAGAGGTGGAAGGAACAACCCTGCAAATTCTCAAGGAAGAAGCAGCAATCCAAATCAGAACCAAGGCCAAGGCAGCAGCCAACAAGGAGGACAACATCATGCTCAAGGACGAAGGTATGAAAAATCCAATGTCCAATGTTATTATTGTAAAAAATATGGGCATTATGCCAGTGAATGTAGAAAGAAGCAGGATGATGTGAATAATAGTTCTAATGCAAATATTACTAGAGAAAATGTCAGCCAAGATAATGTGTTGTTAGCTTGTAATATGACTGAAACAAAATAGTGAAGACATATGGTTTCTAGACTCCAGTTGCAGCAACCATATGACAGGAAACATAGCTTTGTTTTCTGCTTTAGATCAAAGTGTGAAGTCACAAGTCACACTTGGGACTAATAGCAAAATTTCCATTATGGGTAAAGGAGAAGTTAAAATATTTACAAAGCAAGGTGAAAAGAAAACCATAGCAGATGTCTATTATGTTCCTGGAATGAGATGTAACCTCTTGAGTATTGGACAGCTTGTCCAAAAAGGTTACAATGTTTTCTTTGAGAATGATGTATGCACCATCATGGATAGAGCACCCAGCAAGCGATGCATTGCTGAAGTGAGGATGACAAGGAACATAATGTTCTCGCTCAGAATAAGAGCAGAATTGAAAAACAAAGAAGTAATTGCAGCAGTTTCCCAAGAGGCTTTCCAAAGCCAACCAAAATATGAAAATTGGTTGTGGCATTTGAGATTTGGACATCTCAACTTTGGAGGCCTTAACTTGTTGAGCAGAAAAGGAATGGTAAGGGGATTACCATTGATAGAGAAACCGGACAGCCTTTGTGAAGGTTGCATTTTGGGGAAACAACATAGAGAAAGTTTTCCATCAGGGAAAAGCATAAGGGCAAAAGCACCCTTAGAAATTGTCCACTCAGATTTATGTGGACCAATGCAAACCCCATCTTTAGCAGACAGCCGATATTTTCTAACATTTATTGATGATTTTACAAGAAAAACTTGGGTTTATTTCTTGAAGAATAAAAGTGAAGTGTTTGAAAAATTCCGAAATTTCAAAGCACTTGTGGAAAATCAAAGTGGGCTGCGTATTAAAGTCTTGAGAACAGATAGAGGGGATGAGTATATCTCCAAAGAATTTTTATGTTTTTGTAGAGAAAATGGAATACACAAGCAGTTTACAGCAAGGTACACCCCACAGCAAAATGGAGTTGTTGAAAGGAAGAACAGGACCATTATGGATATGGCGAGGAGTATGCTAAAGGCAAAGCATTTGCCAAATGATTATTGGGCTGAAGCCGTAAACTGTGCGGCATATATTTTGAATAGGTGTCCTACAAAAGCTATGATGAACAAAGTGCCGGAAGAAGCATGGAGTGGGAGAAAGCAAGGAGTCACCCACATGAAAAATTTTGGATGTGTGGCCTATGCACACACTCCTGATCAGTTAAGGAAGAAGTTGGACAGCAAAGGGGAGAAATGTATCTTCATTGGATACAGTGAGGAATCCAAAGCTTAAGGGTTGTATATCCCATCTACCAAGAAGTTCTTTGTGAGCAGAGATGTTCAGTTCATTGAAGAGGAAGCTTGGGATGGAAGCATAGAGAAAACAGTTAATGTTAAAAACTGTTTGTCTCATGATGAAGATGATGAGGAGATGGTAGAAATACATCCCCAAACAGCAGCGCCAACATAAGGACAGCAAGGAACACCTTTGAGGAGAAATGAGAGTGCTTCTCTAAGCACACCACAAGGAGGAAATTCAAGTGCATCTTCAAACACTTGCACACCAAGTGAAAGAGGTAAGAATTTCAGAAACTTGAGTGATATTTATAATGAAGGAATGAATTCCTTATTTGCCTTGTATTGTCACGTTGATGATCCTATTCATTTTGAAGATGCTATTAAAGATAAGAAATGAATAGAAGCTATGGATGAGGAAATGAATGCCATAGAAAGAAACAAGACATGGGATTTGGTTGAGCTACCAAAAGGTAAAGAAGTCATTGGAGTCAAATGGGTCTATAAGACCAAGTGCAATGCTGAAGGCAAAATTGAAAGACACAAGGCAAGGCTGGTTGTCAAGGGATACAAGTAGCAGTATGGGAAAGATTATGAGGAAACTTTCGCACCGGTTGCAAGAATGGAAACCGTGAGAGTAGTGTTGTCCATAGCAGCACAAAACAAATGGAAAGTTTACCAAATGGATGTGAAGTCAGCATTCCTAAATGGAGTATTAAAGGAAGAGGTTTATATTGAGCAACCTCTAGGCTATGAGAAGAAAGGCCAAGAACACAAAGTTTGCAGATTGAAGAAAGCTCTTTATGGGCTGAAACAAGCGCCAAGAGCGTGGTACAGTAGAATAGATTCCTATCTACTGGAAAATGAATTTGACAAATGTGAGGGAGAACCCACAGTCTACATCAAAGAAAATGATGGCAAGATTTTAATTGTTGTCTTGTATGTTGATGATGTAATTTTTACAGGTAATGATGACTACCTCATTGAAAACTTCAAATCAGTCATGAAAGAGGAATTTGAGATGACTGACAAGGGTTTGCTGAGATACTTCTTAGGAATAGAAGTAGATCAAAATGAAAATGGAATTTTTATCTCTCAAGCAAGCTATGTAAATGAAGTGTTGAGCAGATTTAATATGCAAGAATGCAAAGCAGCAATCACTCCCACGGTAATGGGACTAAAACTCAGCAAAGAGGACAGCAGCAAGGATTTTGATCCTAGCTTATACAAGAGCATAGTTTGCAGCCTTATGTATTTAATTGCAACTAGGCCTGACATAATGTTTGATGTTAGCTTAATTTCCAAATTCATGGAGAGGCCAAAAGAGGCACATTGGCAGGGAGCAAAAAGAATTCTGAGGTATGTCAAAGGTACAAAAAGATTTGGCATTTTGTATACTTTTTCAGAAAATTCAGATTTGGTTGGCTACACCGATAGCGATTGGGCTGGAAGTGGAGATGATCGGAAAAGCACATTCGGTTATGTCTTTTACATGGGTTCAGGAGCAATTTCATGGGCTTCCAAGAAACAGCCCATTGTAGTGTTGTCTACAGCAGAAGCAGAGTACGTGGCAGCTACAGCAGCAGCGTGTCAAGCGGTTTGGATGAGGAGACTGTTAAAAAGTATATGCCAAGAGTAGGCAACAGCAACAATGATTTTCTGCGACAATAGTTCAGCGATTGCATTGTCCAAGAATTCTGTGTTTCACAAGCGAATGAAACACATTGATACAAGGTTTCACTACATCAAAGAATTGGTGAACAACGAAGAAATTGTTTTACAACATTGCAGCACCGAGGAATAGGTTGCAGATATTCTGACCAAGCCATTAGACCAGAAAAGTTTTGAGTTTTTAAGGAAGCGTCTGGGTATGATTGATAACGCAACAGTTGAAATTAAAGGGGAGTGTTGAAATAATAATTTCAACTGAAGCTTTATTTTATTTGCGATGCGATCTATCGCAAATCGCAAACTCATCCTGTCACCCTCCGTTATGTGATGTGTTTTCTGGCGATTGCAATGGTGTGATGCGATCCGATCGCATATCGCAGATCACACCATATGTGTGCTCCATTTTTGTGTTCTGCCAAAAGCGATTTCTGCGATGCGATCTAAATGAAGTCAACGGTTGAGTACAGGCCTGCAACATGAATTTTACGTGAAGTGAAAGTTACATTTATTGACCGCCAGTAAATGTCAGTAAAACAGTAAATGGAATTTACTGTGGGTTGGTAAGTTTTGGTAAGGATTTTAATTTTATTTTAGCGGGAGTATGGGCACAAGAAAAAGTTGGTAAAACCATTTAATTTTACTGTTACGGAAGCATGGCAAGTAATTGTTGTTATATATATATATATATATATATATATATATATATATATATATATATATATATATATATATATATATATATATATATGTAATGTTTTTTTTGTGTTGTTAATGAGAGAAGAAGGAAGAACGCAGCAGCGCGTATGAAAATATACACAACAGTGTAAATGTATTGTAATGCACAGCAGTGCGAAGAAGTAAAAATATAGAACGCAACAGCGCGTGAATGAAAAAGGAAGGCAGCAGCAGCAAAATAGAATATATAGCAAACACAGCAGTCTGAGTCTTTTGTTTTTGTAAATCCCTCTGTGAGAGAGGAAGAACCATATTTTGTAACAGCAGTTTTTATTAATGAATAGAAATTTGTTGGTGTGTGAAAACTCTGTCAGCCACAAATATATTTTTTTGCTTCCGCTGTGTTAAGATCCTGTGTGTTTCAAACAGAGCATTGTTCTGCTCTGTTGAATTTAGTTTGAAATCACCTGAAATTTCCAACACTGGTATCAGAGCGTTGTTCTCTGGTCTTTTGAGTTTGAAATCACCTGAAATTTCCTACATTACACTGTCAACTTTTCCATTGGGAACAAAATCAAGGCAGGGATATAAGCCCAATATTTCTGTTACACTATTCACTAGAGGAAGAGGCAGCTTGCACGGAATTTGTTGGTCCAGCCATAAGCAGGACCAAAATGGGGATTATGGCAATAACACGCTCCATTGCCATTGAAATTGTAATTGAAATCTCTGCAGACACCTTAACCTTAAATATCTGAAAAAATTCTACATACTGTAAATGTAAATGTAAATGTCTACACAGTGTAAATGTAAATCTGAAGCACAATTGTGAAACTATAAATAAAGATAAACGGTGATAAATAAAAATAAATGAAGATATTTAAACTCCCATTAACATTTGTTTCACTCAAATTATACTCAACTAACACTTCCATACAAAAAAATACCCTAAAAGTTGTAAGCAGTTTTTCTTTAGTGTAAGTTTTGGTGAAGCACCCGTTTTACTGTATAATTGCATACAACCTAACACGTTATTGGACTATGAACACACTAGTGGACTTGGACTATCTAACACGCTACTGGACTGGTATCTATGCATTCAATCGAACAATTGGGTTGAACAAGGAGAGTAGAATGATAGGTCGTTTCATTGGTTAGTTAGAGTTCACGGGACTTGGACTATTTAACACACTACTGGACTGGTATCTAGCCATGCAATCGAACAATTGTGTTGAACAAGGAGAGTTGAAGGATAGGTCATTTCATTGGTTAATTAGAGTCCGCGGTTAATGTTAAGATGAGTTAAAAATGCTACCTGCATGTTTTAGTGCTCCAGTTCGTTCTCATTTTTATTTATTTTTTGTTTCTTTGGAAGGTCAAGTGAGTCTAATAAATAACTTCTACTTACGTTTTCACAACTCTAGTTTTTCCCATTTCGGCTCTCCTGTTAATACGTGTACGTGACAGAGTAATGTATTACAGATCTTGAGTTTCATGTGTAGACGTTCTCTTTAAATTTTAGGCATCATGTAATCGTTGGGATAGTAATCTTAAAGTGTTACTGTATTTAGAATTGTTAATTAAAGTGGTATGTGGATTTGGAATTGTTAACTTACAACAACCTAAAGTGCCACCTAGACTTATAATTGTGAACCTACAATAAACAACACTTAGAATTGTTAACATACACTTACAACAAATAACACTTAGAATTGTTAACATAAGTAACCTAAAATATTACCTGGACTTCAAAGTGTTAACATTTGATGCCACTCCGTCAAGAGGCATGAAATCGTGCGTGGCCGTCGACTCGCTGCAGGCCGGATAGCCTCGGCTGTTATAACATCCCTATCCCATAGTTCTGGATTTGCTCAAATTGAAGGCAGATGCATTGGCCTTTGTCACAGATGCCATAAGGCCCGCAGGCTCTAAGAAATAGGCAATTCTTACCAGATTGGTCCAGTTCGAAGTCCATAAACCAATCTTAAGCATTGTTCCATCAGGGAACCAGAGAGACACGTTAGACGCAAAGGCTGCCATAGCTCAGGAATAGAAAGAAGACGATTTGCCTATATTTTCATTGAACGAAACCTACAAAATTCTTGCCTATATAGACGGCCTCGGGGCCCACTAATGAGGAATTATAAGCAGGGCCTAAGAACACATTGGTAGTCCAGCCCTTGCAACCCCCATACCGCTCCTGGATTGTGTGAGATTGTGTAGAACAAAACCAACCCTCCTGGTTCCATAACGAGCTTATGAATTCAGCACAAGGTCACGAAAAATGGCAGTTATTGGTCTTCCCAATTGTTTTAACAAATTTAGCAAAACCTACACTAAGTACATCTCATCGGAGCATATCTCAAAACATATTTTTATTTAAAATCTGATGTACTATGTAAACCGTGTTATTGGCACAGACAACTTAGGTTGAATGGTTGCGAGCTTTTCGAAGTTAAAACAGTTGACGAGTTAGTAAGTCATTTAGCTTGTAAGAAACTTATTTGACTTTGCCGTTCTTTCTGCTTTGTCTGCGTATGCAAAAAATTTAAATTGGTGGGTGTTTTTTTGTTTGTTGTAACTAAGAGGATTAGGATTATTCGAGTCTTGATTGGTCTTCTGTAGTGTGGTACACACTGAATATTCCTATAATCAGAATTCTCTTATTTAGAAATTTACAAATTGAGTTTGTATTGTTTTACGAGTTATTGTTGTAAGATCATGGAAAAGATTAGAGCATTTGCTCAAAGATGTTTCTAGGAGGTCTAGAGAAAAGTTGATAATAATGACTTCTGGTAATAAATGCCTAATGTAGGTTTGTGTTACCTTATGAATGCAAGTCCCTATGTGAGCTTACAACTCACCATAGGTAACTCATAAGGAAATTAAGCGTTGGAGGAAATTAAATGTAAACGCCAAAAGAAACATAGAGAGTAACTAAAGAAAAAAAGAACAAAGAATGGGTCCTAGCAACAAGGC
Source organism: Pinus tabuliformis (assembly GCA_031772625.1). Lineage (NCBI taxonomy): Eukaryota > Viridiplantae > Streptophyta > Pinopsida > Pinales > Pinaceae > Pinus > Pinus tabuliformis. The sequence goes on from CM062818.1 coordinate 894,045,797, forward strand.
ATGATTAGGTACCCAAGTACAAACTCTCATAACCGGAGAAAGAGAGAAAAACACATAGGAAAAAACTCCCGCCCGAAAAGAGATAAAGATTTTAGTGCTCAAATTATCATGGAGCTAAAATTGTTGATTTCATAATGATCTATTGAATGAAAAGAACATAGGTATGCTCCCATGAAGAAGTACATGATGTTGATGTACCAAAACTCTGAAGATGCGAGCCATGAAACCTCAATGAGGTGGGTCGACCTCTGAAGTAGGATTGTTGCAGAGGCACATAGATGGCAAACACTATTAACTTCTTTTGAAGAAAAACTTCAAAGAAACTAGACATCAGTAAAGAACCAGAACAATGCTTCAAACAAAAGAAACACCATTGACCAACAAACAAACAATGAGGTTTGTAAGTATGGAAAATGTCATACAACACTCTTGAAGTTGTCTGAACACTGTCACCATCACACTGATCAAACACAAAATATGAAAATTGTCAACAAGAAACAACAACAATATCTGTCACCGTCTAACTCCCCCTTTCCTCCCCCTCCAAACCACAACTGCAGAAAGAACGAGAATCAATAGTCTTCATTGTTAGCGAATTTCCATCCTGAAACACAACTGAGGGAACAATGGCAATCAACAATGAACAACAAATGCAACATGGCAATATGAATTCTACAATCATTGGTTCAATTGATCCCATGACCATTCATTGATCCATCCACAATCGATCCTGATGGTTGGCACTGATCCATGATTCATTCTATCACATCTCTTCTGTAATGATCTGAATGTAGGACTTGTAATTGACCAAGAATGGTGATCCTTGGGTAATTTCTTCTGAGAAGGATGTGCACATAGCTCAATTTTTATTTTTTTAGACTCAAAGTTCAGTGCCACAACATTTTAATATCGAATGACATTACCAACCATGTCATCAATATGTTTATCACATTTAACAGGAATATTTTCTTCAAGCACCTCATAGTTGGATGTAGGTGACGAGGCAGTAGCAAGACCATATCTAAAGCCCGCTCTTGATGTCTGCACTATAGGGTTAAGAGGAGCAACAATTCTTTGTCCATTCTTCCCAAGTCCTCCGGTATATCCCATTTTTCTCAGCGATCGAGACCCAATACCAGTAGTATGGTTTTCAAAACAAGGTGTGACAAAGGCATGTGATGAGTCATTATCATCAACATCAGGCCTCTAGCATTCAACATCATCAAGTGTGGGAGAAGGAGAGCTTGGCACTGTTATCACCCCAAGAAACTCTCCTAGGTTGTATATTAGAGATGCTCAGGGACATTACAAACTCAACAAAAATGTTGGAAAATGGTGGATGAATGAAAGAAATGCTGCATATTCAAACCAGATAACCACTTCTACTATGCTTGACCCGAGACATGGGTGAACACCCCCAGAATACAAGGCTTTAGACCACCAATTACTCACAGTTTGAGGATAAGGTGATAATGGAGAAGACTGACTACACCAGCAGATGCACAGGATCCTGTGATGGCCGGCTGCAACCAGTTAAAAGGTCTATAAATCTGTTTTCTAATACACAGACATGATGATAGCTCTCTGGCACTAAAAGAACAGAAACCTGCATACAAATTCAATGATACATGCTAAATCCTAACACAGAGGTGGGATGACAGCCCCTCTAATGCTAACATTAACAGCACATGAATAAATGCAAGACAGGCACAACCTGGAACAAGAAGAAGAAGTGGACAGTGAGCAATTAACAACAAAAGAAGCTTGCATTAGCTGAAAATGAAGACCAGACGCTGCAGGTATCACAACAGTTACAATCTCCAGAAGTTGAACCTTATAGCAAAATAACACTCATCCAACACTCATCAACCTAATTACATTGTGTCTCTGGATATATAGAATCTGTTTACAAAGTTGCTCTACTAGGCTAGGCATGGAGGTGTCAATAAATGACCACCAACCACATTTACAATATGAAATGGGCCTCTGCTGCAATTCTCAGAGCTTTAATGGACAAATCAGCCTGTTTAGATTGTCTGATGTCCTTCTCTGGCATCTGGAATGAATTATGGATTAAAATCCATGCTTGATAAATGTTCTTCACTGCTCGAAGTCACTTGCTTGTCCTTTGGCCATTCTGTTGATTAATTGCGGTTGTTGAGGATTTATTGTGTAGGTACAGGGTAGCAGATCGTCGCCTTCATCCTTCGGGTGAATAACATAGGTCAGAGGCATGAGAACAGAATGGCAGAAGTGGGCACGGAAGGAGAACAAACATTAGCCGTTAGATCCACAGATCAACGGTGGAGATCCATTAGGAGGAGCTATCGGGAGCAATAGCAGGTGAATGAATATGGGCCATTGGATCAATAAAATCAACGGCGAAGATCGAGTTACGCAGGGTATCGAAGGTCAACAGGATCGGGACAACAAGGGCCGTCAGATCTGGACGCGGTAGATCCGACGGTGATCGCAAATGGAAGATACGCACATGTTAACGGGCGGGAGAATCGTACAAGACAGCGGTTTTGCGAGAGGGCGGTATTCCTCGCACCACTTTTGGTGTGATGGCAGTTTCCATATCGTGGGGCGTGATACAATCAGATTAAGACACGTGGCTGCCCAAAACCACTTCCCTGCTGGCTATCGTGTGTGCAGGTCGTGCGATTGGGGGAAGTGACTGCCGTCGATCTAGAGGTGGACGGTCAGATGGAGGGGAAGAAGCGCGAGGTTTAATGCGCAGGCGTAGAATGAAGACCGTTAGATCATGGTTATTGACAGCTATAAATGCAAAGGTGACAGGGGGTTAATTATGGGCGTGGTCTTGTGAGTTGAGCGCCCAGGGACAAGAAAAGCGGGTTATACAAAGTTTACACAGGGGTTTTTATAGGCAGAAAGGAAATGAAGTAGAGTGTTCAAACCGAGAATAGAAAGGTTTTAAGAGTAAATAAAAAGGCGGGGATGGGAGAATATGGAGAAATTGAAGGAGGAGCAGGTAGAAAACATTGCTGCGGGCACCTTTACGGCATAATTCCATCCACCAACTGAACTTGACCTATAAACACTGAAGTGTAAAGCAGAGTTAATAGACACCTTCACATCAATTGTCTCCATCTCAAATTTCTGAAGATGACTAACTTACAATGCAAGTACCTGCTTAGAATCTTGCAGCTTTTGAATGACCTCATCCTTCTGAATTAGTTGGTCAGACAAGGCATCATAATCTTGTTTCAAAAAATGGTATTGCTCCAACATTGTTCCTTTTAAACAATTAACTTCCATCAAGGAGGTCAATCTTCTCTTGAAATTCATTGGCAAGCATCTGGAAATATTTCTCTGTGGTTGGATCTAGATGTTCAACCTTCTTGATTTTGTCAACGATTGAAGTTTGCAACCTACTTTTAAGAGTTGCATTCTCTGCTTGCGATAAAGCTACCACTCACTGCAATTGAATGACCTCATTACTGTTGACACCTAATCCTTGTGATTGGGTGAATTTATGTAAATAGATAAATTAGAAATATGAACAGTCATGGGGAGATGAACTGAACAGTCTCTCCCTCATGTATATAATGAAGACCTACCTGATGGAATAAGACATACGAATAATTTTTGCCTTATGGAGTTACTGCCTGGTCTGACATGGTATCAGAGCCAGGTTCCCAAAATAGTTGTAACTCCACTGTCTACTGCTCTTTGTCCACTGTGTCCACTGTGAATTGTGCCCTCTGTCCTCTCTGTCTACTGCGCAGTGTGTTCATAGTCTGTTCATTGTTCTTACTGCCTAAATTCAGAAAGCGTTGAGAGAGGGACGACTTCTGGAATATTTTTTGAAGACGTTTCGGTGGAATAGCTCTTGCTGCATTTTGTTCTGGTTTCAAAGGACGGTTCTCTTGCTGCGTGGCCCCAAGAGCCATCGTGAGGCTGTCATCGATGTTGCAGTAAATCGCAGTGAAATTTTCCTACCTGGAAATGTTTTAGCGATTTAAAAGTGCATATGAGATTAGCAGCGATTGTGAAGAACGTTGCTCCGCTGATTTGAACGTTGCTCCTGTTTTAAAGAATATATATATATATATATATATATATATATATATATATATATATATATATATATATATATATATATGTTGAGTGTTTTTTGGCTATACACTGTTTTTGGCATATGCGTTGAATGTTGTGTGATTTACGCTGCCTGAATATGATATTACGCTACCTATAATATGAATTAACACTGCACCGAGAGCTTTTAAGGCCTGATTTTCGTGGTAACCTCGCAGACCTTGCAAATCCTCCATAACGAGCCGACATTGTGCGAGCTCGATGATGAGAGCGGTCAGAGATAATCTGCGAATGGCTCCAATGGTGATTAAAAAAAACTGTATTTCTGTGTCAAAGCTGAGATGGTTTCATACTAGGGTTATAATGGTTTTGTAGGACTTCAGTCATATAATGAGCTTGTCCTATCAGAGCCTTCACGTGGCCTGGTTCTGTATTAAGTAATGCGCCTGGGTTTTAAAGTTGGCAATTCTAAATTTTTCATGAGGAAACGCGGACATACAAATATTTAAACGTCCAGACTTCAATCTTGAGCGAGGCTTACGACAGGGCTTGCAAATACCCAAATTCAGTCATGCACAAAGCCTATGTATAAATAGAAATGAGTAGTCAGTCCTGTCTTGTCTACTTGTCTCATTAATTTTCGATTTATGTATAAATAAGACGTCAAAGCTAGACCAATAAAGGACTAATGAATGAGTCTGAATACAACAAATCTCTGGTCTACATTTGATACAGTTTTCTCAGCAGAAGTATTTTTTATCAGTAGAAGTAATTTTTTACATAATGCATTCAATCATATCCATGGTGGGAATAGTTCTCACTGGCAAGGAGAACTATCCTGAATGGTCCCGGATGATAAAAAACACCCTCATTTTCAATGAGTTGTGGAAAGGAGTGTGTGTCGGAGACGGAGACAATGAACCAGTATAGCCTACCTCAGACAAAAAGCTTGTCATTTGGGAAAAAAAGAACAACAAAGCTTATGCATTAATCGCAACATCTGTAAATGAAGAGGTGAGTCGCCATATTTCGTCATATTCAACTGCCTTTGAAGCCTTGCAAAAGCTGAAAGAACTCTATGACTCACATTCTGCACTTGAAGTTGTTCAACTCATGATTAAACTCTTCACTCTTGAACTGTAAAATAATGATCCTCTTGCTCTTGCATCTAAAGTAAAGTCTATAATGCATGATATCAAATCCACTAAGGTTGAATTGGATATTCCTCTTATTTCTTTTCTCAAGGCACTTTATCCTACTTACTCCAATTATCTTGAATCATTGCAAGCAAATGGAAATCTGAAAGATATAACCTTTGACTCTCTTGTGAAAAAGTTTGCTAAAAGAGAGAAAGCTTTTGGAAAGAAGATAGCCCCTGAATCTTCTGAAGAGGTTGGGTGCCTTGCTCGTAAAGAAAAGAATCCTGCTCAAGATTCTACAAGAGGAAGAGGTGGTCGAAGAGTAAGAAGAAGATATTTCAGAGGCAGGGGGGCAGACATTCTCAAGGAGAAAAGGCAGATTTGCACTGCATACGCTGCAAACGAAATGGATCACATGATGCCTCTACATGCAAGCTACCATGGGACAAAATTGAGCAGAAAATAAACCAACAAAAAGGTAAAACTGATGATACAGACAAAGGTAAAGCACCTGAATCCACTCACTATGTTGTGGCACAATGTAACATTGGAGTAAATGAAGATTTATTTAATGCTTCACTTGCTTCTTGGAAAAATGATTGGTTGCTTGATTCAGGAGCAACTTGCCACATGACTCATAGAAAATATTTTTCTGAAGATTTCACTGACAATGTTGATGGAGCAGTATACTTTGCAGACCAATAAAAAATCAAGCCATCAGGGCTTAGCACAATCAGGCTTAAACTGCCTGGTCTTCCAGACTTTCTTCTGCATGATGTTGTATATCTCCCACAGCTGAAGAGAAACTTGTTGTCCTTGGTCCACATCCGCCAGCAAGGTCACTCTATGTTTGATGGCAATATTGAGGTAAGAAAAGCATCTGACCACTCACTTGTCATGAGGGGAATAGAAGAAGAAAGGATTCTCAAGCTGCAAGGAACCTCTGCTCATGCACAGCATTTCTCATACAATTCTCATCATGAAGAAGGTACACTTCCATCAAGTTTATTATGGCATGCTAGATTTGGACATTTGAACTATGACAGCCTCCGCTTGTTGAAGAAAAATGGTGTCGCTGGTTTGCCTACAATTCCTAGGAAACTTAAGCAATGTGATGCTTGCATTCTAGGAAAGCATAGCAAACAGTCTTTTCATATTTCACATTCAAGAGCACATAGAAAACTTGAACTCATTCATTCAGATTTATGTGGTCCAATGGTTGTTCCTTCTGCAAATGGAAATAAATATATCATGACATTTATTGATGACTACACCAGAATGTGTTGGGTTTATTTATTGAAGAACAAATCTGATGCTTTTCAAACATTCAAGAATTTTCATAAATGGATTGAAAATGATGCACAATCTCATATTGGGTCTATTCGCACTGATAATGGAAAAGAATACACATCAAATGAGTTTGAAAATATCTTCGCCAACATTGGATCAAACATCAAACAACTGTGCCTTATAATCCCCAACAGAATGGTGTAGCTGAAAGAATGAATAGGACAATCTTAAATATGGTACGATCCATGCTTTTCTTCAAAAATGTAAAGATAATGTTTTGGGCTGACGTTGTTCTATGTGCTGCATATATAAAGAATAGATGTCCATCTAATGCTATAAGAAACAAGACTCCATATGAAATGTGGTATGGACATGTTCCTTCGATAAAGCATCTAAGGCTCTTTGGTTCCACCTGTTATGCCTTGATACCAAAGGTACATAGAAACAAACTTGGTGCTAGAAGTCGTAAGTGTATCTTCTTGGGGTACTCAAACACCTCCAAAGCATACCATCTCTATGATGAAGTAAATAAAAAGTTTTTTGTATCTAGAGATGTAATTTTTCTTGAATCATCCAAAACTGACAATGTTGTTGAGTGGCAACTTGATTGCTTGGATAGATTCGCAAAAGCAAAATCATTTCAAGAATTTGATAATCAGATTCCACATCTTGAATGGGGGATTCCTATACTAGATCAACATGTGGAATCTTCTTCTGAAGAACACTCTCCCCCGCATGATACTCCAACAATGGATGATGCTTTAAGTGATGTGATTGATAGAATTGGGAGACTCAATCTTGATTCAGTCCCAACTCAATCAACGGAGCAGCCTAGACCATCTGAGAAAGGTCCCCCAAAGTGGCTAACAAAGACACTTGAAAGTGTTCATCCTGATGAAGTTGGAAAGACAGGAACTAGAAATTCAAACCGGAAAAATGGGGGTGATGTAGATAACTCTAATTCACCTGTTGATATGGATGTTTCTTATGATTGTGAATTGAACTTGTCTATAGATTTTGAATCAACTTCCTTCAAAGAAGTTGCTTCTCATGATGAATGGAAAGAATCAAATGCAAAAGGATTATGATGCCCTCATAAGGAACAGCACTTGGAAGTTGGTTGATCCTCCATTAGGAACCAAACCAATTGGCTGCAAGTGGGTCTACGAGAACAAGTATAAAGCTGATGGCTCACTTGACAAGCACAAAGGTAGGCTTGTGGCAAAAGGTTTTGTACAGAAGGAAGGGGTCGATTATGAGGAAACTTTTGTCCCCACAGCAAAATGGGCTACCATCCAGACACTCTTTGCACTAGCAGCTCAGAATGATTGGAAAGTCCACCAAATGGATGTAAAAACTACTTTCTTAAATGGAGATATAAAAGAGAATGTTTTTATGTCCTAGCCTGAAGGATTTGCTATGAAAGGACATGAACATAAAGTATGCAAACTGGTAAAGTCCTTGTATGGCCTCAAATAAGCACCGCGAGCCTGGTATGAAAAACTAACTGATCATCTTCTGAAACTCAATTTCAAACATTATGATCTTGATGATGCAACTTTATTTGTCAAGAAAGTTGGCAAAATAATTGTATATCTTGTGGTATATGTAGATGACCTTTTGATGACAGGGAACAATAAAAGCTACATTGCATCCATAAAGAAGGAATTGGGGAAAAGTTTTGAAATGACTGATTTGGGCTATGTTCATTACTATCTTGGCATTGAAGTAACCCAACATCCGAAGTCCATATTTATTTCTCAAAAGAAATACATTGGAGATCTGTTGAATAGGTTTGGCATGAAAAAATGCAATCCTCTTACCACTCCAATGGAACAAAACTTAAAGCTCACATCTATTGAAGGAAAAGAATTTGAGGATGCAACAAAGTATAGACAGCTTCTAGGAAGTTTCAACTACCTAACTACTACCAGACCAGACATTTCGTTTGCTGTTGGAATCCTATCCAAGTTTATGCAAAAGCCTTGTGAGGGACATTGATCTGCTACAAAAAGAGTTCTAAGGTACTTAAAGGGAACTCAAGACTTTGGAATCAAGTATACACAGGTGGACGACTTCAGCTTGATTGGATACTCTGATTCAGACTTTGATGGAGTCAAAGAAACTGGGGTATCAACTTCAGGATATGCTATGAGTCTTGGATCAGGAGCTGTCTCCTGGAGACCATGCAAATAATCAGTTAAAGTAGATTCCACAACAAAAGCAGAATATGTGGCAGTAGCTAAAGCAACAAAAGAAATTGTGTGGCTCAGGAAAATTCTTGAAGATTTGCAGGTAAAACAAGTACAATCAACTCCACTCATGATTGACAATACCTCTGCAATAAAGTTGGCCAAGAACCCAAAGTTCCATGATGGAACGAAGCACATCAATACTGAATATCATCTGATTCGACATCATGTTGAGGCCAAAACAATCCATCTCCATCATTGTTCCACAAATGAGCAAATTGCAGACATCTTTACCAAAGCGCTTGGAAGAGAAAAGCTTAAACGATTCAGAATGATGCTTGGACTCACCAACATCCCTTCAGATTAAGGGGGGGAATGTTGACACCTAATCCTTGTGATTGGGTGAATTTATGTGAATAGATAAATTAGAAATATGAACAGTCATCAGGAGTTGAATTGAATAGTCTCTCCCTCATGTATATAATGAAGACCTACCTGATGGAATAAGACATACAAATCATTTTTTCCTGATGGTGTTACTGCCTGGTCTGACAATTACTAATTTCATTCATTGTCGTCTTCTCATGAAAGTCCTGCAACCTTTTACCCATCTTAAAAAGACCAAGATGAAAATGTACTAGCCACAAAACAAGGGTGACGATGACAACAAAAACTACTTTACACTTCCAAAAATGATACAAATCAAACTAATCTAATTAGATTTAGATAACTAGCCAACAAACAATGATCACAAACTATCAACCACAAAAACTACTTTACACTTCCAAAAATGATACAAATCAAACTAACCTAGTTAAATGACTAGCCAAGAAACACCTTCACAAACATTCAACCACATGGACATATCACCATTCTCCAACGAGCATCACTTACAAATGCTCCTAATATTTAAAAGTTCCCTCGAAATAAGAAAATGCGTGCCCAAAAATAATTTAAGAAAAATCATTAAAGAAAATCCCTGCTCATTATTAATAATATGTTTCCCCTTTTTTGGAAATCAGAAGCAAACCGTTTTATGAAGTTCCTTTCATTTTCTTGACATGTGGGCACTTTGTTGGAAAATTCCAGGAATTGACGCGTGGTCCATCTGTTCCTCGGCCTCTGTTGGCGATGGAAATCAGCAAAAGTTCACACGAAACCTGCGTTGCTCACATCATCTTTAGTTTGAGCTCTGGTGCATTGAAATGCTGACTACGCTCTGCAAGAAGACGATCAGTACCTGTCCCATGCAGCTCTGCCAGATCCACCAATTGATAGTTGCATTGATCCTCAAATGTGGCACCAACTAACAATGGTTTCACTGTCCTCATAAACAATTAGCAAGGCATTTACTAAGAACATGCTCTGCAATCTTCCCGAGTTTGAGTTGGACCTGGGAGTCAAGATGAAGAGTAGAAGGAGAAGCGCATACAGTAAATATGCTCTGGATAGCAACAAATTCAAAAAAATAATCAACAGAAAGAGACTGGAAGACGATGTAGCCGAAAAGGGATTTGCAACATATGCTTGACTAAACGTAGATGTTTGACAAAAGAAATTAGACTATCGGGCTGGGAAAAAATACCACCCTCAGAAGAAGCAGAATATATCTCTGTTTTCGCTGCAAGAGTGGAATGGGAAAGGCGCGCTCCAGTGAGCCCTCTGGTTAATGGAATCCACAGATCGACCAGGAGCACGATGCATCTAACCATATCCTCATCTCTCCCAAAGCAAGCCGCGAATATCAAACTTAGATCATCGATTTGGAGTAGTCCCACCCGTGTTGTTATACACAAAGAAATCCCAGAAAAACTGAGAACCAAAAAAATTGAGATCTATATTAGATTAGATGGAAGCCATCATCTCTCATACAGATATGTAGATCTGGAATAAGAAATTTTGAGAATACACCTAAACAGAAAAAAACATTTAAATCACTAAAAAAATGTGAAACTCCAAAAGGGTATTTAGCATGGCAGCTTGCTCTGATATTATGTAAAAGTATTCTATTATTCACAATCCTCTGTTAATGTATATAGAAAGCATCCGTTATATAGTAATGAAGGATCAATTAAGAATAACGACAACTCGACAGATGCAAATTCCTATATGAGCTTACAACTCACCATACTATGTGACCTTACAACTCACCATACTTAGCTCATAGGGAAGTGAAGCGTTGAAAAAAAAAAAAACTTCAACATACCCATATTAAATATTTATCCATCCCCTCAGGGATGAATGTGTAAAAAAGCATAGAAGAAAAAACAAGTAGGATATTGCTGAAGCATTCATGCGGAACAAGCATAAGAAAACATCATCCCATTATTTTCTCCCCAAGACTTGGGAGTGAAACAAGGGTAAGTGATAACATTGTTAACTTCATCAATAAATTTATGTGGGAGTGAAACATATAAGGGTAAGTGATAACATTGTTAAAAAAAGTATAAAAGAAAAAACAAGTAGGAAATCGTTGAAGCAATCATGGGGAACAACCATAAAAAAGCATCATACCATTATTTTCTCCCCTGGACTTCAGAGTGAAACAAGGGTAAATGATAACATTGTTTACTTCATCAATAGCATTTTGATTGTTGCTTGGTAGGTTGTCAGTTGAAGGAATAACTTGGATGGTAATGGGATATTTGTATCTTGTTCATATTTCATTTTGTTCTCCATGAGTTCACACAAAGTTGTAACCGTTGATTCAAAATGATTAACAATAACAATCTACACAATTGAATTTCCCCAACGCTAGGCTTCCCAAGTTATCTACGCATTTGAATTTCCCCAACACTAGGCTTCCCAAGATATCTACACAATTGAATTTCCCCAGCACTAGGCTTCCCAAGTTTTATGACGAATCACTAAACACACATTATATTCTGAAACACATTTTCTGTCAAAAAAATTCCATTTTTCAATACGTTTTCTTTTCTTTCTATAAATTCTCACAATACAAGAAATAAACATTTTCTATTAACTTTCCAAATATGTAAGTCATACTCATATGAGGGATTGTAGAGTTTTGAGTATTGGGGAGTCAATACAAAACATCAACAATTCTGGAGTTTTGGTGTTTGGAATCGATTTGCAAATAGCCTCACCCATGTTCTAGCATATTTACAAAGCTAGTAAAATTTCCCAAAATTTGATGCTACATTATTGCCCTTTTTTACATTTTTCTCTCATAAAAATACATTTTTACGCAGTAATGCATTTCCTTTTGAAATGAAATCCCTCCTATCCCACATGTAATATTGTGAACCCTTGATTTTCATGTTAGACGATTGAAACAACATCAACCATCCAATTGAAACTACTATTTTCAGTTACAATTCGGTTAAGTGGTAGATCCGATATTGTTAGTTACAATTACTTACCATGATAAGCCACCACTGCGGAGAGGATGAGGCCATTGTTGCACATAAGCTCTTGGTCACACGCTGCGAGCCTATTCCTCACCACATTGGTTTTCTTGGGGGCATTGGTCGGCGAACCCTTTCCGGGAACTCCATTCTCCCCAAACGACTCAGGTTTTGCCGCTGCTATCTGTCGAGGTCATGACAATGGCTTCTTTGGTTTTTATGGCAGAACTCCATTCTCCCCAAATGACTCAGGTTTTGCTGCAGCTCTCTACCGGGGTCATGACAGTGGCTTCTCTGGTTTTTATCTAGTCTTAGGGAGTCGACCATGCCCCCTATGCATTACAAATTTTGGTTGATACGTTTACCTTTGTTATATGATGATTATTTATAAACTGTGATAGCCCAATGGTTCTTTGTTAAATTTTCTTTATGGGAATTTCCTGTTTTTGAATATTCTTCAATAACGTGTAATATTTGATTCATAGTAGGATGTCCAGATTGCTTATTATAACTGTTTTCTTGTTAGAACCGCTCCTGTTTCAGTCTTATATGGACAGTGAGAGTGTTGACTTTTACATTATAGCATATTGTATATTGCTTTTACCGGAGTTGTAAACACTGTTGTGAATAAGAAAGAACCTTATTTCCGTTTCTATCTGCTATAGTCGTCTTTGTATAACAGAAAACTGTTTTATTTTCCGTTTACCACTATTGGGAAGGTGTAGCTCGAACATCTCAGAACTATTTGAACTAATCCCAGTGCTTTTCCTAGGTTCTCTATAAATATTAAATAGAGTTAAAAGAAAAAAAAATCCTACTTAATCCTTTCTCGTCAACATAAATTTCTAGTGATTCCTCATTTTCATGATTCATAGAATCTGCAAACAATTATTTCAACTAGCATCGATTGATTTCTCATTTTGATGTAGAAACGTGCACAACGAGAAGATTGGCATAAACTCACAGTTGCTTCTAGTTAATGCGTATCGTTAAAGGTAAATGTTGTGTAGTTAAATTTATACGTGTGAAATGAATTTTAATGAATCAAATTGAGGATGATGTGGCAGTACTATTCTAAGGTTACTTGACAACCCAGAATATCCTAGTGTAAATAAATATATGACATATAAATTATAAATTTTTAATACATTTCCATTAATATAGACTATTAAAATAATATTAATATATCTTGTATTCTTTACGTTGTATTCTATAGTATAAAGCATATTATATTTATATAAAGCATGTAAGGAAGACCTAATATAATAAAGTATATAACTAAGACAAACAAAAGACGAACTGGAAGCATCAATATACGAGCTGGAAGCATCAATATACGAGCTGGAAGCATCAACATGCGTAGTATAATTTATAAGTGTGAAATTTGATTATTATGTTATGGATTTAGGATTTTAATTATTCTATTGCAATACCATGGCTTATCAACACTATATCCCCAAAAACCATAATTTATTTTTAAATCAAAATATTTTAGAAATACTTTATTTTAATTTAATTTTATAGCATTTTTAATTAAATCTAAAAGAAAAAAGGTTATAATTACTTTTGAAGTATATCTAAACTCTCTATCCGCACAACTACTAAAATAAGAGAGTCATAAGAGCACAACTCCTAAAAATAGAGAGTCATAAGAGCATAACTATGGAGAGAATGGAAGGGAAAAAAATCATAATACCAAGGCCAGCTAGGTTTTTTATTATTATGTTATGGACCTAAGATTTTAATTACTCTATTACAATACCATGGGTCAATACCATGGCTTATCAACACCACATCCCCAAAAACCATAACTTGTTTCTACGTGAAGATATTTTAGAAATACTTTATTTTAATTTAATTTTATAACATTTCTAATTAAATCTAAAAGAAAAAAAGTTATAATTACTTTTGAAGTATATCTAAACCCTCTATCCTAACAACTACTAAAAATACACAGTGGTAAGAGCATGCACATTTAATAATTTTGCTTCATCAAAATGTTTACAAAAGTTATAACCTTACGATAATGTTTAAAAACTTATATACAACAACTCATTATTTATTATGTAATTTGACAATGATTTTAATATTTATATAACCAAATCATATAAAATTTGTAATAATGGTTAAAAAAAAATTATTAAATAAGAAATTATTTAAATAAGGACTTAAGGACTTTAATTTAAAGAGGCAGCGTATAGATTAATTAAAAAAAAATGTGGATTGGTGAAATCAAATAGATGATATTTTATTTTTATATATTAGAAGATTAAATTAAATTTTAATAGTTAATTATTTTTTTATTATTTTTTTTCAAATACATATATTTCTCATCATTATTGATGTTTAAAACAATAATAACTTTAAAGTAAGATTAAAAAATAAGAGAAAAGTTAATAATTCAAAAGTAACATTAAAAAAATTAAGAAAACGGTTAAAATTAGAGTGAGAAGGAATCATCATTTGAAAAAAAAATAGAATTAAATAAAATTTAAAATAAAATAAAATGAAATTTATTTTATTGTAAGAAGATATAAATTCATTTTAAGACCATCAACATTAATTAACTATTTAATTTATTTAATTATAGTAATTTATACTTTGCTTGGCTTCATATATATATATATATATATATATATATATATATATATATATATATAGTCTTCCTTCTTGCATGAAATACTCTTTTTATTTCCCTTTATTTTATTTTTTTCTTTTACTATGGTGTGAAAGGCCCTGACTTCGTACTTTGGCATTGAAGGTTTTAGTGGGCAAGTATCAATTCAAAGAGTTGCGGTATATTATAATGGAAACAAATTTATTAGAACTGAACAAAGGAATTCAATAAGACCATCATGTTGGATGTTGAAAATGGTGTGCATAATGTTGGATAGTACTTGCATCTTCTTACTCATTGATACAATTGGTTTCCCTCCAAATTCGTAGACAGAGAATTATGATGCTCAATGATCATATGATGCTCAATGATCATATGATGGCCCTTTGAGTGTTTTGGTTACCTTATTCTCCTGAAACATTAAAGTGCTCACCCATATCCAGAAGAAGAAACCAAGCTAGAAAGCATTATGCGTAACATATGTTAACCATTAAGAAATTGGTATTCCCATAAATACTCAGTGAATAGGATTTAGAAATACAATTTATTAATTGAAATTTAGAATGCAAATCATTTTGATACCTAGAAAAGTGAAATGGATCAAGAAAAGGATAAGTTGAGAGCAATGGAACCAAAACAGTTTATTTTAGTTTATTTGTTGGCTGCACAGTTGGAGTTCCTTTAACTACAACATGCCTCCCTTGAATTTCTAAGGCCAACTCTGTTATTATAACTTGTAGCTTTGTTCCAACCAACAAAAGTATGGAGATAAAATGACATAAAACCCAAAGAATTCAATCTTAAAAATTGCCATGATTATTATCTCCCATTATCAATAATTCAATGTCATATAAGTCCAAGATTTTTGTCCACGTACAACTAAGGGAACTAAAGAGAGCCAAAAGAATGAATACCACCCTGCTCACAGAAATAAATCCAACCACAAAGAGGATGTTAGCTTAAACAACGGCAAAAACTCCTTTGAAGAATATGCAAATTGAAGTCATTGGAAGCAAATAGAGTGTTGAAGACTTACCATACAAATTGAGAAGCAAGAATATTACAGAAAAAGCCCACAATGGAGGATTGTAGATAACCCTTTTTAACCCTTCTTAGTTCCTCTTTTCATGTTTCCATTATTCATCTTACGAACGAGGACAACATTCTGCTCCTCCTCAATATCTGCAATAGTATTTAGTATTCTCTCCTTCTAGTTGAAGTCATTCCATAGCCTGCTATAAATGAGAAGTTTTTTTTGGCAACATGTCATAGCCAAAAAGTTTCCAAAAACAAAAAGACCTATTTAATGAAATGGGCATTGGGTAGTACATCATTACCCTCCACCTACTAATTTTCATCTTCAATGATTCTTTATATGTCACAATGCTTCTCGAATTTATGCCTTACGACGTTTCCTTTACAACATCTGGTGCAAATGCTATTTCTATCTTTAGTTATGAATTTATGGATCAATAAAATAGGAATCAAAGGCCCTTCTTCTTTCACAGTTTAGTGTTTAACACATCATAATAGTTGTTACGATTAGGTACAGTTTGTTAAAAAATAATAGATCAACTTGCTAAAGGCATAAATCCTTCATATGAATTAGCCTCGGGTGTTGTTTACACCAATGGAAATATGTCAATGAGAATAAAAAACACTGAAGTGTTCGAAATTACACATGAAATGTTGTATTCCACATTAAAAAAAAAAAAAACACGTTAATCTTTGAAATAGGCCTTATAAATTTCAAGACCTTAAATCTCTAAATAAAAAATCACTCTTAAAATAATCTAACTCTAATTTTTCATAAAAACACCCATAATGATGAAAACATATTTAATGATCTAACTATATTGCTAGAAATTCACTTTAATAGGATTTAATAAATATCTCAAGTTAAAAGACCATTCATAAATCAAAACAGTGTAGGAAAATGATAGATATTCCACAAAGATTCAGATAGATTCTCAATATATTATGAGGCTAGGAGAGATTAATGCTAAGTGCATAAATACTTGAGAAAAGGAAGGAGCCTCAAGTTGCGGGAACACAGGTAGATGTGCTAAGATGGGGTTGCATCTGTGATTTCCACCATCTATCACTTGAAAGTGAAATCTACAAAACTAATAACAAGAAAGCATGAGCAAGTTGCTTCTATGAAATCAAAATCCATGCTTGGGAGTGTCTGGGTAAAGAGATTTTGGCTTATTGATCAAATAAAGATGGGTGGAACATCCCTCATCAATTTGTATTGCCCATATTGTCGCAACTTCATCCAATCCTTATTGCATCCCTAATCAATTTGTACCACCCATATGTTTGCAGCTTCATCGAATCCTTAATGCATGTGTTTTATCAATGGCGTTAATTCATTATTATCGTTGCTTCATGCAAAAATATCTAGAATTAGATTAGATTCTAATCAATGCTTAATCCTCGTCTTCTTCTAGAAGTTTCACCGCCAGTTTAATTAATACCCTTTAATTATTTTAATTTCCTAAGTTTAGGCTTAGGCACCCATTAAAAATAATTAATTATTTTAATAAAGTTGTCTTTGGGTGGAATTTCCCAAAACAATTTCCAGGTATTCTGGAATACATGTGTCCAAGTCTCCCAACAAATTTTGAATCTTAGACCACATCCAATGCTATTGGAAATCAACACTCCCTCTTAGCGAGGAATGTGCTCTAGTAATGTAACTTGCTGGAGAATCACCCTGACTCTATAACATCTCTCTCTCCATCGTTGATGTTTGACATCCATGCCCACCAACTATTGCACAAATGTTGCATTTGTACTGTTGCTGACCCTGCTACTGCCAACACTGCATCTGTACTACAACCCTTGTAAATGTTGCATATGTGTTGCTAATGGCTCTGACACTGCCAATGCTGCATTTGCACTGCAACCTTCTCCAACTGTTGTTGCTACTGCATCAGCAATGGAAAAGCATCCAAAATTATTGAATAAGTGTTCATTATGATGTATCTGCTGCTGGAGTTCTGATTGCTGCTAGTCTTTGTGTTGTCACTGAAGCCACTACACTGCTACTAACTTTGCTCTGTGCTAACTGCATTGCTGCCAACACTAGATCTACACTACTATGATTCTGGTGCTCCTAGCCACTGCAACTGTCACTCCAACACTCCTTTGCATCAAATGACCCGGTCCATCTTGCTACTTCTGATATGGTCTCCCGTAGAAAGGTATTGATCCAAGAGGCAGACTCCTCAAGGATCCTTCCCATCTATAGTTCTTTCAAACTACACTATCATATCACCGCACCTCTCCTCTGGAGATATCTGGGCAATCATGGAAAACTCCTCCTCCTCAATATTTGCGGATGTAGCCTTCGGATCAAGCTTCTCGTCTTTGTCCTTATTTTTGAGAGGACACTACATAGCATACTGAATAAGTTTACCACGCCTGAAACATTTGATCTTTGAGACATCCTTCTTCTTTATCGGCTGCTCTTGCCGCCCCTTAGATGCAAGTGATGCATTCTCTTCCTCCTCCTTGGGCTTCGTCTGATTGTTTCTACGACCATCAAGTTTGCACTTGACTAAGTCTTGATTCATCTCTTCCTGCTGAAGAGCGACCCACATTCATTCCCAATCTAGAAATTTCTCTCTGCCTAGGATACTATGGAAAAACACTTGTCATTCATCTGAGACTGAATTTAGGGTCAACCTCACCATCTCTGTAGGTTGAGGTGTTGATCCTACAGCTCCCAACTGATGTCAGACTTCCTAAAGCTTTGACAGGAACGAATCAATGTGTTCCCCTTTCTCCATCCTAGCTTATCTCATCTTCTCCTCCAAGTACATCTTTCGATGCTCGAACGATCCCTGATACAACGTAGCCAAAGCATCCCACATCTGTCGAGAAATATCCTTGCTGACAATGTGACACGCTACGTGATCTCTCACTTTGTCGAGGATCTTGGCCTTTGCCATCTCACCCTTGTACTTCTTGAGCAGATCTAGATCCGCGGATACAAATACCACACTGTCAACTTAGGTTTTGCGATTCTAATCATCGAGAAGGCATGAGATCCTTGCCTTCTAGATCACATAGTTGGATGCACCATCCAACTGATCTTGATCTCACAACCCATGAGCTGCCATCTCTACCAAAAAAATGTCGTATTGTCTCCTCTCTCCTCTGCACAGCTACTAGGTTGGCCTACACACTTCATGCTGAAGTTAATAGATCAGCTCCTCTATGATGCTGCTCAACACTTGAGAAATCGACTTCCTTGGCTAGGAATTCTCTCAGGAAGAAATTCCCTCAAGTGTCTCCTTCGTTCTTCTGACATTTTTCTGCCCCAACAACTGCTGCAAAAAATTACGTCTCCCCAGAAACTACTCTGTGTTGAAGCTTTTCTTGCACTGCTCCCTCTGCCACTAACAAATCTTGATATGGAAATCTTACCTCTCCTTCACTCACTCATAGAGAGATCTTCCACAAAAATCTTGCCTTCCTAGCTTTGATTGCGCAATCCCTTTGGGGATTCGATCTACTGCCTATGAAACACTTCGATTTCCCTCCTCCTCTTCAACATTGGCTCTTCTGTTCTACTCCCTTGCTTCACTTGTGCTCTGATACCATGTGAAAATTTGGATGCAAAAATATGTACTGCAACAACTGATTATGTTTCTTCTATTTGTTAATTACTGAACAAAATTATTTATTATTTCCTACAGTGAACACTGAAACTAATACACTGCAGCCCTCACCATTTAAATAAAATGCGGAAACAAGAAACTTAACAAGAAAGAAACACAACACATGACACCGTTTTTTTTGGAAAACTGTCCTCGGAAAAACCCAATGGGGGAAACCTGTGCAACAACTGAGGGTTTGTATTATTATGCAATAGTTTTTGAATACAACCTTTGGATGCCTTTCTGGCTATCCAATATAGAAAATCTCACTGACAGAGAGATAAGTGAGATATAGCTCACACTATCAATGGCGATCCATGACTGATCTAGCAACTGAATGATTAACCCCTAGCTTCCTCTACGCAGTTTTTGCGCAATCACTGCACTGCTCTACGTCATAGCTTTTGGGGACTGCATCACTCCTTTGGCTGATCGATTTTCCTCTGGAAATTCGATTCCTGCCCTCTCGATCGCACACCCTAGCTTTTGGGTCTAAAATTTAACTTCTCCGAGAAATTCAAATCTCCTCTCAGGCTTTGCGTTGCCTCTTATGGATCTCTCTCTGCCTCCTCTGCGATGTATTCTCGGATCTGGAAATCTTCCCCCAGAAACTATCCCTACCCCTCACTGCAAGAAATCACTTCGATCTCTTCTCTAACAACTGTTGTGCTGCCCTTTCTGAGAAATTCGATCTCTTGATTTGATATGATATTCACCCTATGAGTGACATCACTGAAATATTTATTGTTTAAAGGTATTACAAACTCATGTGCTGGTGTGTGTTCTGTGTTATTGAAACAACAGATCAATCAGATTGCCAATACACAGAAAATTAAATGGAAAGATAGCAGAGAAATGCTGTAAGCAAACACAAAGACACAAGAAATTTAATAAGGAGTTCACCCTATTCTCCGGGGCTACATCTCCAGTCCAGCTTTCAGTGGTGGCCTTGTTTTATTGTGTCTTTAGTAGATAACTACAATACAGGGACTCAATGCGAGTTCTCTTGAAGCAGGTTTTGCTTGGCAGGGTGGTTCTTGGATTCCCCAAGCCACTGGAGTGCACAGACTCTTCTTCTTCCTACCAGCTCTGTGACCTTCTGGTCTACAGTGGAAAGAGCCAAATGTGGTGCTTAGTCCGGACAGATTCCTTTATGGGATGACTTGAATCTCTCAAGCTCTATGGTGCTCAATGCAGCCTTTGGTCAGCTCAGCCCTCTGTCTTCTACTGCTTTGATTTACTGCCTTCTTCTCTGGTTTCTGTCTCTTAGTGTTCAGTCCTCCTCTCGGGGTTCACTCTGACTGACTCTAACTGTGTATTCTGTCTCTGTTCATGGCTTGTATCCATTCGTTCCAATGCCTGTTCGGTTCCTCATCCACCTCTGCCTATTCACCGTCTGCAGCTGCGCTTGGAGTTCCCTGTTCGGCGTCATCATCAGCGCTCAGGGAGTGGCCACATGTACTCCTCTAAATGGCGCCAGCATGCTTCATTGGTTCGCTTCTTCAGTTACGTCGTGGATGAAGTCTTTCCTCCACCGTGGCGGTCAAATGGATTCCAAAGCATTCTAAAACATGGCGTATTATTTTGTCGATTCTGTTTCCTCCATTGGGCGCGATCTCAACCGTCTGATCTGGGGCCTCTAGATCCAACGTCATACGCATGTTTCACGCGGTTGACTTGCTCGATCGATAGCATGCGATCAACAGTGGTTTTCTCTCACCTCCACTTGCCACGCGTCGATCGATGAATGGAATCACTCCACTCTCGTCCAAAACCTCTTACCGTTCGAGGGCACCCCAATCAATACCGTCAGTTTTCTAGAGTGCGGGTCTTGCCTTTATACTTTAGAGCCTTTCTCTTTTCCGCCCACGGTTCTCCGGCTCACCATGCGTCCGTGTGCTCGAGCCTCCTCCTTCACGGCCCTGTTCACCCAGTAATCACACATCAAAAATCACCTTATTTTCCCGATCTGGGGATCCCAGGGGCTACTTTGACCTCCTGCGCAGTCTCCATGGGCCTCGGTCAGGATGCTTTGACCGAGATCCTCGTTGTTCCACACTAGCTGCCATTGCCACTGGTTCAGGGGTGTTTTTGATCGCTGTTTTGGATTCTTTAGAGATTTGTTTCGACCTGATACAGTCATGGTTCTTTAACATTCTTCTATGGATCCAATTCAGATCATGATCTCTCTCTGATATATTTTCCAAATGCCCATCAAGCCTCCTCTTATAATATTCTCTTTGAGAACTAATGACCCAGATTAGATTCTAATTAATGACTTAGATCATTTTGTCTTGATCCTCATCTTCTTCTAGAAGTTTCACCCCTATTTTAATTAATACCCTTTAATTATTTTAATTTCCTAAGTTTAGACTTAGGCACCCATTAAAAATAAATAATTATTTTAATAAAACTGTCTTCAGGTGGAATTTCCCAAAACGATTTCTGGGTATTCTGGAATACATGTGTCCAAGCCTCCTTGCCAATTTTGAGGCTTAGAGCACATCTGATGCTACCAGAAATTAACATGTCATAAAATACTCAAATCAGAAATCCGAGGCTGCCATAGAGTTTAGGACACTCAAAATCCCCTTTCTAGGCTCTTCTTAAGCTCGAAAAGGTTAAAAACTGAGCAAGATATGGCTCTTGGAACCAAGCTCTAATATTTGCCTTGAAAATTGATAAAACCTTCTAATTGTTCTACGAATTCCGCCTTTACACAGTTCGATGAGTGACAATTTCAGCTGGGAATGACGAGATTCTTGCCGCAAAAGGTGCAAATTTTGACCTCTTTAATTCTGTCAATAACTTCCTTAAGATCCAAAATAGGGTCATATTACGCCATGTCGTCGGGGCTAACTGACCACCCCAGTCCGCTTAGCTCCCTGCTCTAAAGGTTCTTGTCCCACTGCACTGATAGGATCAAGGGCATGACAAACTTCCTGCCCCCTCCGCCGGAATCCAGGGTAATGGTCATATATATATTGCTGAGAACGGATGGTCAGGGCCTATTCACCCATGCCCTCCACCATAGCCTCCACCAGGTGGTCACGTGGGTGTTAATGTATATGGGGGCCAAGCTAACTGCTCGCTTGTGCCACTAGAGCCCTCGTTTGTGTCTGTAGTTGGTCTTATGGTCTATCACGTGACCAGGGTTGGGGCCATGTGCCCCAATCCCTCCCCAAAATGTCGAATCCATGTCATAATAAATATAACTTGTGCCCCATGTATAATAAGAACTAATGCGGTGGCATAGCTGTAAGGTTGTAGGTTGGTTTGCTAGAGGTCTAGGGTTCAAACCCTTTTAAGGCCCTTCAGCCTTTATAAAAAAAAATTCCAACCATAGAGGGCCACGTGCCACCGTCTCATTGGGCCACATGGCCCCTGATAATTGGCCCACATCACAACTAAACCAGCTAATGACATTATGCCACCTAGCCTAGTATGAAAATAACATATGTCGAGCCGGGATTGGTCCTCCTGTCTATCGTACACCCAGTTAGCATGTTGATGTCACCATGTCATCAGATGTATGGTCTGCCCAGTCAACAACCCAATCAATCCCGTTGTTACTTTTTAGCTATTGGGCCAAAATTTAAGAACGTGATAACTTCTAAGGTGATTCAACCAACAATGGAATCAGGATGATGAACACTACGATTTGACGCCAGTTTCAGGAGATTCCGAGCACTTTCATGTTTTGAGCTTATCTTTGATCTCTAAATCAAGAGTAAGTTGACCAGTGATGCAAAGGAGATACTAGTTTTGAGGGGAGCAAAGGTATCAACCTAATAAATTATTTCTCATATGTGTTTTTCCTTGCTCAAGGGCCTTTAAGGAACCTTATCTCCCTTAAAGCCCTGATGGATTTTTATTTCAAAGCCAAGTGTTTGCAAATGAATGTTTAAAAAATATGCCCCCTACCTCTTTGTCTTTCTAATTCCTCCCTAATTAGGTTGGAAATGTGCTTTTCCCTTTCGAAAGAAAAATATTTGGGATGGATTTTAGAATAATTGAATATCTCTAGATTGTTTGTGGTTGTTTAAAAAGGTTGAAGTTTAAGTCTCTCGGTGGACTAATATGATTCTTTAGAAGGGTGAGATATTAGTCTTGTTGAATTCCATCTTGGATGGTGTGTGAAAGATTTAGGTGACGGGAGATTCAAACTTGGTCATTGAGCAAATCTTTAAGAAAAAAAAATTGGAATACATGCTTCAGAATTCAACATTTCAAGGAGCTTAGAAAAATGTCAAAATAAGCTTTGTTAATTTTAATGCCCCTTTGAAAACTAAAATTACTCTATGGTTGGCTTTAGGTGATAAGTTTTGACTTGGGATAATGAGCTAAAATGAGGATGGTTTAGTCGAAATAGATACTAGTTGTGCAAAATAAATCTAGAGTCATTTTCTCACATTTTCATTATTGCACCTATATAGTGCAAGACTTATGTATAGTGAAGCCAAATTGACATCAAAAGTCCTCTTAGTCAAAGGGTACATTGGAAGATTATTTGAAAGAATGGTTGGTGGACAAGTTAGTGAAGCAATATGAAAGTTTCCATTGGTGGGCGTTGTGCTTCTTTTTCCCCAAAAACTTTTTATTCATATTAGATATGGCAAAGAAGAGGCTAAAAGAATAGGGACAAATTCACAACCTTGTCCACTTTTCTTGAGGTAGCCTTAGAAAAACATGTGTGAAAGCTTCAAGTGATGAGAGATTCAAATTTTTCAATTAATCAATCCCTCAAGAAAACTTGTGTGGAGGGCATGCCTCAAGATATCTAAGAGTCCAACATCCTGAGGGAGCTTAATAAAAGAACATATGAACTATAGAAAGAAAACATCTCACCCTATTGGGTTTTTAGTCTATATGAATTTTTTAATGGTGTGGAGTTCGATTTCATGAAATTTCATTTTTTTTTCTTGATATAGATTATAGATGTTCATATAAGAGGGATTTTCTTTTTGCATAAATGAAGACTGGTTGTAGGTAGCTTCAAGATGATGATAGACATATATACTAGGAGAATATTATTTTTGTATAATGGAGGAATGGTTATAAATAGCTTCGAGCTACATGATTAATTAAATTATTAAACATTTTTTAGTTTGGATGTGTATAATAGTCAAAAGACTTGTGAAAGAGTGGTAAGTCTATTAGGTGATATTTAAGGTGGATTGAAAAACCAAGCACACTCCTTTCAAATTTAACAACATGTATTGTGATTTTTTATAATTTCATGTGGGCATAGTATACCCAAAATCTATGACCATTTTGATGACTTATGACGGGACTTGTTGCAACGAATAGTCCATGCCCAATGATATCAAAATCTTCTATTAACGAAAAAGGAAGAGGAGGGTTTCATATAAATATGGAAGCTTCTCACATAAGTCTTCCTGAGAAAAAAGTGAAAGCTATTGTTAAGAAACTGGCAAGGGATAGGTCACTAAAAGAACCACCAATTTGTATCTATTTCAGGACGTAATCTGGGTATCTCTCATCTCAAGCTTTCTTGTGGTAATATGCCATTGAAAATAAGACATCCTAACATTTCTACCTAGAAAGTGCAAGGTGAAGATGTTTCGGAAGTGATAAAGGTTTATTCTTATCAATGTACTTCAAAAAACATCAAGACAAACTGATGTCAAGGAGCTGGAACAATGCTAAAGAGGACAACGATATAGAAGCAACAAAATGTAATGGTGAGAGCTTGTATTTTTCAACCTTGTACATTTCTTTTATAATTTTATTCCTATCATATAACTTGAATTGTGAAAAAGTGCTCTTAAGACATTGTGTTCTCATTGTGCAGATTCATGTCAAGGTTGTAATTGTATGTGCTCTGAATGGTTGGCTCTCCTGCTTGTGAGTTGTCGTTGTGAAAGTTTACTCCATACTTATTAAGTCATCTATCACAGTATTATAGTTCATTGGTTGATAAAAATTCTATTATGATGGCCCTCCCAAGGATGATTGGACTGAATTTCAACGTATTCCTTACACTTCAGTGTTTCCACTACTTGTGAACATGGATATTTTCAATTTTGTGGGTTTATATGTTGCTTCATTGTCAAGGAAAATGTGCTTTTTAATGCTCTAGATTTTATTAACAAACAGGGTTTATGTTTTGCAAATCAGGGATTGTGCTATTGAACAAAATCTTATGGCCATTTTGACGACTTATGATGGGACTTGTTGCAAATAGTCCATGCTCAATGATATCAAAATCTTATATTCATGAAAAGGAAAGAGGAGGGTTTCATATAAATATGGAAGCCTCTCAAATTAGTCTTCCTGAGAATAAGGTGAAAGCTATTGTTGAGAAACTGGCTAGGGACAAGGCACAAAAAAAACCACCAATTTGTATCTTTTTTGGATGTAATCTGGGTATCTCTCATCTCAATCATTCTTGTGGTAATATGCCATTGAAAATAAGATGTCCTCACATTTTTGCCCAGAAAATTCAAGGTGAAGATGTTTCGGAAGTGATAAAGGCTTATGCTTATCAATGTACTTCAAAGAACATCAAGACAAAACGATGTCAAGGAGCTGGAACAATGTTAAATAGGACAAGGATATGGAAGCAACAAAATGTAATGGTGAGAGCTTGTATTTTTCAATCTTTTACATTTCTTTTATAATTTTATTCCTATCATATAACTTGAATTGCGAAAAAGTGCTCTTAAGACATTGTGTTCTCATTGTGCAGATTCATGTCATGGTTGTAATTTTGTGTGCTCTGCATGGTTGGCTCTCCTGCTTGTGAGTTGTCATCGTGCAAGTTTACTCCATACTTATTAAGTCATCTATCACAGTATTATAGTTCATTGGTTGATAAAAATGCTATTATGATGGCCCTCCCAAGAATGATTGGACTGAATTTCAACTTATTCCTTACACTTCACTCTTTCCACTACTTGTGAACATGGATATTTTCAATTTAGAGGGTTTATATGTTGCTTAATTGTGAAGGAAAATGTGCTTTTTAATGCTCCAGATTTTATTAACAAACGGGGTTTATGTTTTGTAGGTCAAGCATTGTGCTATTGAACAAAATCTTATGACCATTTTGACGACTTATTATGGGAGTTGTTGCAAATAGTCCATGCCCAATGATATCAAAATCTTCTATTCATGAAAAGGAAAGAGGAGGGTTTCGTATAAAGATGGAAGCCTCTCAAATTAGTCTTCCTGAGAAAAAGGTGAAAGCTATTGTTGAGAAACTGGCTAGGGACAGAGGACTAAAAAAACCACCAATTTGTGTCTTTTCTGGACGTAATCTGGGTATCTCTCATCTCAAGCGTTCTTGTGGTAACATGCCATTGAAAATAAGACGTCCTAACATTTATGCTTGAAAATTGCATGGTGAAGATGTTTCGGAAATGATAAAGGTTTCTGTTTATCAATGCAATTCAAAGAACTCCAAGACAAAATGATGTCAAGGAGCTGGAACAATGTTAAAGAGGACAAGGATATGGAAGCAACAAACTAAGAAGTGAAACCTGTAGTGCATGTCAAAGAAAACCTCCCGAAAGTGGCTGAGAATACTATGGGTGAAGAATCTTGTGAAAATTGTCAAAGTAGCACAACAGAGAAGGGACAAGAGTTAGAAGACACTACAGAATTAGATTCAAAGTCATATCATTGTCCTAAAAGCATGGAAACAGGAGAGACATTTCATGACTGTGATGTGCATTTTGGGGAAGAGGATTGGTCTAATTTGCCTATGTGGTGTAGCAATGAAGGAGATGCAAAAGGTGACATGACCTTTCACTTCTCGTCAACTTTGGAATTGCCAAATTTCTCCCGCAGGAGTGAAGCTAGCTCCTTTTCTGGGAGGGAGAATGAGCCATCATCTTCCATTTAATGTTCTCTGGGTTCAACAGATGCTTCCATTTTCAGTCCCAACCATATGTGCAAGTCATATTTTCCAGCCGCGCATTTACAGAAACAGGCTATATCTACAGATATCTCAAGTCATTATGACAAATAAATATTTCCAGCACATTCTTAAACTAAGTCATACAACCAATCTCAACTGTATGAGTACTTAAATGTTCGAGAGGGAATGATGGTAATGACAAAATGCTCAGAAGTACGCAAAATCAATGAAATTGCATCCCTTTTAAAATACAAAGAAATTTCACCCTCAACTCGTACAAATCCTGAATCTTGCCATTTTCCAGGGATAGGAGTTAGTGATCAGAATGTCAATTCCATGGCACCCAACGAACTAGATGTTAGTCCAACATTTTTACGTTCTACCGAAGAATGTTTGGAGGTCATGGTGCAAAAATTCCACTCTAGAGATAGATTCAAATTCAATGAATATAGGATCTCTTCTAACAGAGGCTTTTGAATGCTCTAAATCTATTTTTCTCCGCAGAGATACTGTTCTGGCTATGCTTTCAAAATTCCAAATACCTATCCAGGCGGGTTGGAAGACGTACAGAGATCAAAACAGACTAGGAAAATGACAGATATTCCACAAAGATTCAGATAGATTCTCAATATAAAATTAAAAAAAATAAAAACCCTTATTACTGATTTGGGTTTCTTCGTAGAACCTTCTTACCAGTAACCGATTTCAGTGGAAGCCCAAAATAGATGAGGGTGAAGATCCGGATTGTAAGGGCTCATAGCCATCAGCTGCACCACCGTGTAAGGCACTTGCTGCTGCTCTCTGTCCATCGATCTCTCCCTCATGATTCAAAGATAACTATAAGAATCAAGTGGGCTATGGCAAAAGCAGGGTAAGTATCTGGAATCTTCTGAGTTGGTGTGAACAGCGGAAAATGTCTGTATTGTGTATGAGTATGTGGAGTGTACAAGCCTGAGAGAAGCCCTGAGCGGTAGAAGAATGCTATTTTCATGGCTTTCCAGGATGCAGATCGCTCTTGATGTGTCTTTTCGTCATTATGCACGTTTGGGTTGTCTTCACAAATACATGAAATCCAGCAGTGTGATCGTTGCGGATCCTGGTTAAAGGGCAATGAATGGCCAGACTGAGATCGTGGATCGATCCTCGGCTCAATGATTCTTTCCCGGTTGATGGTGCTAAGAAAGTTTCACGACTTGCAGTGATGTGTTTGGATGCAAATCCTAGCGGTAGACTTGTTATGACGCATGCAGCTGGCAAGATATCTAAAATTGGTCGGAAAAAATAAATGCAAATAAAACCATGCTTACTAGCACATTTGGGCACAGAGTGTGCATAAAACAATTTTTTTCTTCATATTCTGGGGATTGCATATGCTTCATATGCTTCATTCTTCCTGTCTCGAGAATCTCTGTGTTACTTCTATTCATTTTTATTATAAGACGAGCAGCCACATTGGCTTTCCACAGTGCTACAGATCTCAACACAATAACTACCTGTGATGTCATTTTAGAAAAGTTCTCGACACAATCGATACCTGTGATGTCATTTTAGAAGTTCCTTTTATGTTAGCTATTGTGATTTATGCATGCCGATTTCTGTCGTAGTTTTTTGCTTCCATTTCAGGATATTTTCAAAATCAATCATCCCAATAAAGATGACTAAGAAACATAAATAATAAATATTCGCACTGTTTATTTTAGAGAATTTTTTTTTGAAAAAAAGGTTAATATATTATATATAATCCATCTGAATTATAATCCATAAGTTTCCTACAAACATAAATAATAAATTATTCACATTGCTTATGTTTAACAAAATAATTATAAAAAAATGTAAACATATTATATATAATTCATCTGAATTACAATCTATAATTTTCCGACGCATCAGGCAGAGCATTGCAGTAAGCATCGACGTAGTTGATGGCAAAATTGATTTATATATAGTTATCAAAGAGGATAAAATCTTAACACAAATCTGCCTTCTAAATTAATACCTATACCTAAAGTTTGACAATTACTTTGTTATCAAACAGGATAAAATCTTAACACAAACACGAGTAAGCCTTTTAAATTAATACCTATACCTAAAGTTTTGGGTACCTAGTATTGGTGACTCATGGTATTACATGTAGTTGAAGCCCTTAAAAGGATTGTGTATTCTCCATTGTAGGTAGCCATGGTTGAGCGGTGAAAGCTCAAGTTGTTGGCCAGCTTGGTTGTGTTTTAGCCAAGGACAATAATAGATCTATTGTTGGTTGGTTTTTACCCAATTGAGGTTTTCTAGATAATCATGGTGTACATGGTTTGAATGTGTATTTCTTGATTGTTATATTTATTTCTCTTGAACGCTAACAAGTGGTATCAGAGCTCTAGTTGGCAAGGGGCCTGGCTAGCTGTTCGAAATGTTTCATTGACAAAGTAGTGGCAGTAGTGGCATTGGTTGAAGCAATAGCTCGTTGCACAAACTAGCAATGTTCGTTGAGTGCTGGTTCGATGAGGAGCAAGAAGAAGAAAATGAAGTCTGAAGGTTTTGCCAAGGCCTTGTTCGATGAGGAGTAAGAAGAAAATGAGGAGGAGGAGTGTGTAAGCATTGCATGCCCTATCTCTACGTGAGAAAAGGAGGACGTGTTGTCTGTTATGCCGTGAGTTTCTGTGTGCTGAGGAGGAGGAGCGTATAAGCCATGCATGCCCTATCTCTGCGTGAGAAGAAGAGGACATGCTGCCTATTATGTCGTGAGTTGCTGCGTGCTGAGGAGGAGGATCGTGTAAGCAATGCATGCCCTAAACATATTTTTATTGAGTTCTGCAGAGAAACTTTTAAGAAGGTGGTCCCTGGATTGAAGTTAAATGAATATTGAATGTGTGGAGAATTTGAACATGATGATGCAGTTGCCCCTATTGGCATTTCCATTACACACACATAAAAAAATACAATATGGGGTTGTTGCTTCCTATGGCTCCTCGCAAACAAGGATTAAGATCGAGATGACCTGTCCGCTCTCAACCATTCATGTGAAGCGTGGATGAACAAGGCCTGCACGTAGATTGTTTTTCCTTTCTTCTCTGCGTTGTTTGAGGAGGAGTACCTTTTGCTACGTGAAGGTGCCGTGTATTCTATCAAGGAAGGCCAAACCCCATCTCTGCGTGAAGTGCTGCATGAGCAGAGCCTGAAGAGTTTGCCAAATCTTTGTTGAAGGTGAAAATTTTCATGTAAATGGGTATACGACTGTAAGACCTAGTAAGGCATGCGTACCTTGGTAAATCACTGGTAAATTCTGAATGTCCACTTGGGTGATATGGGGATGCATGTAGTGGTATGATGAAGCATGCTGAAATAGGATAGCTTGTAAGATTATCAAATACCCTAGCATTGACTGGGTAGGGCCTGGAGGTGGGTGGTGGCTGGCTCACTTGGTAGATTTGGCTAGATTTGGCCAGGGAAAACCCAAAGTCAAGTTTAAAGGGGGGATTGTTAAATAAACTTGACCCTATGGTGAAGTTGAGGTTATGTCAACAGTTATGGTTAATAGTTGTGGTTTTGGGCACCTAGTATTGGTGACTCATGGTATTACATGTAGTTGAAGCCCTTAAAAAGCTTGTGTATTCTCCATTGTAAGTAGCTCTGGTTGAGCGGTGAAAGCTCAGGTTGTTGGTCGGCTTGGCTGTGTTTTAGCCAAGGACAATAATAAATCTATTGTTGGTTGATTTTTCCCCAATTGGAGTTTTCCAGATAATCATGGTGTATATGGTTTGAATGTGTATTTCTTGATTGTTATATTTATTTCTCTTCAACCCTAACAATGTTTTATTTCAGATAAAATGATATCTATAGTATTGTTCTATACTCTAAATATGCAGGTGAAAAGGAGTTTGAACTTACTCTGACATGTGCTAACAGGCGGCACAACAATTTTGGAGAGAGTAGGGAGGAGAAGAGCTTTTGTTTGATTAATTGAAACTCCAATGATCTCACTGTTATTGGTAAAGAGTAGGCATATGCACATGACATTGACTTTCACTGTTGCCTCAATAGCAAAGCAACACTAGGGACTTACAGTGTGAACTTTTCCATTGGTAGCAAAATCAAAGTAGGGATATAAGCCCAATAATTCTGTTACACAATTCTTTGCAAGACTAGAGGAAGAGGCAGCTTGCACCAAATTTGTTGGTCCAGCCATAAGCAGGACCAAAATGGGGATTATGGCAATAACATGCTCCATTGCCATTGAAATTGAAATTGAAATCTCTGCAGACACCTTAACCTTAAATATTTGAAAAAATTGTACACACTGTAAATGTAAATGTAAATGTAAATGTCTACACACTGTAAATGTAAATCTGAAGCACAATTGTGAAACTATAAATAAAGATAAACGGTGATAAATAAAAATAAATGAAGATATTTAAACTCCCATTAACATTTGTTTCACTCAATAAATCTAACAGAAATTATAATCAACTAACACTTCCATACAAAAAATACCCTACTGAAAGACTTGTAAGCAATTTTTCTTTAGTGTAAGTTTTGGTGAAGCACCCGTTTTACTGTATAATTGCATGCAACCTAACACGCTATTGGACTATGAACACACTAGTGGACTTGGAGCATATCATCGGAGCATATCTCAAAACATATTTTTATTTAAAATCTGATGTACTATGTAAACCGTGTTATTGGCAAAAACAACTTAGGTTGAATGGTTGCAAGCTTTTTGAAGTTAAAACAGTTGACGAGTTAGTAACTCATTTAGCTTTTAAGAAACTTATATGTCTTTGTCGTTCTTTCTGCTTTGTCTGCGTATGCAAATTTTTTAAATTGGTAGGTGTTATTTTGTTTGTTGTAACTAAGAGGGTTAGGATTATTCGAGTCTTGATTGGTCTTCTCTAGTGTGGTACACTGAATATTCCTATAATCAGAATTCTCTTATTTAGAAATTTACAAACTGAGTTTGTATTGTTTTACGGGTTATTGTTGTAAGATTAGGGAAAATATTAGAGCATTTGCTCAAAGATGTTGCTAGGAGGTCTAGAGAAAAGTTGATAATAATGACTTCTGGTAATAAATGCCTAATGCAGGTTTGTGTTACCTCATGAATGCAAGTCCCTATGTGAGCTTACAACTCACCATACTTAACTCATAAGGAAATTAAGTGTTGGAGGAAATTAAACGTAAATGCCAAAAGAAAAATAGAGAGTAATTAAAGAAAAAAAGAACAAAGAATGTGTCCTAGCAACAAGGCCTAATTAGGTACCCATGTACAAACTCTCATAACCGGAGAAAGAGAGAAAAACACATAGGAAACAACTCCCATCCGAAAAGAGATAAAGATTTTAGTGCTAAAATTATCATGGAGCTAAAATTGTTGATCCCATAACGATCTATTGAATGACAAGAACATAGGTATGCTCCCATGAAGAAGTATAGGATGTTGAAGTACCAAAACTCTGAAGATGCAAGCCATGAAACCTCAATGAGGTGGGTCAACCTCTGAAGTAGGATTGTTGCAGAGGCACACAGATGGCAAACACTGTTAACTTCTTTTGAAAAAAAACTTCAAAGAAACTAGACATCAGTAAAGAACCAGAACAAGGCTTCAAACAAAAGCAACACCATTGACCAACAAACAAACAATACGGTTTGTAAGTAAGGAAAATGTCGTACAACACTCTTGAAGTTGTCTGAACACTGTCACCATCACACTGATCAACCAAAAAATATGAAAATTTTCAACAAAGAAACAACAACAATATCTGTCACCATCTAACTCCCCCCTTCCCCTCCAAACCACAACTGCAGAAAGAACGAGAATCAATAGTCTTCATTGTTAGCGAATTTCCCTCCCTGAAACAAAACTGAGGGAACAATGGAAATCAACAATGAATAACAAATGCAACATGGTAATATGAATTCTACAAGCATTGGTTCAATTGATCCCACGACCATTCATCGATCCATCCACAGTCAATCCTGATGGTTGGCACTGATCCATGATTCATTCTATCACGTCTCTTCTGTAATGATCTGAATGTAGGACTTGTAATTAACTAAGAATGGTGATCCTTGGGTAATTTCTTCTAAGAAGGCTATGCACATAGCTCAATTTTTGTTTATTTAGACTTGAAGTTGGGTGCCACAACATTTTCATATCGAATGACATTACCAACCATGTCATCAATATGTTTATCACAATTAACAGGAACATTTGCTTCAAGCACCTCCTAGTTGGATGCAGGTGATGAGGCAGCAGCAAGATCATATCTAAAGCCCACTCTTGATGTTTGCACTACAGGGTTAATAGGAGCAACAATTCCCTGCCCATTCTTCCCAAGTCCTCCTCTTGTATATCCCATTTTTCTCAACGATCGAGACCCAATACCAATAGTATGGTTTTCAAAACAAGGTGTGACCAAGGCATGTGATGAGTCATTATCATCAACATCAGGCCTCTAGCATTCAACATCATCAAGTGTGGAAGAAGGAGAGGTTGGCACCTTCACATCAATTGTCTCCATCTAAAATTTTTGAAGATGACTAACTTCCAGTGCAAGTCCTTGCTTAGACTCTTGCAGCTTTTGAATGACCTCATCCTTTTGAATTAGTTGGTCAGACAAGGCATCATAATCTTGTTTCAGAAAATGGTATTGCTCCAACATTGTTTCTTTTAAACAATTAACTTCCATCAAGGAGGTCAATCTTCTCTTGAAATTCATCGGCAAGCATCTGAAAATATTTCATTGTGGTTGGATCTAGATGTTCAACCTTCTTGATTTTGTTAGCGATTGAACTTTGCAACCTATTTTTAAGAGTTGCATTCTCTTCTTGCGATAAAGCTACCACTCACTGCAATTGAATGACCTCATTATTAAGTTCGTTCGCTGCCGTCTTCTCATGAAAGTCCTGCAACCTTTTACCCATCTTGAAAAGACCATGTTGAAAATGTACTAGCCACAAAACAATAGTGACGATGACAACAAAAACTACTTTACGCTTCCAAAAATGATACAAATCAAACTAATCTAATTAGGTTTAGATAACTAGCCAACAAAGAACGATCACAAACTATCAACCACAAAAACTACTTTACACTTCCAAAAATGATACAAATCAAACTAACCTAGTTAAATAACTAGCCAACAAACCCCTTCACAAACCATCAACCACATGGACATATAGCCATTCTCCAACGAGCATCACTTGCAAATGCTCCTAATATTTAAAAGTTCCCTGGAAATAAAAAACGCGTGCCCAAAAATAATTTAAGAAAAATCATTAAAGAAAATCCCTGCTCACTTTTAGTAATATGTTTCCCCTTTTTTGAAATCAAAAGCAAATTGTTTTATGGAGTTCCTTTCATTTTCTTGACATGTGGGCATTCTATTGGAAAATTCCAGGAACTGAGATGGAGTTTCTCAGCGTGGCCTCCAAATTGTGTTGAAAATTGTAGCTACACAACCGCCTTCAACCAATTTGTTGGAATGATAATTCCAACTGCAGGTTGCAGGTTACAGGCGGACGTGGGCAACGACGGATGCCAACCCAGTAAGCGCATCGATCGTACGTTTTCCGATCGCCGCAAACATTTCGCGCCAGCTTTCCGGCGATGGAATATTCCGGTGAGCGACTCCGATAAACTGTGGTGGCGTCGCGTGTCACTCGCCTGACGTCAGCCGACGTAATTTTTCGCGAGTTAAATATCGCGCATCTTACCTGTTCCGAAATTGATCACAGCCGTCCAATCTGATTGCGTGTTGTCAGCCGTTGTTTTTCTGAAGGTGCATCCGGTCCGCGGCAAATCAATTTTTGCGTGGAGTGAAGACTAAGTTTGGTTGACCGCCACTCCTGTCTACAAAATGATTTAAATGGAATTTATTATGGTTCATAAGTTTTGGCAGAACATTAAAATTCAACTACACGGAGGTATGGGCATATAATATATGTGTCATATTTTTTAAAGGGTGTTGACTATTTTTTCTATATAGGAGTTACAATGAAAAGAACGCATATGAGAGTGCGTAAAAAATAGTTTTTGCTGCAGCGAAAAAAATATGTTGACTTGCAAGAAATCTATGGTGATTCACAGCAGTGCATAAGTGAATGTGAATGTTTTTATGCGTAGACCTCTATTGATTTTGCAAGGAGGAAATGAATGCACAGCAGTGCGAGTGAAAAGAACAGGGGAGAGCTTGCAAGTGTAATATAAGTTTTTTTTACAACAGTGTGAAAGTGAATGCACAGCAGTGCAACGTAAAACAACCAGGTTGAAATGTAAGTTTATTTTTTTAAACGAAGTGGAGCACATAATATTTCTGAGGAAGCATATGTAAATTTTGTTGTTTTACAGCTGTGTGTAAAAACAATTTTACACCAGTAAATGTAAAAGGGGTTTTACAGCAGTAAACCCAGCACAGTAAATTCTCATGTGGAGACAGAGTAAATGTTTTTGTTGAACGTATTTTTGGTGAATCCCTCTCAGCAAAGAGGATGAATATGTATCAGAGTTGGCTGAATATATTTTTGGTAAATCCCTCTAAGTGAAAGAGGATGAAGTTTGTATCAGGCTTTATATTTTAATCAATAGAAATGTTTTATGGCTGTGTAATACTCTGTTCTGAGATTTGTTTTTATTAAAAGCTTCCTTGTGCACAAAAGGATCCTGGAAAGGTAGAAACAGAGCATTGCCTCTGTGGTGTTTGTTTGTTTGGTTTTGGTATTTTCCCATGAAAAATACCCAACAGTGGTATCAGAGCTAGTCCAGGCTCCTTGATGGTGACAGAGCAGGTTCAGGCTCTTTAAAAGTGTCAAGGAAGCTGAAGGAAAGACTCTTGTTGCAGCAGCAGTAAAGCTTCTCCAGCAGTGTGAAGTCTCAGGCAAAAGAACCCAGGTATTTCTCAAGTTTTTGAGTTGCTGTTGAAGAAACAGTGAGCCATTTTAAAAAACACAGTCAGTGATTTAAAAAAAACAGTCAAGTATTTAAAGCCTAGATAAGAATGGCAAGGTCAAATAAGAAAGCCTCCAAGCCTGCTAAAAATGTGTCTCCCTCCTCTACTAAACTAGAAGGCAATCTATTTGAAAGCATTGTATTTGAGGTTCCAAGGTTCGATGGGAACTTTGATATATGGGAAATAAAAATGAGGGCTTTCTTAAAGTCTCAAGGGATTGAAATCTGGGAATCAGTGATTGATGATAGCAAGAAGGATACAGAATCCAAGGAGTGTAATGCACAAGCAGCAAAAACAATCTTGGATGGACTGCCTGATTCTGTGAAGAAGAATCTAGGGAAATACTCATCAACAAAGGATATATGGGACAGACTGCATGACCTTCATGCAAAGGGAGCACTGACCATGACCAACAGTCAAGAAGGAAATTCTAAACCCATCATAGAAACTGAAAGTGAGAAGGTTGACCTCATCAAACTTCAAGTAAAAGAAAGGGATGAAGAGCTCGCCAAGCTTAAGAAGGAACTTGATGAAAGCAAGAGGAAACATCATGAAGAAGTCATATCCATGAAAAATCAGCTGAATGAAGCAAAGAAGCAGGAAGACACCTTGTCAAGTCAACTTGAACAAAGGCACAAGAGAGTGAACAAGCTTGTAGAAGAGATTGGACAGTACAAGGTAGAGGTCTCCTCCCTTAAGTCTAAACTACAAGAAGCCAGGAAGCAGGCACAAGAAGCTGAAAAGAAAATGGAGAGCAGTCAAGAAGAACTCTCCAAAATGAAGTCGGAAATCATCTCTCTTAAAATAGCAGCAGCTGAAGCTACTTGTAGCAAGGAAGAAACTGAGGAACAAATTGCAAAGAAAAATAATGTATGTGAAAAGTTGGAAGAAGAGATTGTTCTCCTCAAGAAAAAGGTTGAAGGGATGAACAAAATCATGAAGAGCTCTCAAGCCTTGGATGACATGCTCAGCTATCACAGATCTCCATCTGATAAATCAGGACTTGGGTATGTAGGTGAACCCTCAAACAAGGATGAAGATGCTTTAAGCAAAGGAGATGTGAAGAAGCCAGAAAGAAGTTGTGAAGCTCCTAGTTCCAGCAAAGGCAAGGAGAAAAATGAAGGCTGCAATAGAAGAAATCCTACTCCAAGCAGAAAACCAGCTCCAAGAAGAAATGTAGCTGATGTCAAAGAGGCAAGATGCAATGGTTATCATCAAAGGATTTCAAGGCAGAAAGGCTTCAGAAGTGCATCAAGAAAACCTCCATCTTCCAGGTACCAAAGTTCATTTTTTGGTTATTGTTATGCTTGTTCAAACTTTGGTCATATGGCAAAAGACTGTAGAGCATTTCATGGAGATAGATGTTGTGGTCCCCGACAATCTCCAAGAAATAATTTCACAAGAAGAAATCATGAATTCTTATTCATGAATAAAGTTGAATGCTTCAAGTGTCATAACATTGGGCATATGGCACGTGACTGTAACTTAACATGGGCTCTTACACAAGCTAGACCCATGCAAAAGAAGAAAGTTACACAAGTATGGAGAAGGAAGGAAATGCAATCTGAAAACCCCTTGAACTCCCCAGTGGATCTAAATTTGTTTTGAGAAGAGTCTGCCAAAAGAAGACAAGCACACATTAAAGGGGATCTTGTAATTTTTGTTGCTGAACTGTCTTAACAGTCACTCTTTGATGAAGATATTTTATAAGGGAAAAATATGAAGTTAAATTTGCCATAAAAGCAGAGAAGAAAAAGGGGCAGCGCTCAAATGTGAAGTGCAGCAGCGCAATAAGAAAAGTATGCAAAGCATGGAGACCCTCACAGCAGTGGGAAGATAGAACATAAAACAACAATTTTTGAATTTTTTTTGTTATGGAGCACATGCATTGAAATGCATAGCAATGGAAGGTAGTTTCCTTCTATGTAATGTGAGAGAACACACTCACAGCAGAGTGAGTACAATACACAGCAGTAAAAAAATGTAATGTTTTTCTTCATATGCAATGCAGCATGCAAAGAAATGCATAAAGAAAAACAGGGACAGCAGATTCTTAATGCACATGGGTGAATGATAATGTGTGGCAGCAGAAAAATGAAAGGAACTACACAGCAGTGCATTGTGTAAATAAAAAAATGAAGACGAAGACTGTGTGAAGCAAGGGTGTAAAAAGAAAAGGCAGCAGCGTGATGGCAAGAAGGATAAGCACAGTAGTGCGAAGAAAATGAAACCAGAACTAAGAGAGAATGAAGAAATGTGTTTGTACAAAGCAATGCAAATAAGAAAATGCAGCAGCATGAAGTTTTTGTTGAAGAAATGAAAGGTAATGGACAGCAGCAGATGTAAAAGAAATTTTTTCTTTACAGCAGTAAATGTAAGTATAGTGAATGTGTTGTTCATTGAATTGAAATGCCACATATGCAACAGCAGTGAATGTAAGAAATGTTTACACACAGCAGTGTAGATTTGTAAGGTGGGACAGAGTAATTGTTCCAGAAAAGACAGAGTATTCTGTCTTTGAAGAATGCACAACAATGCAGAGTTTGCAAAGAAATGTAAGTGAAGTGCAGCAACACAACAGCAAGTGTAGACACAGCAGTGTGGGGTAGACGCAGCAAAGAAGATGGCACAATAGTGCAGCAGAGAATATGCAGCAGCATAAAAGAACAATGTAATGAGTATGCACAACAGTGCAATGAATGTTTTGTTTTGAAACTGCATCTAAAGCAGTGTTTGGCAGTAATCCCTCCGTGAGAGGAAGTGAAGTTCTTAGTGAATCCCTCTGTTAAAGAGGAAGGTGCTTTTCAGCACAGTGTCATGGTAAATCCCTCTGTCAAGAGGAAGATGCTTTTTAGCATACACATGGTAAATCCCTCTATCAAGAGGATGATGCTTTTCAGCATAGTCACAGGTAAATCCCTCTATCAAGAGGATGATGCTTTTCAGCATAGTCACAGGTGAATCCCTCTGTCAAGAGGAAGGTGCTCTTCAGCACATTGTTATAGTGAATCCCTCTGTCAGGAGGAAGGTGCTTTTAAGCACAGTTTCAGGTTAATCCCTCTATGTGAGGAAGATGTCTTTGTAACAACAGTGTTGATGAATCCCTCTATGTGAGGAAGTGTTTGGGTATGATTAAATGCCCAGTAGTTGAAATTAAAGGGGAGTGTTGGAATGATAATTCCAACTGCAGGTTGCAGGTTACAGGCGGACGTGGGCAACGATGGATGCCAACCCAGTAAGCGCAGCGATCGTACGTTTTCCAGTCGCCGCAAACATTTCGCGCCAGCTTTCCAGCGATGGAATATTCCGGTGAGCGACTCCGATAAACTGTGGTGGCGCCTCGTGCCACTCGCCTGATGTCAGCCGACGTAATTTTTCGCGAGTTAAATATCGCGCATCTTACCTGTTCCGAAATTGATCACAGTCGTCCAATCTGATTGCGTGTTGTCAGTCGTTGTTTTTCTGAAGGTGCATCTGGTCCGCGGCAAATCAATTTTTGCGTGGAGTGAAGACTAAGTTTGGTTGACCGCCACTCCTGTCTGCAAAATGATTTAAATGGAATTTATTATGGTTCGTAAGTTTTGGCAGAACATTAAAATTCAACTACACGGAGGTATGGGCATATAATATATGTGTCATATTTTTTAAAGGTGTGTTGACTATTTTTTCTATATATGAGTTACAATGAAAAGAACGCATATGAGAGTGCGTAAAAAATAGTTTTTGCTGCAGCGAAAAAAATATGTTGACTTGCAAGAAAACTATGGTGATGCACAGCAGTGCATAA
Organism: Pinus tabuliformis; assembly: GCA_031772625.1. Taxonomy (NCBI): domain Eukaryota; kingdom Viridiplantae; phylum Streptophyta; class Pinopsida; order Pinales; family Pinaceae; genus Pinus; species Pinus tabuliformis. The sequence goes on from CM062818.1 coordinate 894,085,749, forward strand.
GTGAATGTGAATGTTTTTATGCGTAGACCTCTGTTGATTTTGCAAGGAGGAAATGAATGCACAGCAGTGCGAGTGAAAAGAACAGGGGAGAGCTTGCAAGTGTAATATAAGTTTTTTTTACAACAGTGTGAAAGTGAATGCACAGCAGTGCAACGTAAAACAACCAGGTTGAAATGTAAGTTTATTTTTTTAAACGAAGTGGAGCACATAATATTTCTGAGGAAGCATATGTAAATTTTGTTGTTTTACAGCTGTGTGTAAAAACAGTTTTACACCAGTAAATGTAAAAGGGGTTTTACAGCAGTAAACCCAGCACAGTAAATTCTCATGTGGAGACAGAGTAAATGTTTTTGTTGAACGTATTTTTGGTGAATCCCTCTCAACAAAGAGGATGAATATGTATCAAAGTTGGCTGAATATATTTTTGGTAAATCCCTCTGAGTGAAAGAGGATGAAGTTTGTATCAGGCTTTATATTTTAATCAATAGAAATGTTTTATGGTTGTGTAATACTCTGTTATGAGATTTGTTTTTATTAAAAGCTTCCCTGTGCACAAAAGGATCCTGGAAAGGTAGAAATAGAGCATTGCCTCTGTGGTGTTTGTTTGTTTGGTTTTGGTATTTTCCCATGAAAAATACCCAACACAATTGACGATCCAGAACAAATAAAATGGAAACGCGTGGTCCATCTATTCCTCGGCCTCTATCAAATCCTCCCGGCCTGTGTCGGCGATGGAAATCAGCAAAACTTCACACGAATCGTGCGTTGCTCACATCATCTTTAGTTTGAGCTCTGGTGCATCGAAATGCTGACTACGCTCTGCAATAAGACGATCAGTACCCGTCCCACGCAGCTCTGCCAGATCCACCAGTTGATAGTTGCATCGATCCTCAAATGTGGCACCAACTAACAATGGTTTCACTGTCCTCAAAAACAATTAGCAAGGCATTTACCAAGAACATGCTCTGCAATCTTCCCGAGTTTGAGTTGGACCTGGCAGTCAAGATGAAGAGTAGAAGGAGAAGCGCATACAGTAAATATGCTCTGGATAGCAACAAATTCAAAAAAATAATCAACAGAAAGAGACTGGAAGACGATGTAGCCGAAAAGGGATTTGCAACATATGCTTGACTAAAGGTAGATGTCTGACAAAAGAAATTAGACTACCGGGCTGGGAAAGAATACCACCCTCAGAAGAAGTGGAATATATCTCTGTTTCCGCTGCAAGAGTCGAATGGGAAAGGCTCGCTCCAGTGAGTCCTCTGGTTAATGGAATCCACAGATCGACCAGGAGCACGATGCATCTAACCATATCCTCCTCTCTCTCAAAGCAAGCCGCGAATATCAAACTTGGATCATCGATTTGCTGTAGTCTTATTTGCAGTAGTCTCACCCATTTTGTTATACTCAAAGAAATCCCAGAAAAACTGAGAACTAAAAAAATTGAGATCTATATTAGATTAGATGGAAACAATCATCTCTCATACAGATATGTAGATCTGGAATAAGAAATTTTGAGAATACACTCAAACCAAAAAAAACATTTAAATCATTAAAAAAATGTGAAACTCCAAAAGGGTATTTAGCATGGCAGCTTGCTCTGATATTATATAAAAGTATTCTATTACTCACAAAAAGCCTCCGTTATATAGTAATGAAGGATCGATGAAGAATAACGACAACTCGACAGATGCAAGTCCCTATATGAGCTTACAACTCACCATACTTAGCTCATAAGGAAGTGAAGCGTTGGAAAAAAAATAAAAATGATAATAATAAATAAAAATACTTCAACATACCCATATTAAATATTTATCCATCCCCTCGGGGATGAATGTGTAAAAAAGCATAGAAGAAAAAACAAGTAGGATATTGTTGAAGCATTCATGGTGAACAAGCATAAAAAAACATCATCCCATTATTTTCTCCCTAAGACTTGGGAGTGAAACAAGTAAGGGTAAGTGATAACATTGTTAACTTCATCAATAACTTTATGTGGGAGTGAAAGAGATAAGGGTAAGTGATAACATTGTTAAAAAATGTATAGAAGAAAAAACAAGTAGGAAATCGCTGAAGCATTCATGGGGAACAACCATAAAAAAGCATCATCCCATTATTTTCTCCCCTGGACTTCAGAGTGAAACAAGGGTAAATGATAGCATTGTTAACTTCATCAATAGAATTTTGATTGTTGCTTGGCAGGTTGTCAGTTGAAGGAATAACTTGGATGGTAACATGATATTTGTATGTTGTTCATAATTCATTTTTTTCTCCATGAGTTCACACAAAGTTGTAATCGTTGATTCAAAATGATTAATGATAACAATATACACATTTGAATTTCCCCAACACTAGACTTCCTAAGTTATCTACACATTTGAATTTCCCCAACACTAGGCTTCCCGAGTTACCTACACAATTGAATTTCCCCGACACTAGGCTTCCCAAGTTTTATGACGAATCATTAAACACACATTATATTCTGAAACACATTTTCTGTCAAAAAAATTCCATTTTTCAATACCTTTTCTTTTCTTTGTATAAAGTCTCACAATACAAGAAATAGACATTCTCTATTAGCTTTCCAAATATGTAAGTCATACTCATATGAGGGATTGTAGAGTTTTGAGTATTGGGGAGTAAATACAAAACATCAACAACTCTGGAGTTTTGGTGTTTGGAATCGATTTGCAAATAGCCTCACATGTGTTCTAACATATTTACAAAGCTAGTAAAATTTGATGCTACATTATTGCCCTTTTTTCCATTTTCTCTCATAACAATACATTTTTACGTCGTAAGGTGTTCCCTTTTGAAATGAAATCCCTCCTATCCCACATGTAATATTGTGAACCCTTGATTTTCATGTTAGACTATTGAAACAACGTCAAGCATCCAATTGAAACTACTATTTTCAGTTACAATTCGATTAAGTGATAGATCTGATATTGTTAGTTACAATTACTTACCATGATAAGCCACTGCTGCGGAGAGGATGAGGCCACTGCTGCACATAAGCTCTTGGTCAGACGCTGCGAGCCTATTCCTCGCCACATTGGTTTTCTTGGGGGCACTGGTCGGCGAACCCTTTCCGGGAACTCCATTCTCCCCAAACGACTAAGGTTTTGTTGCCGCTATCTGTCGAGGTCATGACAGTGGCTTCTTTGGTTTTTATGCCGGAACTCCATTCTCCCCAAACGACTCATGATTTGCTGCGGCTCTCTAACAGGGTCATGAGAGTGGCTTCTCTAGTTTTTATCTAGTCTCAGGGAGTGCCTCGAGGAGTCGACCATGCCCCCGATGCATTACAAATTTTGGTTGATACGTTTACCTCTGTTATATGATTATTATTTATAAACTGTGATAGCCCAATGGTTCTTTGTTAAATTTTCTTTCTGGGAATTTCTTGTTTTTGAATATTCTTCAATAACGCGTAATATTTTATTCATAGTAGGATGTCCAGATTTCTTATTATAATTGTTTTCTTGTTAAACCGCTCTTGTTTCAGTCTTATATGGACAGTGAGAGTGTCGACTTTTACATTATATCATACTGTATATTGCTTTTACCGAAGTTGTAAACACTGTTGTGAATAAAAAAGAACCTTATTTCCGTTTCTATCTGCTACAGTTGTCTTTGTATAACAGAAAACTTTTTTATTTTCCGTTTACCACTATTGGGAAGGTGTAGCTCGAACATCTCGGAACTGTTTGAACTAATCCCAGTGCTTTTCCTAGGTTCTCTATAAATATTAAATAGAGTTAAAAGAAAAAAATAATCCAACTTAATCCTTTCTCATCAACATAAATTTCTGGCGATTCCTCATTTTCATGATTCATAGAATCTGCAAACAATTATTTCAGCTAGCATTGATTGATTTCTCATTTTGATGTAGAAACGTGCAGCGAGAAGATTGGCATAAACTCACAGTTGCTTCTAGTTAATGCGTACCGTTAAAGGTAAATGCTACGTAGTTAAATTTATACGTGTGAAATGAATTTTAATGAATCAAATTGAGGATGATGTGGCAGTACTATTCTAAGGTTACTTGACGACTAGTGTAAATAAATGTATGACATATAAATTATATATTTTTTAATACATTTCCGTTAATATAGATTACTAAAATAATATTAATATATTTTGTATTCTTTATGTTGTATTCTATAGTATAAGGCATACTATATTTATATAAAGCATGTAAGGAAGATGTAATATAAGAAAGTATATAACTAAGACAAACACAAGACGAGCTGGAAGCATCAATATGCCTGTATAATTTATAAGTGTGAAATTTGATTATTATGTTATGGATTTAGGATTTTAATTATTCTATTACAATACCATGGCTTATCAACACTACATTCCCAAAAACCGTAACTTATTTCTAAATCAAAATATTTTAGAAATACTTTATTTTAATTTAATTTTATAACATTTTTAATTAAATCTAAAAGAAAAAAGGTTATAATTACTTTTGAAGTATATCTAAACTCTCTATCCTCACAACTACTAAAAGAAGAGAGTCATAAGAGCACAACTACAAAAAATAGAGAGTCATAAGAGCATAACTATGTAGACAATGGAAGGGAAAAGAAATCATAATACCATAGGCCATCTAGGGTTTTGATTATTATGTTATGGACTTGGGATTTTAATTATTATGTTACAATACCATGGGTCAATACCATGGCTTATCAACACCACATCCCCAAAAACCATAACTTGTTTCTACTTCAGGATATTTTAGAAATACTTTATTTTAATTTAATTCTATAACATTTTTAATTAAATCTAAAGGAAAAAAAGTTATACTTACTTTTGAAGAATATCTAAACCCTCTATCCTAACAACTACTAAAAATAGACAGTCATAAGAGCATAACTGTGTAAACAATAGAAGACAATGGAAGAATTTTTATGTGCATTTGTTTGCAATAGGTTCCCTGAAAAGATTTTGCACATTTAATAATTTTGCTTCATCAAAATGTTTACAAAAGTTATAACTTTGCAATAATGTTTAAAAACTTATATACAACAACTCATTATTTATTATGTAATTTGACAATGATTTTAATGTTTATATAACCAAATCATATAAAATTTGTAATAATCGTTAAAATTTTTTATTAAATAATAAATTATTTAAATATTAAATATTTATTAAATATTTTAATCAGAATTAAGGATTTTAATTTAAAGAGGGCGCGTATAGATTAATTAAAATAAAATATGTGGATTGGTGAGATCAAATAGATGATATTTTATTTTTTATATATCAAAAGGTTAAATTAAATTTTAATAGTTAATTATTTTTTTTTATTATTTTATTTCAAATACATATATTTCTCATCATCATTGATGTTTAAAACAATAATAACTTTGAAGTAAGATTAAAAAATAAGAGAAAAGTTAATAATTCAAAAGTAACATCAAAAAAATTAAGAAAACGGTTAAAATTAGAGTGATAAGAAATCATCACTTTAAAAAAATAGAATTAAATAAAATTTAAAGTAAAATAAAATGAAATTTATTTTATTGTAAGAAGATATAATTTCATTTTAAGACCATCAACACTAATTAACTATTTCATTTATTTAATTATACTAATTTATACTTTGCTTGGCTTCATTTTATTAAATAGTCTTCCTTCTTGCATGGAATACTCCATTTATTTCCCTTTATTTTCTTTTTTTCTTTTACTATGGTGTGAAAGGCCTCGGCTTCGTACTTTGGCATTGAAGGTTTCAATGGGCAAGTATCAATTCAAAGAGTTGCGGTATATTATAATGGAAACAAATTTATTAGAACTTAACATAGGAATTCAATAAGACCATCATGTTGGATGTTGAAAATGGTGTGCATAACGTTGGAGAGTACTTGCATCTTCTTACTCATTGACACAACTGGTTTCCCTCCAAATTCGTAGACAGAGAATAATATGATGCTCAATGATCGTCTGATGCTCAATGATCGTCGGCGTAAAAAACAGAGTGTTGTTGAAACTCCAGTTTCAGCATTGCTGAAACACTGTCGGTGAAACTCAGTTGATGAAACTCTGCTGCTGAAACACTGTGTTCAACAATCAATTTTTGTTTCCTGTGCTAAAAAAACAGAGCGTTAAAAACAGAGCATTATTCTATGTTTGTCTGTTATGAAATTATCAGAAATTCCCAACATGGTATCAGAGCTTGTCCAGGCTCTTTGAAGGTGTCAAAGAAGCTGAAGGAAGGATTTCTTGCTGCAGCAGCTTCTCCAGCAGAGTGAAGACTCAGTCAAGAAAGAATCCAAGGTATTTCTCAAGTCAGTTTTTTGTGTTACTGTTGAGGACAGTCAACTATTTTAAATACACAGTTAAGTATTTTGGAGCATAGTTAAGAGTGCAAGAATGGTTGGAGCCAGCACTAGCATGGGTATTTGTAATACTCAGCTCCCACAATTTAATGGAAAAAGCTATGACTATTGGGCAATAACTATGAGAGCTTTGCTTGCCTCCCAAGACTTATGGGAATTTGTTGAGTATGGTTTTGAAGAACCAGCAGATGAAGATGAGTTTAATAATTTGACTCAGGCAGAGAAAGAACTATTAAAGAGCAATAAGAAGAAGGATTCCAAAGCCCTCTACTTTTTGTATCAAGTAGTGCATGAGAGTGTGTTTCCGAGGATAACAGCAGCTAAGACATCCAAAGAAGCATGGAAAACTCTCAAGATAGCCTATCAAGGCATGGAGAAAGTGAATATAGAAAAACTACAGTTGCTGAGGAGGGTTGCCACTTGATGCCACTCCGTCAAGAGGCATGAAATGTTGTGTGGCCGTCGACTGGCTGCAGGTCGGATAGCCTCGGCTGTTATAACATCCCTATCCCATAGTTCTGGATTTGCTCGAATTGAAGGCAGATGCATTGGCCTTTGTCACAGATGCCATAAGGCCCACAGGCTCTGAGAAACAGGAAATTCTTACCAGATCGGTCCAGTTCGAAGTCCATAAGCCAATCTTAAGCATTTTTCCATCAGGAACCAGAGAGACACGGTAGACGCGAAGGTTGCCATAGCTCAGGAATAAAAAGAAGACGATTTGCCTATATTTTCATTGAATGAAACCTACAAATTCTTGGCCGTATAGACAGCCTCGGGGCCCATTGACGAGGAATGATAAGCAGGGCCTAAGAAAACATTGGTAGTCTAGCCTTTGCAACCCGGATAAGGCTCCTGGATTGAGTGAGATTGTGTAGAACAAAACCAACCCTCCTGGTTCCATAACGAGCTTATGAATTCAACACAAGATGTATTTGTCGCACAGAACAAAGGTTTTGTGTGTCTCACAAAACAATGAGAAAAACTAACAATAGTGGAAAGGTCACAAAAAAAGGCAGTTATTGGCCTCCACAATTGTTTTAGCAGATTTACCAAAAACTACACTAAGTACATGTCATCGGAGCATATCTCAAAACATATTTTTATTTTAAATCTGATATACTATGTAAACCGTGTTATTGGCATAGACAACTTAGGTTGAATGGATGCGAGCTTTTCGAAGTTAAAACAGTTGACAAGTTAGTAACTCATTTAGCTTGTAAGAAACTTATTTTTCTTTGCCGTTCTTTTTGCTTTGTCTGCGTATGCAAAAATTTTAAATTGGTAGGTGTTATTTTGATTGTTGTAACTAAGAGGATTAGGATTATTCAACTCTTTATTGGTCTTCTATAGTGTGGTACACTGAATATTCCTATAATCAGAATTCTCTTATTTAGAATTTACAGATTGATTTTGTATTGTTTTACGAGTTATTGTTGTAAGATCAGGGAAAAGATTAGAGCATTTGCTCAAAGATTTTGCTAGGAGGTCCAGAGAAAAGTTGATAATAATGACTTCTCGTAATAAATGCCTAATGCAGGTTTCTGTTACCTCATGAATGCAAGTCCCTATGTAAGCTTACAATTCACCATACTTAGCTCATAAGGAAATTAAGCATTGGAGGAAATTAAACGTTGGAGGAAATTAAACGTTGGCAAAGACAAACGCCAAAAGAAACATAGAGACTAACTAAAGAAAAAAAGAACAAATAATGGGTCCTAGCAACAAGCATTGATTAGGTACCCATGTACAAACTCTCATAACTGGAGAAAGAGAGAAAAACACATAGGAAAAAACTCCCACCCGAAAAGAGATGTTGATTTTAGTGCTCAAAGTATCATGGAGCTATAATTGTAGATCCCATAATGATCTATTGAATGACAAGAACATAGGTATGCTCCCATGAAGAAGTACGGGATGTTGAAGTAACAAAACTATGAAGATGCGAGCCATGAAACCTCAATGAGGTGGGTAGACCTCTGAAGTAGGATTGTTGCAGAGGTACACAGATGGAAAACACTATTAACTTCTTCCGAAAAAAATACTTTAGAGAAACTAGACATCAATAAAGAACCAGAACAAGGCTTCAAACAAAAGCAACACCATCGACCAACAAACAAACAATGAGGTTTGTAAGTATGGAAAATTTCGTACAACACTCTTGAAGTTGTTTGAATATTGTCACCATCACACTAATCAAACACAAAATATGAAAATTGTCAACAAAGAAACAACAACAATATATGTCACCATCTAACTCCCCCCTTCCTCCCCCTCCAAACCACAACTGTAGAAAGAACGAGAATCAGTAGTCTTCATTGTTAGCGAATTTCCCTCCTTGAAATGCAACTGAGGGAACAATGGAAATCAACAATGAACAACAAATGCAACATGGAAATATGAATTCTACAAGCATTGGTTCAATTGATCCCACGACCATTCATCGATCCATCCGTAGTCAATCCCGATGGTTGGCACTGATCCATGATTCATTCTATCACGTCTCTTCTGTAATGATTTGAATGTAGGACTTGTAATTGACCAAGAATGGTGATCCTTGGGTAATTTCTTCTGAGAAGGATGTGCACATAGCTCAATTTTTGTTTTTTTAGACTCAAAGTTAGGTGCCACAACATTTTAATATGGAATGACATTACCAACCATGTCATCAATATGTTTATCACAATCAACAGGAACATTTGCTTCAAGCACCTCATAGTTAGATGCAGGTGATGAGGCAGCAGCAAGATCATATCCAAAACCTGCTCTTGATGTCTACACTACAGGGTTAATAGGAGCAACAATTCCCTGTCCATTCTTCCCAAGTCCTCTTCCGGTATATCCCATTTTTCTCAGCGATCGAGACCCAATACTAGTAGTATGATTTTCAAAACAAGGTGTGACAAAGGCATGTGATGAGTCATTATCATCAACATCAAGCCTCTGGCATTCAACATCATCAAGTGTGGAAGAAGGAGAGCTCGGCACCTTCACATCAATTGTCTCCATCTCAAATTTCTGAAGATGACTAACTTCCAATGCAAGTCCCTGCTTAGACTCTTGCAGCTTCTGAATGACCTCATCCTTTTGAATTAGTTGGTCAGACAAGGCATCATATCCTTGTTTCAAAAAATGGTATTGCTCCAACATTGTTTCTTTTAAACAATTAACCTCCATCAAGGAGGTCAATCTTCTCTTGAAATTCATCGGCAAGCATCTGGAAATATTTCTCTATTGTTGGATCTAGATGTTCAACCTTCTTGATTTTGTTAGCGATTGAACTTTGCAACCTATTTTTAAGAGTTGCATTCTCAGCTTGCGATAAAGCTACCACTCACTGCAATTGAATGACCTCATTACTAAGTTCGTTCGCTGCCTTCTTCTCATGAAAGTCCTGCAACCTTTTCCCCATCGTGAAAAGACCAAGTTGAAAATGTACTAGCCACAAAACAAGGGTGACGATGACAACAAAAACTAATTTACACTTCCAAAAATAATACAAATCAAACTAATCTAATTAGATTTAGATAACTAGCCAACAAACAACGATCACAAACTATCAACCACAAAAACTACTTTACACTTCCAAAAATAATACAAATCATTTACACTTCCAAAAATGATACAAATCAAACTAACCTAGTTAAATTTAGATAACTAGCCAACAAACCCCTTCACAAACCATCAACCGCATGGACATATCGCCATTCTCCAACGAGCATCACTTGCAAATGCTTCTAATATTTAAATATTCCCTGGAAATAAAAAAATGCGTGCCCAAAAATAACTTAAGAAAAATCATTAAAGAAAATCCCTGCTCACTTTTAGTAATATGTATCCCCTTTTTTTGAAATCAAAAGCAAACCGTTTTATGAAGTTCCTTTCATTTTCTTGAGGCATTCTGTTGGAAAATTCCAGGAACTGAGATGGAGTTTCTCAGCGTGGCCTCCAAATTGTGTTGAAAATCGTAGCTACACAACCGCCTTCAACCAATTGACGTTCCAGAACGAATAAAATGGAAACGCGTGGTTCATCTGTTCCTCGGCCTCTGTCAAATCCTCCGGGCCTGTGTCGGCGATGGAAATCAGCAAAACTTCACACGAAACCTGCGTTGCTCACATCATTTTCAGTTTGAGCTCTGGTGCATTGAAATTCTGACTACGCTCTGCAAGAAGACGATCAGTACCCGTCCCACGCAGCTCTGCCAGATCCACCAATTGATAGTTGCATCGATCCTCAAATGTGGCACCAACTAACAATGGTTTCACTGTCCTCATAAACAATTAGCAAGGCATTTACCAAGAACATGCTCTGCAATCTTCCCAAGTTTGAGCTGGACCTGGCAGTCAAGATGAAGAGTAGAAGGAGAAGCGCATACAGTAAATATGCTCTAGATAGCAACAAATTCAAAAAATTAATCAACAGAAAGAGACCAGAAGACGATGTAGCCGAAAAGGGATTTGCAACATATGCTTTACTAAAGGTAGATGTCTGACAAAAGAAATTAGACTGCCGGGCTTGGAAAAAATACCACCCTCAGATTCAAAAAAATAATCAACAGAAAGAGACTAGAAGACGATGTAGCCGAAAAGGGATTTGCAACATATGCTTGACTAAAGGTAGATGACTGACAAAAGAAATTAGACTGCCGGGCTGGGAAAAAATACCACCCTCAGAAGAAGCGGAATATATCTCTGTTTCCGCTGCAAGAGTCGAATAGGAAAGGCGCGCTCCAGTGAGCCCTCTGGTTAATGGAATTCACAGATCGACCAGGAGCACGATGCATCTAACCATATCCTCCTCTATCCCGAAGCAAGCCGCGAATATCAAACTTAGATCATCAATTTGCGGTAGTCCCACCCCTGTTGTTATATACAAGGAAATTCCCGAAAAACTGAGAACCACAAAAATTGAGATCTATATTAGATGGAAACCATCATCTCTCATACAGATATGTAGATCTGGAAGAAGAAATTTTGAGAATACACTTAAACAAAAAAACATTTAAATCATTAAAAAAAATGCTAAACTCCAAAAGGTATTTAGCATGGCAGCTTGTTCTTATATTATATAAAAGTATTCTATTACTCACAATCCTCTATTAATGTATATAGAAAGCCTCGATTATATAGTAATGAAGGATCGATTAAGAATAATGACAACTCGACAGATGCAAGTCTCTATATGAGCTTACAACTCACCATACTATGTGACCTTACAACTCACCATACTTAGTTGATAGGGAAGTGAAGGGTAGGAGAAAAAAAAAACTTCAACATACCCATATTAAATATTTATCCATCCCCTCGGGAATGATTGTGAAAAATAACATAGAAGAAAAAACAATTAGGAAATTGCTGGAGCATTCATGGGGAACAAGCATAAAAAAACATCATCCCATTATTTTCTCCCCAGTACTTGGGAATGAAAGAAGTAAGGGTAAGTGATAACATTACTAACCTCATCAATAACTTTATGTGGGAGTGTAACAGATAAGGGTAAGTGATAACATTGTTAAAAAAAGTATAGAAGAAAAAACAAGTAGGAAATTGTTGAAGCATTCATGGGGAACAACCATAAAAAAACATCATCCTATTATTTTCTCCCCTGGACTTCGGAGTGAAACAAGTAAGGTTAAATGATAACATTGTTAACTTCATCAATAGCATTCTGATTGTTTCTTGGCAGGTTGTCAGTTGAAGGAATAACTTGGATGGTAATAGGATATTTGTATGTTGTTCATAGTTCATTTTGTTCTCCATGAGTTCACACAAAGTTGTAACTGTTGATTCAAAATCATTAACGATAACAATCTACACATTTGAATTTCCCCAACACTAGGCTTCCCAAGTTATCTACACATTTGAATTTCCCGAACAATAGGCTTCCCAAGTTTTATGACGAATCATTAAACACACATTATATTCTGAAACACATTTTCTCTCAAAAAAATTCCATTTTTCAATACCTTTTCTTTTCTTTGTATAAAGTCTCACAATCCAAGAAATAGACATTTTCTATTAACTTTCCAAATATGTAAGTCATACTCATATGAGGGATTGTAGAGTTTTGAGTATTGGGGAGTCAATACAAAACATCAACAATTCTGGAGTTTTGGTGTTTGGAATCGATTTGCAAATAGCCTCACCCGTGTTCTAGCATATTTACAAAGTTAGTAAAATTTCCCAAAATTTGATGCTACATTATTGCCCTTTTTAACATTTTTCTCTCATAACAATACATTTTTACGCCGTAAGGCATTCCCTTTTGAAATGAAATCCCTCCTATCCCACATGTAATATTGTGAACCCTTGATTTTCATGTTAGACGATTGAAACAATGTCAACCATCCAATTGAAACTACTATTTTCAGTTACAATTCGGTTAAGTGATAGATCCAGTATTGTTAGTTGCAATTACTTACCATGATAAGCCACCACTGTGGACAGGATGAGGCCACTGCTGCACATAAGCTCTTGGTTAGATGCTGCGAGCCTATTCCTCACCACATTGGTTTTCTTCGGAGCATTGGTCGGCGAACCCTTTTCGAGAAATCCATTCTCGCCAAATGACTCAAGTTCTCCATTCTCCCCAAACAACATAGGTTTTGCTGCCACTCTTCGTTAGGGTCATGAAAGTGGCTTCTCTAGTTTTTATGCCCAAACTCCATTCTCCCCAAATGACTTAGGTTTTGTTGCGGCTCTCTACCGGGGTCATGACAGTGGCTTCTCTGGTTTTTATCTAGTCTCAGGTAGTGTCTTAGGGAGTCAACCATGCCCCCGATGCATTACAAATTTTGGTTGATACGTTTACCTATGTTATATGATGATTATTTATAAACTGTGATAGCCCAATGGTTCTTTGTTAAGTTTTCTGGAATTTCTTGTTTTTGAATATTATTCAATAACGCGTAATATTTGATTCATAGTAGGATGTCGAGATTGCTTATTATAACTATTTTCTTGTTAGAACCACTCCTGTTTCAGTGTTATATGGACAGTGAGAGTGTTGACTTTTACATTATAGCATATTGGATATTGCTTTTATCGGAGTTGTAAACATTGTTGTGAATAAGAAAGAACCTTATTTCTGTTTCTATCTGCTACAGTCGTCTTTGTATAACAGAAATCTTTTTTATTTTCCGTTTACCAGTATTGGGAAGGTGTATGTAAGGACCTGCAGTCCTAAACGCGTCTACCCGAAGTGCGACCATGACCGACGGAGGGCGCGCGGTTGGAACAGCATGAAATGATAATGGAGTGAGCTCAGACTTATGCGATGGCGTTATAATGCGTATGTATGAAAGGAGGGCGAGCTGTTTATAGGCGTGGGAGCGTGGAGGAGCACCCACGGGCCGACCACACTTGGAGACAAAGCCGACGGGGTGAATTGTGGAGAAGTGTGGGTGCGTAAGGCGTGGAGGACGAGTCAGCCGGGTGAGCTAACTCGCCCTGCCACCCGTATAAACAAGTCTTGCGATGGAGTCATTTCACAACTTGTCATCACAGAACATCTTCGCTCATGTGAAGAGAAGGTGCAGAACTAGAAGGTGGACGCACAAGAGGTGAAGGCGCAGATTTGGAGGATGCGCCCGTTCTTGGGCAAGGCTGCACGGAGTTAAGTGTCGTTCTTGGTTTTGGGTGAAGGGCGTGGGTAGGGTCACCCGCCGGTTGGAGTGAGGCATGCATGGGTGTGTGGCGCCCGGTTTATGTGACGACTTGGCACGAGTTCTTGGGTGACTCGGGTGAGTGCCCCCCCATCATGCAAGTGTGCAGGTGACTTGGTGAAGTGTTGAGATTGTGGACAAAGGTGTGTCTCAGGTGGAGGCACCCGTGTGTGGCGACTTGGAGGCGCGCCCAAGTTGGGCAAACAACATGATTGTGCGACAAGGTGAACGAAGGGTTGGTGAGTCATGCGGCGACCGTGCAGAGGCGCCGACGAGCTGGGCAACCGAGTTTGCCGAAGATTGTAAATTTGGCTAAGTATGAAACTTGGGGTTTCGAAGTATACTTGTAAAGCATTGTAATATTGAAAGACTGTATAATATATTATTCAGGCAGACTCATTGTTCAGGGAGTTGCCCCTCCCTTTATACTGTGCAATTATGTTCTTCATTTATAATTGCTGATGATAATGAATGTGTATGGGTGTTCATTGTTATAAAGGATAACATAATAATACTTGGTTGCGAAACACAAACTAAGTAGGAATAAGTGGTTAGGCGTTGTCCACGAACATAAGTATTGGTAAAAAGAAAGTGCTCGGTGGTGCCGCACCTCGCTAAGAGCGGTTGAAAGACTACTGCTAGCTTGGGGGCGTGACAAGTGGTATCAGAGCTAGTGCCAGGGAGCTGGTGCTGGTGGACTGAATCAAGGAGTTGATTCTACGAAGACCGAAGACTTGAAAGGGAGTTCAAGTTTTGCAGGTGACAGGTGGAATATTAGGGTGATTCAAGTGAATGGTGAAACAGGTTTAGCAGAGGAGAAGCTTAGTGCTTGGGCCAAGCTGAACGACAAGACATGGTAGGTTTGGAAGAATGCGAAGGGAAGCTCTTGCTTACCTTATATAGGTTGAAGCAGATGAAAGAAGAGAACCCCCGGATTCGAAAGGAACTTGAAGTCTTGGAAAAGAATGTTGAAGATGAACTTCTTCAACTTGGTTGGACAATAGAGTAGGATGAAGTTGCAGATTGTGCCAACAAGGAAGAAGAAACCTTGATGATTGAGGATGTGGCAAACATAACAACAATGGAGGATGAACTTGAGATTGATCAAGGTGGACCAGGATCGTGCAGTTTGCAGACATGGATGGACGGGGATACTCACATGGAGGAGCCTCATGATGATGATGAAGTAAGTATTGATACTTGTGTTTCACTTGAGCATTTGGTAGATGGACCATACGTAGGGAAGGGAAAAATCAGTTTGCCAATGCAGGGGAGGATCTTACCATGGATGACTATGATGAGACCTTGTATGGAGAAGCAAGGATTGTTGACTGTTGCAGGACTTGTTGGGGTTGTTTGTGACCTTATGGTAGAAGGTACAAGAGCCCGTGACAAGGGAGGAACATGATGATCGTTGCGGAGGATTGGATCATGCTTTAGCCACATGGAGAATTGGCTATGTGCCTGGCATGACTCATGGACAGATTGGAGGAGGGCACACTCTTGAGGTACGATGATACTTGGGTGGACTTCTCATGGCCGAGACCAAGTGCAAGTCTTGGTGGAACCTTTAGTGGGGGAGCTATGATGGAAGGGACTCGTGATGATGATGATATGGTTGGGTGGCCGAGTTCACTAGACCGGATTGCAGGCTTGGATGAGGATGACCGATTGTTGTGATGGGTCTACTTAGTAGGACTACATGGACAACTTAATCATGGAAATAAGGTTGGAGACATGGAGCATGGCAGTATTATGTAGGGAAATTATGCAAGAGCACTTATAGAGGTGTCACTTATGGGCATCCAATGAGGAGTTCCAAGGCAAGGATGTTGTGCAGGTGGATTTACTAGTGTGACATGGAGATGTTTTATTTGTGAGCCGATGGAGAGGTTGTGCACTCTTGTACAACAAGGCCATGGACTTGGATGGAGTTTTGAGAAGACTATGGAGCATTCCTACTACATGGAGAGCTGAGGCATCTTGCAGAGACCTTTGGGCCGAGACTTATATGCTTGCTGAGATGTTGATTGGAGATGACTCATGGAGCTCATGATGACTTGAGGTTGTGACTTTTAGGGACTTCATCTATGGTGGACTTAGAGGATCTGATGCATTGAGGAGCTGAGGTTAGAGACTTTGATGCAGGATGGGGTGCATACTTTCAAGTACATGTATGGGAATGGCTTGAAATAGTGACTTGATGTGGATGATCGGTATGAGACACTTTGGAGTGATGGAGTTACAACGATGATGATGCCTTGGTGGCAACACTTTGGCATGGGTTGAGCCGAGACTTAACCACTTTTGACACATGGGAGCTGATTGATCTACAATCATGGGCAACACATGGATAGATGAGATAGGTGTGTACTTGTTTCTATGACAGACTTGATGGATGGCACATTGCAGATATGATGGAGGTTGCTTCATGGACCTGAATGTGGCACATCGAGAGTTGGAGTTTGATGAGATGGTCTCTTCATATTGAGGAGATAAACATATGGATGATGATGTTGGGGTATATGTGGCTGATTTCATGCAACACATTAGTACCGGACATCATGGATAGCATGTTGCAAATGAGATGAGGACTACTTCATGGACCTAAGCATGGATTACACTTGTATGGAGATGGATTCTTGATCGAGTTGATGATGTGACGGGATGTTCTGAGAAACCACTGATGGTGGCATGAGGATTTTCACTCTCATGGGTTGAGCATGACGGTTGGATTAGCTACCCAACTAGTTCAGACATGGGGTCGCGAAGTGTGCAGAGATGTGTTAGCATTTGTTGGAGTATCACGACAGCAGTTCACATGAGGACGACACATGATGAGGTCGACACGGGAGGTTGCAGGAAGCATGTAGCTCGAGATGGAGGGGCCAGCCTTCCACGATGGAGAGCAGCATGTGGAGATTGTGACAGGATGGTTGATGGTCATGGATTGAGATGATTTATGATATATGACATACCAATAGGGGTATACCTTGGTATGGTGATCTTGGTGACATATGGTTGTCGGGACGAGACATGATGGAGACAGTGGTTCTACATATGTTGCAGGGATGTTTGCAGCATGTGGAGGAGTTGACATCATGGATGAGACAGTTATTATTAATCTTGGTGGATGGCTACCAGGATGGGATGTTGTCGAGGATGACAATGACTTCAGGTGGAGGAGGATGTAAGGACCTGCAGTCATGAACGTGTCCTCCCGAAGTGCGACCGTGACCGACGGAGGGTGCGCGGTTGGAACAACATGAAACGATATGGAGCGAGCTCAGACTTATGCGATGGCGTTATAATGCGTATGTATGAAAGGAGGGTGAGTTGTTTATAAGCGTGGGAGCGTGGAGGAGCACCCACACGCTGATCACACTTGGAGACAAAGCCGATGGGGTGAATTGTGGAGAAGTGTGGGTGCATAAGGCGTGGAGGACGAGTCAGCCGGGTGAGCTAACTCGCCCTACCACCCGTATAAACAAGTCTTGCGATGGAGTCATTCCACAACCTCTCATCACACAACATCTTCGCTCATGTGAAGAGAAGGCACAAAACTAGAAGGTGGACGCACAAGAGGTGAAGGCGCAGATTTGGAGGATGCGCCCGTTCTTGGGCAAGGCCGCACGGAGTTAAGTGTCATTCTTGGTTTTGGGTGAAGGGCATGGGCATGGTCGCCCGCCGGTTGGAGTAAGGCGTGCACGGGTTTTTGGCACCCGGTTTGTGCGACGAATTGGCACAAGTTCTTCGGTGACTCGGGTGAGCGCACGCTCGTCATGCAAGTGTGCACGGTGACTTGGTGAAGTGTTGAGATTGTGGACAAAGGTGTGTCTCGGGTGGAGGTGCTCGTGTGTGGAGACTTGGAGGCACGCCCAAGTTGGGCAAACAACATGATCGTGCGACGAGGTGAACGAACGGTTGGTGAGTCGTGCGGCGACCGTGCAGAGGTGCCGATGAACTGGGCAACCGAGTTTTTCGAAGATTGTAAATTTGGTTAAGTATGAAACTTGGGTTTTCCAAGTATACTTGTAAAGCTTTGTAATATTGAAAGACTATATAATATATTATTCGGGCAGACTCATTGTTCAGGGAGTTGCCCCTCCCTTTATACTGTGCAATTGTGTTCTTCATTTATAATTGCTGATGATAATGAATGTGTATGGGTGTTCATTGGTATAAAGGATAACATAATAATACTTGGTTGCGAAACACAAACTAAGTAGGAATAAGTGGTTAGGCGTAGTCCACGAACATAAGTATTGTTAAAAAGAAAGTGTTCGGTGGTGCCGCACCTCGCTAAGAGCGGTTGAAGGACTACCGCCGGCTTGGGGGTGTGATAGTGTACCTCGGACATCTCGGAACTGTTTGAACTAATCTCAGTGCCACTACAGATTTTTTCCTAGGTTCTCTATAAATATTCAATGGAATTAAAAGAAAAAAGAAAAGAAAAAAAATCCAACTTAATCCTTTCTCGTCAACATAAATTTTTGGCGATTCCTCATTTTCATGATTCATAGTATCTGCAAATAATTATTTCAACTAGCATCGATTGATTTCTCATTTTGATGTAGAAACGTGGGCAACCAGTAGATTGGCATAAACTCACAATTGCTTCTAGTTAATGCGTAACATTAAAGGTAAATGTTGCACAAGCAAATCGAGAGGTAAACGCTGTGTAGTTAAATGTATAGACGTGAAATGACTTTTAATGGTAAACAATGCGTAGTTAAATTTCTACGTGTGAAATGACTGGTAGTACTATTCTAAGGTTAGTTGACAACCCGGAATATCCCAGCGTAAATAAATGTATGACATATAAATTATATATTGTTTAATACATTTATGTTAATATAGATTACTAAAATAATATTAATATATCTTGTATTCTTTACGTTGTATTCTATAGTATAAAGCATATTATATTTATATAAAGCATGTAAGGAAGACCTAATATAAGAAAGTATACAACGAAGACAAACACAAGACAAGCTGGAAGCATCAATATGCATAGTATAATTTATAAGTGTGAAATTTGATTATTATGTTATGGATCTAGGATTTTAATTATTCTATTACAATACCATGGGTCAATACCATGGCTTATCAACACCACATCCCCAAAAACCATAACTTATTTCTAAATAAAAATATTTTAGAAATACTTTATTTTAATTTAGTTTATAACATTTTTAATTAAATCTAAAAGAAAAAAGGTTATAATTACCTTTGAAGTATATCTAAACTCTCTATCCTCACAACTACTAAAATAAGAGAGTCATAAGAGCACAACTACTAAAAATAGACAGTCATAAGAGCATAATTGTGTAGACAATGGAAGGGAAAAAAAATCATAATATCATGGCCCATTTAGGCTTTTGATTATTATGTTATGGATCTAGGATTTTAATTATTCTATTACAATACCATGGGTCAATACCATGGCTTATCAACACCACATCCCCAAAAACCATAACTTGTTTCTAAACATTTTTAATTAAATCTAAAAGAAAAAAGGTTATAATTACTTTTGAAGTATATCTAAACCCTCTATCCTAACAACTACTAAAAATAGAGAGTCATAAGATCATAACTGTGTAAACAATGGAAGACAATGGAAGAATTTTTATATGCATTTGTTCTTAATAGGTTTCCTAAAAAGATTTTGCACATTTAATAATTTTGCTTCATCAAAATGTTTGCAAAAGTTATAACTTTGTGATAATGTTTAAAAACTTATATACAACTCATTATTCATTATGTAATTTGACAATGATTTTAATGTTTATATAACCAAATCATATAAAATTTGTTTAAAAAAAATTACTAATAAGAAATTATTTAAATATTAAATATTTTAATTAGAATTAAGGATTTTAATTTAAAGAGGCGGCGTATAGATTAATTAAAAAAAATATGTGGATTGGTGAGATCAAATAGATGATGTTTTATTTTTTATATATCAAAAGGTTAAATTAAATTTTAAAACTTTATTATTGTTATTATTATTATTGAAAAGACATATATTTCTCATAATCATTGATGTTTAAAACCATAATAACTTTAAAGTAACATTAAAAAATAGGAGAAATGTTAATAATTCAAAAGTAGCATTAAAAAAATTAAGAATAGAGTTAAAATTAGAGTGAGAAGGAATCATCACTTTAAAAAAAATAGAATTAAATAAAATTTAAAATAAAATAAAATGAAATTTATTTTATTGTAAGAAGATATAATTTCATTTTAAGACCATCAACATTAATTAACTATTTAATTTATTTAATTATACTAATTTATACTTTGCTTGGCTTCAGAATATATGGGAATATATATATATATATATATATATATATATATATATATATATATATATATATATATATATATATAATGTAAATAGTCTTCCTTCTTGCATGGAATACTCCCTTTATTTCCCTTTATTTTCTTTTACTATGGATTGAAAGGCCCCAGCTTCGTACTTTGGCATTGAAGGTTTCAGTGGGCAAGTATCACTTCAAAGAGTTGCAGTATATTATAATGGAAACAAATTTATTAGAACTAAACAAAGGAATTCAATAAGACCATCATGGATGTTGGAAATGGTGTGCATAATGTTGAATAGCACTTGCATCTTCTTACTCATTGACACAACTGGTTTCCCTCCAAATTCGTAGATAGAGAATAATATGATGCTCAATGATCATATGATGGCCCTTTGAGTGTTTTGGTTACATTATTCTCCTGAAACATTAAAGTGCTCAAGCATATCCAGAAGAAGAAACCAAGCTGGAAAGCATTATGCATAACATAAGTTAACCATAAAGAAATTGGTATTCCCATAAATACTCAGTGAATAGGATTTAGAAATACAATTTATTAATTGAAATTTAGAATGCAAATCATTTTGATACCTGGAAAAGTTAAATGGATCGAGAAGAGGATAAGTCGAGGGTGATTGAACCAAAACAGTTTATTTTAGTTTATTTGTTGGCTACACATTGGAGTTCCTTTAACTACAACATGCCTCCCTTGAATTTATAAGGCCAACTATGTTATTTTAACTTGTAGCTTTGTTCCAACGAACAAAATTATGGAGATAAAATGACATAAAACCCAAAGAATTCAATCATAAAAATTGTCATGATTATTATCTCCCATTATCAATAATTTAGTGTCATATAAGTCCAAGATTTTTTTCCACTTAAAACTAAGGGAACTAAAGAGAGCCAAAAGAATGAATACCACCCTGCTCACAGAAATAAATGCAACCAAAAAGAGGATGTTAGCTTAGCTTAAACAATAGCAGAAACTCCTTTGAAGAATATGCAAATTGAAGTCATTGGAAGTAGATAGAGTGTTGAAGACTTACCATACACATTGAGAAGGAAGAAGATTGCAGAAAAAGCCCACAATGGAGGATTGTAGATAACCCTTTTTAACCCTTCTTAGTACCTCTTTTCATGTTTCCCTTATTCATCTTACTAACGAGGACAACATAAGTCATTGGAAGTAGATAGAGTGTTGAAGACTTACCATACACATTGAGAAGCAAGAAGATTATAGAAAGAGCACACAATGGAGGATTGTAGATAAGCCTTTTCAACCCTTCTTAGTTCCTCTTTTCATGTTTCCCTTATTCATCTTACTAACCCTTCTTAGTTCCTATTTTCATGTTTCCCTTATTCATCTTACTAATGAGGACAACATTCTGCTCCTCCTCAATACCTGCAATAGTATTTAGTATTGTCTCCTTCTAGTTGAAGTCATTCCATAGCCTGCTATAAATGAGAAGTTTTTTTTGGCAAGATGTCATAGCCAAAAAGTTTCCAAAAACAACAAGACCTATTTAATGCAATGGGCATTGGGTATTAGGTCTTTACCCTCCACCTACTAATTTTCATCTTCAATGATTCTTTATATGTCACAATGCTTCTCGAATTTATGCCTTACGACATTTCCTTTGCAACATCTGGTGCAAATGCTAGTTCTATCTTTAGTTACGAATTTATGGATCAATAAAATAGGAATCTAACTGTAATTTTTCATAGTAAAAAACACCCATAATGATGAAAACATATTTAATGATCTAACTATATTGCTAGAAATTCACTTTAATAGGGTTTAATAAATCTCTCAAGTTAAAATGCCATTCATAAATCACATTGGATACTTATGAATTAGAAGAAATTACTCCATATTAATCATGTTCAATGTATGAATTTGATAAAAATGTATGCCCTTGTGCATTGCACTTTACTTGCACCTAGTGTTTCAAATAATATACTATTATACCTAACTAAATGACTACATTTAAAAATGAGTGTCAAATTATGATTCTGATTTTAAGCATTATTCCTAACTTTGCGGTGAATTATTAGCTCTACTAGCATAATTATTGGTTTCATATTTTTATAAATTGTAGCAAATCAATAATTATTTTGATATAGTTTTGGAAGCATAATTATACTTTGATTTTCATTTGAATAAACAAATTAATAAATTAATAATTTGGATTTTTTTTTTATAAAACCAAGTTTATATTAACTTTAACATTTTCACTATAACTTAATTTATAAAAAAATATGAATTTGACATATTTTTATATATTTCATAATTTTTAATTGAAAATGTTATATTAAAAATAAAAGTTTTAGGTAATGAAACATTCAATGATTAAGAAGTAATCTCCTATCATATTCAAGTATAAGTATTTTATCAACTGAGAGAAGCAACAAATAAAATATAATGTGATACCTTAACAACTACCTCACTAAATGAATAAACGAGAAACTTTGACGAAAAAATGACTAAAAAGATGAAATTTTAATAATATTTCTATAAGGTTATATATATATATATATATATATATATATATATATATATATATATTACTCATAATTTATAGTGTGGACTAAGAGTCATTTTTGAATAATGGTCTCAACGTAATGATACATGTTTAGAAGCTTATTAAATATGAGTTTTATTGTAATGGAAGACTTCAACATGGTATCAAAGCCTTGGCTTAGCTTCAATCGCCATAGTTTCAATGGAAGGAGGTGTTGGATTATTCATTGTACCTCTAGGAATTGGTAGCATGGACTAACCACCACCCACTAGGAACAAGGGAATAACTACACACTCAATACAGTGTGAAGGATTTGGAAGCTTACTAAGCTAGGGGTTTTTGTTGTAATGTAAAACCTCATATGTGTGTGCGCGCTTACTTTCAGTGGTTAAGAGCAATGATTATTATTATTTCAACTCAGAATCAGTTCATGCAAATGAAATGATGAGCTTTATTGAATTGGATTTTGACCTTGATGTTATATATATCTATATATATGAGGCATGTTTGTGATCGTCTTTATGTTATAAGTAAATCTAACATGTTCTACATTTCGTTTGGTCAGTAATATTATTGTTCGCAATATGCTTGTATTTCTGCTACGCCTAAATCTAGCACACAATAGATTACTTTCAATCTAGAATCATTTCGGGCAAATGAAATGATGAGCTATGATGTATTAGATCTCAATCTGATTAATATATATATATATATATATATATATATATATATATAGAGAGAGAGAGAGAGAGAGAGAGAGAGAGAGAGAGAGAGAGAGAGCAATCATGTGTGTAATCGTGTTTGCGCTATAACTAAATCTAGCATGTGATACATTTCGTTTGGCAAGTGATGTTATTGTTGGCAATATGCTTGTATTTGTGCTATGACTAAATCTAGCACACAATAGATTACTTTCTCCTCGCAATGTACTTTTTTTGGCTAATAATGTGCTAATGTTTGTGCTACAAGGAAAAACAACATGTGCTAGATTTCTCTACAATGTTGTTATTGGCAACTTGTTTGTGTCTAGGCTAGAAGGAAATCTAGCATGTGTGTGCTTGTGTTTGTGCTATAAGCAAATCTAGCGTGCGTTAGATGTAATGCCCCTCAAATCTAATTTTCAAAAAAATAATGTGAACTATTATTTTAAATGAAGACACCTAAATGGGTGGTAGACATTGTAATAAATATTGCAGATAGTTTGATTTCAATAATAATAAATAAATGCCGACAAGGCGCACAATAGACAATGACAAGGTGTACTAGTAAGTCACTTTGTGATGTGAAGGTCACTAGTTCGAAACTCTATGGGGAAAAATTAAATCATGTTAAGGGTTGTGGTGGCCCAGGCTGGGTGTGATCCCCGAGTGATTTTGATAGCTTAGATGCCCTTGGGTCACGATTTCTCAAGCCACAGGTGAAGCCTAATGTAATCTCTAATGAACTTAGACAACTTGATAAACAAAAAAGTAATAATAAATAAACATATACAAATTGATAAGTGACGTTAATAAGTATAGATTATGATTTTATAAAAGAAGACTTCACTTGAATAATGGAAAATTGTGAAAGACAAATTTAAAATCCAAGAATTTTGATTCTTTATGTAGAAATTCAAATTTGGGACAAACAATAGATTTTAAGGGGTGACCTAGCACAGAGAGGATACAACTTAATGGTGCAACAAGTCCTAAGAAATAAATAGCTATTAGTGGAAGGTTTTTCGCATGCTATGAGGCTAGGAGAGATTAATGCTAAGTGCATAAATACTTGAGAAAGGGAAGGAGCCTCAAGTTGCGGGAACATAGGTAGATGTGCTAAGATGGGGTTGCATATGTGATTTCCACCATCTATCACTTGAAAGTGGAATCTACAAAACTAATAGCAAGAAAGCATGAGGAAGTTGCTTCTATGAAATCACAACCCATGCTTGGGAGTGTCTGGGTAAAGAGATTTTGTCTTATCGATCGACTAAAGATGGGTGGAACATCCCTCATCAATTTGTATTGGCCATATGGTCGCAACTTCATCCAATCCTTATTGCATCCCTAATCAATTTGTACCACCCATATGGTTGCAGCTTCATCCAATCCTTAATGCATGTGTTTTATCAACGACATTAATTCATTGTTATCGATGCTTCATGCAAAAATATCTAGAATTATATTATATTCTAATCAATGGCTTAATCCTCATCTTCTTCTAGAAGTTTCACCACCAATTTAATTAATACCCTTTAATTATTTTAGTTTCCTACGTTTACGCTTAGGCACCCATTAAAAATAATTAATTATTTTAATAAAGCTGTCTTCGGGTGAAATTTCCCAAATGATTTCTGGGTATTCTGGAATACATGTGTCCAAGCCTCCCAACAAATTTTGAATCTTAGACCACATCTGATGCTATTGGAAATCAACACTCCCTCTTAGTGAGGAATGTGCTCTAGTAATGTAACTTGCTGAAGAATCACCCTGACTCTATAACATCTCTCTCTGCGTCGTTGATGTTTGACATCACTGCCCACCAACTTTTGCGCAAATTTTGCATCTGTACTGCTGCTAACCCTGCTACTACCAACACTACATCTATACTACAACCCTTGTAAATGTTGCATATGTGTTGCTAATGGCTCTGAAACTGCCAATGCTGCATCTGCATTGCAACCTTATCCAACTGTTGTTGCTACTGCATCAGCACTAGAAAAGCATCCAAAATTATTGAACAAGTGTTCATTATGATGTATCTGCTGCTGGAGTTCTGATTACTGCTAGTCTTTGTGTTGTCACTAAGGCCACTGCACTGCTGCTAACTTTGCTCTGTGCCAACTTCATTGCTGCCAACACTAGCTCTACACTGTTATGATTCTGGTGCTCCTAGCCACTGCGACTGTCACTCCAACACTCCTCTGCATCGAATGTCTCGGTCCATCCTGCTACTTTTCATATGGTCTCCCGTAGAAAGGTATTGATCCAAAAGGCAAACTTCTCAAGGATCCTTCCCATCTACACTTATTTCGAACTACACTACCATATCACCGCACCTCTCCCCTGGAGACATCCTTCTTCCTTCTCCACTGCTCTTGCTGCCCCTTAGATGCAAGAGATGCATTCTCTTCCTCCTCCTTAGGCTTTGTCCCATTTTTTCTACTGCCATCAAGTTTGCACTTGACTAGGTCTCGACTCATCTCTTCCTACTGAAGAGCGACCCACATTCATTCCCAATCTGGCAAATTTCTCTCTGCCCAAGATACTATGGAAAAACACTTGTCATTCCTTTGAGACTGAATTTAGGGTCAACCTCACCATCTCTGTAGGTTGAGGTGTTGATCCTACAACCCCCAACTGATGTCAGACTTCCTAAAGCTTTGACAGGAATGAATCAATGTGTTCCCCTTTCTCCATCCTAGCTTATCTCATCTTCTCCTCCAAGTACATCTTTTGATGCTCGAACAATCCATGATACAACGTAGCCAAGGAATCCCACATCTGTTTGGCAATATCCTTGCCGACAATGTGACATGCTACGTGATCTCTCACTTTGTCGAGGATCAATCACTTGGCCTTTTCCATCTCACCCTTGTACTTCTTGAGCAGATCTAGATCCGTCGGTACAAATACCACACTGTCGACTTAGGTTTTGAGATTCTAATCATCGAGAAGGCATGAGATCCTTGCCTTCTAGATCACATAGTTGGATGCACCATCCAACTGATCTTGATCTCGCAACCCATGAGCTGCCATCTCTACCAAAAAAATGTCGTATTGCCTCCTCTCTCCTCTGCACAGCTACTAGGCTGGCCTACACACTTCACGCTGAATTTAATAGATCTGTTCCTCTCTGATGATTCTCAACACTTGAGAAATCAACTTCCCTGGCTAGGAATTCTCTCAGGAAGAAATTCCCTCAAGTGTCTCCTTCGTTCTTCTAATATTTTTCTACCCCAACAACTACTGCAGAAAATTGCGTCTCCCCAGGAACTACTCTGTGTTGAAGCTTTTCTTGGCTACTCCCTCTACCACTAACAAATCTTGATTTGGAAATCTTACCTCTCCTTTACTCACTCATTGAAATATCTTCCACGAAAATCTTGCCCTCCCAGCTTTGATTACGCAATCCCTCTGGGGATTCGATCTACTGCCTATGCAACACTTTGATTTCCCTCCTCCTCTTCAACATTGGCTCTTCTGTTCTGCTCCCTTGTTTCACTTGTCCTCTGATACCATGTGAAAATTTGGATGCACAAATATCTACTGCAACAATTGATTATGTTTCTTCTATTTGTTAATTACTGAACAAAATTATTTATTGTTTCCTACAGTGAACACCGAAACTAATACACTACAGCCTTCACCATTTAAATAAAATGTGGAAACAAGAAACTTAACAAGAAAGAAACACAACACATGACACCGTTTTTTTTGGAAAAATGTCCTCGGAAAAACCCAATGGGGGAAAACCTGTGCAACAGCTAAGGGTTTGTATTATTATGCAATAGTTTCTAAATACAATCTTTGGATGCCTTTCTGGCTATCGAATACAGAAAATCTCACTGAGAGAGAGATAAGTGAGATATGGCTCACACTATCACTGGCGATCCATGACTGATCTAGCCACTGAATGATTAACCCCTAGCTTCCTCTACGCATTTTCTGCGCAATCACTGCACTGCTCTGCGTCACAGCTTCTGGGGACTGCATCACTCCTTTGGCTGATCGATTTTCCTCTGGAAATTGGATTCTTGCCCTCCCAGTCTCACACATAGTTTTTGGCTCTGAAATTCGACTTCTCCAGGAAATTCAGATCTCCTCTCAGGCTTTGCATTTCCTCTTATGGATCTCTCTCTGCCTCCTCTGTGATGTATTCTCAGACCTGGAAATATTCCCCCGAAAACTATCCCTGCCCCTCACTGCAAGAAATCGCTTCGATCTCTTCTCTAACAACTGTTGTGCTGCCCTTTTTGAGAAATTCGATCTCTTGATCTGATCTGATATTCATCCTATGAGTGACATCAGTGAAAGATTTATTGTTTAAAGGTATTACAGACTCATGTGCTGGTGTGTTTTCTGTGTTATTGAAACAATAGATCGATCAAATTGCTAATACACAGATAATTAAATGGAAAGATAGCAGAGAAATGTTGTAAGAAAACACAAAGACACAAGAAATTTAATAAGGAGTTCACCCTATTCTCTATGGCTACATCTCTGGTCCAACTTTCAGTGGTGGCCTTGTTTTATTGTGTCTTTAAGCAAAGAATTACAATATAGGGACTCAATGCGAGTTCTCCTGAAGCAAGTTTGCTTGGAAGGGTGGTAATTGGATTCCTCAAGCCACTGGAGTGCATAGACTCTTGTTCTTCCTACCAACTCTGTGACCTTCTGGTCTACAATGGAAAGAGCCAAATGTGGTGCTTATTCCAGTCAGATTCCTTTATGGGATGGCTTGAATCCCTCAAGCTCTCTGGTGCTCGATGCTACCTTTGGTCAGCTCGACCCTCTGTCTTTTGCTACTTTGATTCATTGCCTTCTTCTTTGGTTTCTATCTCTTAGTGTTCAGTCCTCCTCTCGGTGTTCACTCTGACTAACTCTAATTGTGTATTCTGTCTCTGTTCATGGCTTCTAGCCATTCATTCCAATGCCTGTTCGGTTCCTCTTCTGCCTCTGTCGATTCACCATCTGCATCTGCTCTTGGAGTTCCCTGTTTGGCGTCATCATCAACGCTCAAGGAGTGGCCACATGTCCTCCTCTAAATGGCGCTAGCATGCTTCGTCGGTTCGTTTCTTCAGTTACATCGTGGATGAAGTCTTTCCTCCACCGTGGCGGTCAAACGGATTCCAAATCCTTCTAATACGCGGTGTATTCCCTTGTCGATTCCACTTCCTCCATCGGGCGCGATCTCAACTGTCCGATTTGGAGCCTCTAGATCCAACGTCATACGCACGTTTCGCGCGGTTGACTTGCTCGATCAATAGCGAGCGATGAACAACGGTTTTCTCTCACCTTCGCTTGCCACGCGTCGATTGAGGAATGGAATCACTCCTCTCTCATCCAAAACCTCTTACCATTCAAGGGCACCCCAATCAATACCACCGGTTTTCCAAAACGTGGGTCCCGCCTTTGTACTTTAACGCCTTTCGCTTTTCCGGCTGCGGTTCTTCGGCTCACTATGTGTCCATGTGCTCGGGCTTTCTCCTTCATGGCCCTGTTCTACAAGTAATCGTGCATCAAAAATCACCTTATTTTCCCGATCTGGGGCTCCTAGGGGCTACTTTGACCTCCTGCGCAGTCTCCATAGGCCTCGGTCAACGCGCTTTGACCGAAGTCCTCATTGTTCCACGCTGGCTGCCATTACCACTGGTTCAGGGGTGTTTTTGATCGTTGTTTTGGATTCCTTAGAGTTTTTTTCCAACCTGATAGAGTCATGGTTCTTTGACAGTCTTCTATGGATCCAATTCGGATCATGATCTCTCTCTGATATATTTTCCAAATGCCCATCAAGCCTTCTCTTATAATATTCTCTTTGAGAACCAATGACCCAGATTAGATTCTAATTAATGACTTAGATCATTTTGGCTTGATCCTCATCTTCTTTTAGAAGTTTCACCCCTATTTTAATTAACACCCTTTAATTGTTTTAATTTCCTAAGTTTAGACTTAGGCACCCATTAAAAATAAATAATTATTTTAATAAAACTGTCTTCGGGTGGAATTTCCCAAAACGATTTCTGGGTATTCTGGAATACATGTGTCCAAGCCTCCTTGCCAATTTTGAGGCTTAGAGCACATCTGATGCTACCAGAAATTAACATGTCATACAATACTCAAATCAGAAATCCGAGGCTGCCATAGAGTTCAGGACACTCAAAATCCCCTTTCTAGGCTCTTCTCAAGCTCCAAAAGGTTAAAAACTGAGCAAGATATGGCTCTTGGAACCATGCTCTAATATTTGCCTTGAAAATTGATAAAACCTTCTAATTGTTCTACGAATTTCGCCTTTACACAGTTCGCTGAGTGACAATTTCAGCAGGGAATGATGAGATTCTTGCCGCAAAAGGTACAAATTTTGGCCTCTTTAATTCTGCCAATAACCTCCTTAAGCGCCAAAATAGGGTCATATTACGCCATGTCATTGGGGCTAACTACCCACCCTAGTGGGCTTAGCTCCCTACTCTGAAGGTTCTTGTCCCACTGCACTGATAAGATCAAGGGCATGACAAACTTCCTGCCCCCTTCGCCGGAATCCAGGGTAATGGTCACATATATACTGTCGAGAACGGATGGTTAGGGCCTATTCACCCAAGCCCTCCGCCATAGCCTCCACCAGGTGGTCTTGTGGGTGCTAATGTATATGGGTGCCAGGGCTAACTGCCCGCTCGTGCCACTAGAGCCCTCGCTTTTGTTCGTAGTTGGTCTTATGGTCTATCACGTGACCAGGGTTGGGGCCGTGTGCCCCAACCCCTCCCGAAAACGTCGAAGCCATGTCATAATAAATATAACTTGTGCCCCATGTATAATAAGAACTAATGCGGTGGCATAGCTGTAAGGTTGTAGGTTGGTTTGCTAGAGGTCTAGGGTTCAAACCCTTTTAAGGCCCTTCAGCCCTTATAAAAAAAATTCACCCCATAGAGGGCCACGTGCCACCGTTTCGTTGGGCCACATGGTCCCTGATAATTGGCCCACATCACAGCCAAACCAGCTAATGACATTATGCCACCTAGCCTAGTATGAAAATAACATATGTCGAGCCGGGATTGGTCCTCCTATCTATCATATGCCCAGTCAGCATGTTGATGTCACCATGTCATCAGATGTATGGTCTGCCCAGTCAAAAACCCAATTAACCCCGTTATTACCTTTTAGCTATTGGGCCAAAATTTAAGAACGTGATAACTTCTAAGGTGATTCAACCGACATTGGAATCAGGATGATGAACACTATGATTTGACGCCAGTTTCGGGAGATTCGGAGCACTTTCATGTTTTGAGCTTATCTTTGATCTCTAGATTAAGAGTAAGTTGACCAATGATGCAAAGGAGATACTAGTTCTGAGGGGAGCAAAGGTATCAACCTAATAAATTATTTCTCACATGTGTTTTTCGTTGTTCAAGGGCCTTTAAGGAACCTTATCTCCCTTAAAGCCCTGATGGATTTTTATTTCAAAGCCAAGTGTTTGCAAATGAATGTTTAAAAACCATGCCCCCTACCTCTTTGTCTTTCTAATTCCCCCCTAATTAGGTTGGAAATGTGCTTTTCCCTTTTGAAAGAAAAATATTTGGGATGGATTTTAGAATAATTGAATATCTCTAGATTGTTTGTGGTTGTTTAAAAAGGTTGAAGTTTAAGTCTCTCGATGGACTAATATGATTCTTTAGAAGGGAGAGATATTAGTCTTGTTGAATTCCATCTTGGATGGTGTGTGAAAGCTTCAGGTGACGGGAGATTCAAACTTGGTCATTGAGCAGATCTTTAAGAAAAAAAATTGGAATACATGCTTCAAAATTCAACATTTCAAGGAGCTTAAAAAAATGTCAAAATAAGCTTTGTTAATATTAATGCCCCTTTGAAAAGTAAAATTACTCTATGGTTGGCATTAGGTAATAAGTTTTGACTTGGGATAATGAGCTAAAATGAGGATGGTTTAGTTGAAATAGATACTATTTGTGCAAAATAAATCTAGAGTCATTTTCTCACATTTTCATTATTGCACATATATAGTGCAAGACTTATGTATAGTGAAGCCAAATTGACATCAAAAGTCCTCTTGGTCAAAGGGTACATTGGAAGATTATTTGAAAGAATGGTTGGTGGACAAGTTAGTGAAGCAATATGAAAGTTTCCATTGGTGGGCGTTGTGCTTCTTTTCCCCAAAAGCTTCTTATTCATATTAGATATGGCAAAGAAGAGGCTAAAAAGATAGGGACGAATTCACAACCTTGTCCACTTTTCTTGAGGTAGCCTTAGAAAAACATGTGTGAAAGCTTCAGGTGATGGGAGATTCAAATTTTTCAATTAATCAATCCCTCAAGAAAACTTGTGTGGAGGGCATGCCTCAAGATATCCAAGAGTCCAACATCATGAGGGAGCTTAATAAAAGAACATATGAACTATAGAAAGAAAACATCTCACCCTATTGGGTTTTTAGTCTATATGAATTTTTTAATGGTGTGGAGTTCGATTTCATGAAATTTCATTTTTTTTTCTTGATATAGATTATAGGTGTACATATAAGAGGGATTTTCTTTTTGCATAAATGAAGACTAGTTGTAGGTAGCTTCAAGATGATGATAGACATATATACTAGATGAATTTTATTTTTGTATAATGGAGGAATGGTTATAAATAGCTTCGAGCTACATGATTAATTAAATTATTAAACATTTTTTAGTTTGGATGTGTATAGTAGTCAAAAGACTTGTGAAAGAGTGGTAAGTCTATTAGGTGATATTGAAGGTGGATAGGTCACTAAAAGAACCACCAATTTGTATCTATTTCAGGACGTAATCTGGGTATCTCTCATCTCAAGCTTTCTTGTTGTAATATGCCATTGAAAATAAGATGTCCTAACATTTCTGGCCAGAAAGTGCAAGGTGAAGATGTTTCAGAAGTGATAAAGGTTTATTCTTATCAATGTACTTCAAAAAACATCACGACAAAACGATGTCAAGGAGCTGGAACAATGTTACAAAGGACAAGGATATAGAAGCAACAAAATGTAATGGTGAGAGCTTGTATTTTTCAATCTTGTACATTTCTTTTACAATTTTATTCCTATCATATAACTTGAATTGTGAAAAAGTGCTCTTAAGACATTGTGCTCTCATTGTGCAGATTCATGTCAAGGTTGTAATTTTATGTGCTCTGAATGGTTGGCTCCCTTGCTTGTGAGTTGTCGTTGTGCAAGTTTACTCCATACTTATTAAGTCATCTATCATAGTATTATAGTTCATTGGTTGATAAAAATGCTATTATGGCCCTCCCAAGGATGATTGGACTGAATTTCAGCATATTCCTTACACATCAGTGTTTCCACTACTTGTGAACATGGATATTTTCAATTTTGAGGTTTTATATGTTGCTTCGTTGTGAAGGAAACTGTGCTTTTTAATGCTCTAGATTTTATTAACAAACGGGGTTTATGTTTTACAGGTCAGGCATTGTGCTATTGAACAAAATCTTATGGCCATTTTGATGACTTATGATGGGACTTGTTGCAAATAGTCCATGCCCAATGATATCAAAATCTTCTATTCATGAAAAGGAAAGAGGAGGGTTTCATATAAATATGGAAGCCTCTCAAATTAGTCTTCCTGAGAATAAGGTGAAAGCTGTTGTTGGGAAACTAGCTAGGGACAGGGCACAAAAAAAACCACCAATTTGTATCTTTTTTGGACGTAATTTGGGTATCTCTCATCTCAAACGTTCTTGTGGTAATATGCCATTGAAAATAAGACGTCCTAACATTTCTGCCCAGAAAATGCAAGGTGAAGATGTTTCGGAAGTGATAAAGGTTTATGCTTATAAATGTATTTCAAAGAACATCAAGAAAAAACGATGTCAAGGAGTTGGAACAATGTTAAAGAGGACAAGGATATGGAAGCAACAAAATGTAATGGTGAGAGCTTGTCTTTTTCAATCTTGTACATTTCTTTTATAATTTTATTCCTATCATATAACTTGAATTGCGAAAAAGTTCTCTTAAGATATTGTGTTCTCATTATGCAAATTCATGTCATGGTTGTAATTTTGTGTGCTCTGCATGGTTGGCTCTCCTGCTTGTGAGTTGTCATGGTGCAAGTTTACTCCATACTTATTAAGTCATCTATCATAGTATTATAGTTCATTGGTTGATAAAAATGCTATTATGATGGCCCTCCCAAGAATGATTGGACTGAATTTCAACTTATTCCTTACACTTCGGTCTTTCCACTACTTGTGAACATGGATATTTTCAATTTTGAGGGTTTATATGTTGCTTCATTGTGAATGAAAAGGTGATTTTAAAGCTCCAGATTTTATTAACAAACGGGGTTTATGTTTTGCAGGTCAAGCATTGTGCTATTGAACAAAATCTTTTGACCATTTTGACGACTTATTATGGGAGTTGTTGCAAATAGTCCATGCCCAATGATATCAAAATCTTCTATTCATGAAAAGGAAAGAGGAGGGTTTCGTATAAAGATGGAAGCCTCTCAAACTAGTCTCCTGAGAAAAAGGTGAAAGCTATTGTTGAGAAACTGGCTAGGGACAGAGCACTAAAAATACCACAAATTTGTGTCTTTTCTGGACGTAATCTGGGTATCTCTCATCTCAAGCGTTCTTGTGGTAACATGCCATTGAAAATAAGACGTCCTAACATTTATGCCCAGAAAGTGCAAGGTGAAGATGTTTTGGAAGTGATAAAGGTTTCCGTTTATCAATGCAATTCAAAGAACTTCAAGACAAAATGACGTCAAGGAGCTCGAACAATGTTAAAGAGGACAAGGATATGGAAGCAACAAACTGTGAAGTGCAGCCTATAGTGCATGTCAAAGAAAACCTCCCAAAAGTGGCTGAGAATATTATGGGTGAAGAATCTTGTGAAAATTGTCAAAGTAGCACAACAGAGAAGGGACAAGATTTAGAAGACACTACACAATCAGATTCAAAGTCATATCATTGTCCTAAAAGCATGGAAACAGGAGAGAAATTTCAAGAATGTGATGTGCATTTTGGGGAAGAGGATTGGTCTAATTTGCCTATGTGGTGTAGCAGTGAAGGAGATTGTGAAGGTGAGATGACCTTTCACTCCTCGTCAACTTTGAAATTGTCAAATTTCTCCCGCAGGAGTGAAGCTAGCTCCTTTTCTGGGAGGGAGAATGAGCCATCATCTTCCATTTAATGTTCTCTGGGTTCAACAGATGCTTCCATTTTCAGTCCCAACCATATGTGAAAGTCATATTTTCCAGCCATGCATTTACAGAAACAGGCTATATCTACAGATATCTCAAGTCATTATGACAAATAAATATTTCCAGCACATTCTTAAACCAAGTCATACAACCAATCTCAACTATATGAGTACTTAAATGTTCGAGAGGGAATGATGGTAATGAAAAAATGCTCAGAAGTACGCAAAATCAATGAAATTGCATCCCTTTTAAAATACAAAGAAATTTCACCCTCAACTCGTACAAATCCTGAATCTTGCCATTTTCCAGGGATAGGAGTTAGTGTTCAGAAAGTCAATTCCATGGCACCCAACAAACCAGATGTTAGTCCAACATTTTTACGTTCTGCCGAAGAATGTTTGGAGGTCTTGGTGGAAATGAACTATTATTAGCTAAAAATTCCACTCTAAAGATAGATTCAAATTCAATGAATATAGGATCTCTTCTAACAGAGGCTTTTGAATGCTCTAAATCTATTTTTCTCCGCAGAGATACTGTTCTGGCTATGCTTTCAAAATTCCAAATACTTATCCAGGCGGGTTGGAAGACGTACAAAGAACAAAACAATCTAGGAAAATAGCAGATATTCCACAAAGATTCAGATAGATTCTCAATGTAAAAATAAAAACAAATAAAAACCCTTATTACTGATTTGGGTTTCTTCGTAGAACCTTCTTACCAGTAACCGATTTCAGTGAAAGCCCAAAATAGATGAGGGTGAAGATACGGATTGTAAGGGCTCATAGCCATCAGCTGCACCACTGTGTAAGGCACTTGTTGTTGCTCTCTGTCCATCGATCTATCCCTCGTGATTCAAACATAACTATAAGAATCAAGTGGGCTATGGCAAAAGCAAGGTAAGTATCTGGAATCTTCTGAGTTGGTGTGAACAGGGGAAAATGTCTGTATTGTGTATGAGTATGTGGAGGGTACAAGCCTGAGAGAAGCCCTAAGCGGTAGAAGAATGCTATCTTCATGGCTTTCCATGATGCAGATCGCTCTTGATGTGTCTTTTCGTCATTATGCA
The DNA here is from genome assembly GCA_031772625.1 of Pinus tabuliformis. NCBI lineage: Eukaryota > Viridiplantae > Streptophyta > Pinopsida > Pinales > Pinaceae > Pinus > Pinus tabuliformis. Next base: position 894,121,569 of record CM062818.1, read on the forward strand.
CGTTTGGGTTGTCTTCACAAATACATGAATCCCAGCAGTGTGATCGTTGCGGATCTTGGTTTCAGGGCAATGAATGGCCATACTGAGATCATGGATCGATCCTCGGCTCAATGATTCTTTCCCGGTTGATGGTGCTAAGAAAGTTTCACGACTTGCAGTGATGTGTTTGGATGAAAATCCTAGCAGTAGACTTGTTATGATGCATGCAGCTGGCAAGGTATCCAAGAATTGGTCAGAAAAAATAAATGCAAATAAAACCATGATTACTAGCACATTTGGGGACAGATAGTGCATAAAACAATTTTTTTCTTCATATTCTAGGGATTGCATATGCTTCATATGCTTCATTCTTCCTGTCTCGAGAATCTCTGTGTTACTTCTATTCATTTTTATTATAAGACGAGCAACCACATTGGCTTTCCACAGTGCTACAGATCTCAACACAATAACTACCTGTGATGTCATTTTAGTTGAAAATAATTAATATTATTTTGTATTAATGGAGAAATGGTTACATAAGTTGTAACGTATCTCCTTAGTTTAGGATTTGTTCCTAGAGTTTAGGAGGTTGTTTGCAACTACCTGATTTCTAGTGATGTACTTAATAATGTAATCATTCATTTGATGAATAGGAGAGCGAACGGATAGAGTCTCTTTTTTGAGTACAGTCTCCAGGTGTAGTACTCACCTGTGAGCTATAACTCCTTCTTTTTAATTCAAATGTGATTTTTATCTTGGTATCAGAGCTCAGAGTAGGGATAACCTTAACTGTTTTTTTTTAGGATGCATCATTGATTACAGAACTGTAGTGGCGGCATTTGTAGAATCAGGTGGACTGCAGTAATACCTGAAGCATAGGTCTCAGATGACTGATCATCTCTGAGCACAAGAAAGTGTTTTCGTGGTTTTGACGCGAACAGTCGCGCCTGTTGGCGCGGATTTGAGGGTGATAAGTGCGCCAGAAAGTACAATTGGCGTGGAAAATCAAGGATTAATCGCACGAATTTCGGGAGACGTGTCGATTTTGTTTCGGGCGCGGACATTTTGATGTCGAAGGAGCGCCAACCTCTTTCTCTTTGAAAAATCTGCAATTTTTGCAGATTGGAGTTTCCCGGCGGTGGCACTTTGAATTTTTCGGCTCTGTTCGGTGGCAGCAGAGCGGAGTAGCCCGGTGGTGGCGTATTGGAGTCCCTGATCTACTCGGTGGAAGCAGATCGGACCTGCCCGGTGGTGGCACATTCGAGCTCTTTGATCTGCTCGGTGGTAGCAGATCGGGCCTGCCCGGTGGTGGTGCATTCGAGCTCTTTGATTTGTTCGGTGGCAGCAGATCAGATTTTCCCAGTGGTGGCGCATTGGAGTTGTTTTGATCTGTTCAGTGGCAGCAGATTAGATTTTCTCGGTGGTGGCGCATTAGAGTTCCTGATCTGTTCGGTGGTAGCAGATCGGACTTGCCCGGTGGTGGCTCATTGAAGTGTTCAGTTGGATAGAAATTTTATCAGTCCAATATGAATAACAATATAGAATCATATCTCCACGAGTCTGGCAAACTCGATGGATCGAATTTCTCCAACTGGAAATTCAAGATGCATACTTTGCTTGAAAGTGCAAATGCATGGTCAATCGTTACACAGAATGAGCTGAGATCAGGAACAACTACACAAGAACAAGATTGGGATAAAAGGGAGAAAAAAGCAAAGGTTATATTGAAGATGTCCATCAAGGACAGTGTTATCCCACATATTAGAGGTTGTAAATCAGCCGCTGATATTTGGACGATGATCAAAAACCTATATGAGACGCAGAATACAAACTGTGTCTTGTCACTCAAAGGCAAGTTGTTTGCATTAAAGATGGAGGAGAATGAGTCCGTTGTTGGATTCATTGCTAGAGTCAAAGACCTGAGTGACAAATTGGGAGCTATCAGAGAGAAAGTTTCTAATTCAGATCTGGTCACGCTCACGTTGAACAGAATGACTGATGAATACCAGATGCTCATCACAGGGCTGTCAGCAAGAGAGAAAGCCCCTGCATTTGAAGAGCTGATAGGGATTCTGCTATAGGAAGAAGAGTGATGACAAAATTTGAAAACTCAGAGCAATGACCTTGCTTTGATGGCAAAAAGGAGACAGTTTAAAGGGAAGCAGCATTAGCAACCGCAGCAGCAGTAGCAGAGAGGAGCCAACACATTTCAAAAGAGACCGTTTAAAGGTATGTCTGCTAATAATTTTACCATTAAGAAATGTTTTTACTGTGGGAAACCTAGACATGAGATTAGAGATTGTTATATGAGGCAGGCAGACAAAGGAAGAAACAAACAGAGAAAATATAAGGGTTACTTCTTTAATGAAGAGGAGGATCATAGCCACGAACTTCGACTATTTGTAGTCGATCGTGCCCTTTCAGCTTCAAAAGGAGATGAGGACGACATATGGTATGTTGACTCGGGCGCATCCTTACATATGACTGGTAAGAAGGATTGGTTTGAATTTCTTGAAGAAACTTCATCTGGGTCGAAAATCTATCTAGGAGATGATAGTGGACATGAGATCAAAGGACATGGTGACATTCCTGTAAAATTACCTAGCGGTGACATTAGACACCTTAAAAATGTATTGTATGTTCCAGGAATTAAGAAAAATTTGGTCTCTGTCTCCATGATTATTGATGAGGACATGCAAGTTCAATTCTTTAAGACTAATTGTGTCATTAAGGATAGCCAGATGGAAACAGTTGCAACAGGAGTGCGCGTGGATAATTTGTACAGACTAGATGTGAAGAGTATGCCATAGCAAGCAATGGTTGCAGCTAGATTGACAGTCGAAAATCTCTGGCATCAGAGATTCGGCCATCTTAATCTGCAAGACCTCATTCTACTTCAGAGAAAAGGTATGGTCGATGGACTCCCTGTATTCCATAATGTTAAGTTGGATTGTGATGGATGTGCATTAGGGAAAATGCATAGAGAAGAGTTCCCTTTGCATGTTAATAGAAAGGAAAGAGACATTTCAAAACTGGTGCATACAGACATCTGTGGACCTATGCAAACTAGGTCATTAGGAGGAGCATATTACTTTCTCTTATTTATAGATGATTGCATTAGATTTTCATGGGTATACTTTCTGAGTAAAAAGAGTCAAGATTTTCAGTATTTTAAAGAGTTTAAATCCATGGTAGAAAACCAGACATGAAAAAGGATAAAAATTCTCCGCTCAGATCAAGGGGGAGAATACAGGTTGGGAGAGTTCATGGATTTCTGTAAGCATTATGGGATTGTGCAACAGTTTAAAGTGCCCCACACTCCACAGCAGAATGGAGTGGTAGAATGAAAGAAAAGAACTCTTTTGGAGTGCGCAAGGAGCATGCTTCAAGGTAAGGGTCTATCAAATGGTCTTTGGGAAGAAGCTATTAACATTGCTGTGTATTTAAAGAATAGGAGTCCTACTAGATGTCTAGCCTTCAAAACCCCTTTTGAAGCATTGTTTGGATTCAAACCAACAGTGAGTCATTTAAGAATATTTGGGTCAAAAGCTTATGCTCATATACCTAAGGCAGATAGGAAGAAGTCAGATCCTAAAGCCCTGAAATGTATATTTGTTGGATATGGCACTGAGTTCAAGGCATATAAGTTATTTAATCTTGTGGCTCACAAGGTTTTTGCAAGCAGAGATGTCATATTTCATGAACATGTTGAAGAAGGAAAGAATGACTCTAACAATGATTGGCACATTCCATTGCTATTGGAAGAAAACAGTGAGGAAGATGAAGAGCAGGAGGAGAAACAAGAAGAAGAAGTAATAGACAATGTAATCAATGAAGATGCAAGCCCAGAAAAGGCTGAAATAAATAGAGTTGAGGTAAGTCCCTTACCAAGGATATCAGGTAGCAAGACTCGATTACCTGCTAAATTGAGAGACTATGCATTAATGTCAAAGATTTTAAACATTGTAGAACCTGCAAATTATGAGGAAGCAAGTAAATCTAATGCATGGAGGGCTGCAATGTATGAGGAAATTGAATCAATAAATAGAAACCATACTTGGGATTTGGTTGAATTGCCTGAAGGTAAAACTCCCATAGGATGTAAATGGTTGTATAAACCAAAAATAAATGCAGATGGGAGTATAGAGAAACTTAAAGCTAGTCTGGTAGCAAAGGGTTACTCACAGCAAGAGGGAATAGATTTCGATGACACCTTTGCTCCTGTAGCCAAATTAAACACCATTAGAATTCTAATTTCCTTAGCAAAAAAACAAAAATGGCAGCTACACCAGCTAGATGTCAAGTCTACATTTCTGAATGGTGACTTGAAAGAAGAAATTTAGTTAGTACAGCCTGAAGGTTTTGTGAAAAAGGGACAGGAACATCTTGTGTGTAAATTGAAAAAGGCACTTTATGGTTTAAAACAGGCACCCAGGTCGTGGTATGAGAAAATTAACTCATTTTTTGTTCAGCGTGGCTTTCATAAAAGCTTGAATGATCCAAATTTGTATACCAATTTTAATAAACAGAGGCAAATGATTTTGATTTCTTTGTATGTACATGATATCAAAGAAATCAAACAGCATATGTCACAAGTGTTTGAGATGAAAGATCTCGGAAACCTTCATTATTGTTTGGGATTGGAGGTATGGAGAGACTCTGGACAAAATTTTCTTACTCAAGGGAAATATGCCAGAAGCTTGTTGGAAAGGTTCAGAATGGAGCAGTGCAGATCAGCAGCAAAACCATTACAGCAGAACTTAAAGTCAAGCACTGACGATGGTACTAAACAGGTGGATGCTACCATGTACAGATAGCTAGTTGGTAGTTTGATATATCTGACTACAACCAGACCAGATTTGGCATATTATGTTAGTGTGTTGAGCCAGTTCATGTCAGAACCACTCGAAAGTCACTGGCTCGCAGCAAAAAGTGTGTTGAGGTATCTTAGTGGTACTAGTAATTATGGCATTTTGTACACTGACACTTCTGATGTTATTCTAGCAGGTTTTTCAGATTCCAATTGGGCAGGTAACTTGGATGATCGAAGATCTATCACAGGTTATGCATTCAGCATTGGATCTGGGGTCATAGCATGGAGCAGAAAAAAGCAGCACACTGTAGCTCTATCTTCATGTGAAGCTGAGTACCAAGCATTATGTGCAGCCACATGTGAAGCTATCTAGTTGAGAAGACTTCTCAACGATGCAGGAGAAGAGCAGAAAGAATCAACTATTATCAAAACTGACAACCAGAGTACCATCAAGCTTGCAAACAATCCAGTCTTTCATAAAAATACCAAGCATATTGATACTCAAGTTCATTTTGTTCGAGAGAAGCAACAGTCAAAAGAGATATGTGTTGAATATTGTAAAACTTGTGATAACATGGCTGATATTTTTACTAAGCCTCTTGGGCATGTAAAGTTTGAATTGTTTAGAGGGATGCTAGGAGTTCAGGATAATCCTTTCTCCATTAAGGGGGGGAGTTGAAAATAATTAATATTATTTTGTATTAATGGAGAAATGGTTACATAAGTTGTAACGTATCTCCTTAGTTTAGGATTTGTTCCTAGAGTTTAGGAGTTTGTTTGCAACTACCTGATTTCTAGTGATGTACTTAATAATGTAATCATTCATTTGATGAATAGGAGAGTGAACGGAGAGAGTCTCTTTGCTTGAGTACAGTCTCCAGGTGCAGTACTCATCTGTGAGCTGTAACTCCTTTTTAATTCAAATCTGATTTTTATCTATTTTAGAAAAGTTCTCAACACAATCGATACCTGTGATGTCATTTTAGAGAAGTTCCTTTTATGTTAGCTATTGTGATTTATGCATGTTGATTTCTGTTGTAGTTTTTTGCTTCCATTTCAGGATATTTTCAAAATCAATCATCCAAATAAAGATGATTAAGAAACATAAATAATAAATATTCACACGGTTTATTTTAGATATTTTTTTTTGAAAAAAAGGTTAATATATTATATATAATCCATCTGAATTATAATCCACAAATTTCCTAGAAACATAACTAATAAATTATTCTAAGTTTCCTAGAAACATAAATAATAAATTATTCACATTACTTATGTTTAACAAAATGACTATAAAAAAATGTTAACATATTATATATAACTCATCTGAATTACAATCTATACTTTTCCGACGCATTAGGCAGAGCATTGCAATAAGCATGGACGTAGTTGATGGCAAAATTGATTTATATATAGTTATCAAACATGATAAAATCTTAACACAAACAGGAGTCTCGCTTCTAAATTAATACCTGTACTTAAAATTTGACAAATACTTTGTTCTCAAATAGGATAAAATCTCAACACAAACATGAGTATGCCTTTTAAATTAATACCTATAGCTAAAGTTTGACAAATACTTTGTTATCAAACTTAGCGGATGAAGAGGCTAAGAATGTAACTTATTACATGCAAATCACAGGAATTGGATTCCAGAATTTTAGAACATATTAACTCTTCTCTTTGATAGGTTCTTCAAGAGTCTTTGATGTAGTTCCAGATGTAACTGATTGAGTTGGAGACATAGGAATATCCCGTGGTGAAAGTCGTCGATTTCCACTGGCAAGGCCTTTTGGAACTGGTTACAAATACATTTAATGCGATCAATAGTAATAGTAACACATTCTACCAAAGCATTGGAAAGAAATAAAATTCACTTTGAAGATAGCAAAAAAAAACCAAAGTTATAAAATGAAAAACCAAAGATATAAAATGTACCTGAGTAGAATCATTAACTTGTGTAGCCATTACATCATCCACCACATCTATAACAATAAGCCATTGAAAAAATTTGAGTTTCATATAACATGTTTGTTAGATAAACTTGACCCTATGGTGAAGCTGAGGTTATGTCAACAGTTATGGTTAACAATTGTGGTTTTGGGTACCTAGTATTGGTGACTCATGGTATTACATGTAGTTGAAGCCCTTAAAAAGCTTGTGTATTCTCCATTGTAGGCAGCCATGGTTGAGCGGTGAAAGCTTAGGTTGTTGGCCGGCTTGGTTGTGTTTTAGCCAAGTACAATAATAGATCTATTGTTGGTTGGTTTTTCCCCAATTGGGGTTTTCCAAAAAATCATGGTGTACATGGTTTGAATGTGTATTTCTTGATTGTTATATTTATTTCTCTTGAACCCTAACAAGTGGTATCAGAACTCTGGTTGGCAAGGGCCCTCGCTAGCTGTTCGAAATGTTTCCATCGACAAAGTAGTGGCGGTAGTGGCACTGGTTGAAGCAATGGCTCGTTGCACAAACCAGCAGTGTTCGTTGAGTGCTGGTTCGATGAGGAGCAAGAAGAAAATGAGGAGGAGGAGCGTGTAAGCCGTGCATGCCCTATCTCTATGTGAGAAGAGGAGGACGTGTTGTTTGTTATGCCATGAGTTGTTGTGTGCTAAGGAGGAGGAGTGTGTAAGCCGTGCATGCCCTATCTTTGTGTGAGAAGAGGAGGATGTGCTGCCTGTTATGCCGTGAGTTGCTACGTGCTGAGGAGGAGGAGCATGTAAGCCGTGCATGCCCTAAACATATTTTTGTTGAGTTCTGCAGAGGAACTTTTAAGAAGGTGGTCTCTGGATTGAAGTTAAATGAATATTGAATGTGCAGAGAATTTGAACATGATGATGCAGTTGCCCCTATTGGCATTGCCATTACACACACATAAAGATATACGATATGGGGTTGTTGCTTCCTATGGCTCCACGCAAACTAGGATTAAGATTGAGATGAACTGTCCGCTCTCAACCAATCATGTGGAGCGTGGATGAACAGGGCTTGCATGCAGATTGTTTTTCCTTTCTTCTCTGCGTTGACTGTTTGAGGAGGAGTACCCTTTGGTATGTGAAGGTGCCGTGTATTCTATGAAGGAAGGCCAAACCCCATCTCTGTGTGAAGTCCTTCATGAACAGAGCTTGAAGAGTCTGCCAAATCTCCATTGAAGGTGAAAATTTTCATGTAAATGGGTGTATGACTGTAAGACCTGGTAAGGCATGTGTACCCCGGTAAATCACTGGTAAAGTCTGAATGTCCACTTGGGTGATATGGGGATGCATGTAGTGGTATGATGAAGCATTTTGAACTAGGACAGCTTGTGAGATTATCAAATACCCTAACATTGACTGGGTAAGGCCTGGAGGTGAGTGGTAGCTGGTTCACTTGGCAGATTTGGCTAGATTTGGCCAATGAAAGCCCAAAGTCAAGTTTAAAGTGGGGATTGTTAGATAAACTTGACCCTATGGTGAAGTCGAGGTTATGTCAACAGTTATGGTTAACAGTTGTGGTTTTGGGCACCTACTATTGGTGACTCATGGTATTGAGCTCATGGTATTACTTGTAGTTGAAGCTCTTAAAAAGCTTGTCTATTCTCCATTGTAGGCAATCATGGTTGAGGGGTGAAAGCGTTGTTGGCCGGCATGGAGTGTTTTAGCCAAGGACAATAATAGATCTATTGTTGGTTGGTTTTTCCCCATTGAGGTTTCCCAGATAATCATGGTGTACATGGTTTGAATGTGTATTTCTTGATTGTTATATTTATTTCTCTTGAACCCTAACAATGTTTTATTTTAGATAAAATGATAGCTATAGTATTGTTTATGTGCTAATAGGCGGCACAACAATTTTGCATAGAGTAGGGAGGAGAAGAGCTTTTGTTTGATTAATCGAAACTCCAACGATCTCACTGTTATTGGTAAAGAGCAGGCATAGCCACGACATTGGCTTTCACTGTTGCCTCAATAGGAGAGCAACACTAGGGGCTTACACTGTCGACTTTTCCATTGGTAACAAAATCAAGGCAGGGATATAAGCCCAATAATTGTGTTACACAATTCTTTGCAAGACTAGAAGAAGAGGCACCTTGCACCGAAGCCATAAGCAGGACCAAAATGGGGATTATGGCAATAGCATACTCCATTGCAATTGAAATTGAAATTGAAATCCTTGCAGACAACTTAACTTTAAATATCTGAAAAAATTCTACACACTGTAAATGTAAATGTAAATGTCTACACACTGTAAATGTAAATCTGAAGCACAGTTGAGAAACTATAAATAAAGATAAACGGTGATAAATAAAAATGAATGAAGATATTTAAATTCCCATTAACATCTGTTTCACTCAATAAATCTAACAGAAATTATACTCAACTAACACTTCCATACAAAAAATACCCTACTAAAAGACTTGTAAGCAATTTTTCTTTAGTGTAAGTTTTGGTGAAGCACCTGCTTTACTGTATAATTGCATACAACCTAACACGCTATTGGACTATGAACACACTAGTGGACTTGGACTATCTAACACACTACTGGACTGGTATCTATGCATTCAATCGAATAATTGAGTTGTACAAGGAGAGTAGAATGATAGGTCGTTTCATTGGTTAGTTAGAGTTCGCGGGACTTGGACTATTTAACACACTACTGGACTGGTATCTATCCATGCAATCGAACAATTGGATTGAACAAGGAGAGTGGAAGGATAGGTCGTTTCGTTGGTTAATTAGAGTTCGCGGTTAATGTTAAGATGAGTTAAAAATGCTACCTGCATGTTTTAGTGCTCCAGTTCGTTCTCATTTTTATTTATTTTTTTGTTTCTTTGGAAGGTGAAGTGAGTCTAATAAATAACTTCTACTTACGTTTTCACAAGTCTAGTTTTTCCTATTTCGGCTCTCCTGTTAATACGTGTACGTGACACAGTAATGTATTATAGATCTCGAGTTTCATATGGAGACGTTCTCTTTAAAGTTTAGGCATCATATAATCGTTGGGATAGTAATCTTAAAGTTTTACTGTATTTAGAATTGTTAATTAAAGTGGTATGTGGATTTGGAATTGTTAACTTACAACAACCTAAAGTGCTACCTAGACTTATAATTGTGAACCTACAATAAACAACACTTGGAATTGTTAACATACAGTAACCTAAAATATTACCTGGACTTGAAAGTGTTACCATTTGATGCCACTCCGTCAAGAGGCATGAAATGGTGCGTGGCCGTCGACTAGCTGTAGGTCGGATAGCCTCGGCTGTTATAACATCCCTATCCCATAGTTCTGGATTTGCTCGAATTGAAGGCAGATGCATTGGCCTTTGTCACAGATGCCATAAGGCCCGCAGGCTCTGAGAAATAGGCAATTCTTACCAGATCGGTCCAGTTCGAAGTCCATACACCAATCTTAAGCATTGCTCCATCAGGGAACCACAGAGACACGGTAGACGCTAAGGCTGCCATAGCTCAGGAATAAAAAGACGATTTGCCTATATTTTCATTGAACGAAACCTACAAATTCTTGCCCGTATAGGCGGCCTCGGGGCCCACTGACGAGGAATTATAAGCAGGGCCTAAGAACACATTGGTAGTCCAGCCCTTGCAACCACAATAAGGCTCCTGGATTGAGTGAGATTGTGTAAAACAAAACCAACCCTCCTGATTCCATAACAAGCTTATGAATTCAGCACAAGATGTATTTTTCGCACAGAACAAAGGTTTTGTGTGTCTCACAAAACAATGAGCAAACTGACAATAGTGGAAAGGTCACGAAAAATGACAGTTATTTGTCTCCACAATTGTTTTAACAAATTTACCAAAACATATTTTTATTTAAAATCTGATGCACTATGTAAACCGTGTTATTGGCACAGACAACTTAGGTTGAATGGATCCGAGCTTTTTGAAGTTCAAACAGTTGACGATTTAGGAACTCATTTAGCTTGTAAGAAACTTATTTGTCGTTGCCGTTCTTTCTGCTTTGTCTGCGTATGCAACAATTTTAAATTGGTAGGCGTTATTTTGTTTGTTGTAACTAAGAGGATTAGGATTATTCGAGTCTTGATTGGTCTTCTATAGTGTGGTATACTGAATATTCCTATAATCACAATTCTCTTATTTAGAAATTTACAAGTTGAGTTTGTATTGTTTTACGAGTTATTGTTGTAAGATCAGGGAAAAGATTAGAGCATTTGCTCAAAGATGTTGCTAGGAGGTCCATAGAAAAGTTGATAATAATGACTTTTGGTAATAAATGCAGTTTGTGTTACCTCATGAATGCAAGTCCATATGTGAGCTTTCAACTCACCATACTTAGCTCATAAGGAAATGAAGCATTGGAGGAAATTAAACGTAAACGCCAAAAGAAACATAGAGAGTAACTAAAGAAAAAAGAACAAAGAATGGGTCCTAGCAACAAGGCGTGATTAGGTACCCATGTACAAACTCTCATAACCGGAGAGAGAGAGAAAAATACATAGGAAAAAACTCCCACCCGAAAAGAGATAAAGATTGTAGTGCTAAAATTATCATGGAGCTAAAATTGTTGATCCCATAACGATCTATTGAATGACAAGAACATAGGTATGCTCCCATGAAGAAGCACGAGATGTTGAAGTACCAAAACTCTGAAGATGCGAGCCACGAAACCTCAATGAGGTGGGTCTACCTCTGAAGTAGGATTGTTGCATAGGCACACAGATGGCAGACACTGTTAACTTCTTTCGAAAAAAAACTTCAAAGAAACTAGACATCAGTAAAGAACCAGAACAAGGCTTCAAACAAAAGCAACAACATTGACCAACAAACAAACAATGAGGTTTGTAAGTATGGAAAATGTCGTACAACACTATTGAAGTTGTCTGAACACTGTCACCATCACACTGATCAAACACAAAATATGAAAATTGTCAACAAAGAAACAACAACAATATCTGTCACCATCTAACTCCCCCCGTCCTCCCCCTCCAAACCACAACTGCAAAAAGAACGAGAATCAATAGTCTTCATTGTTAGCTAATTTCCCTCCCTGAAACACAATTGAGGGAACAATGGCAATCAACAATGAACAACAAATGCAACATGGCAATATGAATTCTATAAGCATTGGTTCAATTGATCCCATGACCATTCATCGATCCATCCACAGTCGATCCCAATGGTTGGCATTGATCCATGATTCATTCTATCACATCTCTTCTGTAATGATCTGAATGTAGGACTTGTAATTGACCAAGAATGGTGATCCTTGGGTAATTTCTTCTGAGAAGGATGTGCACATAGCTCAAATTTTGTTTTTTTAGACTCAAAGTTGGGTGCCACAACATTTTATTATGGAATGACATTACCAACCATGTCATCAATATGTTTATCACAATTAACAGGAAAATTTGCTTCAAGCACCTCATAATTGGATGCAGGTGATGAGGTAGCAACAAGATCATATCTAAAGCCCGTTCTTGATGTCTGCACTACAGGGTTAATAGGAGCAACAACTCCCTGTCCATTCTTCCCAAGTCCTCCTGCAGTATATCCCATTTTTCTCAGTGATCGAGACCCAATACCAATGGTATGGTTTTCAAAACAAGGTGTGACCAAGGCATGTGATGAGTCATTATCATCAACATCAGACCTCTAGCATTCAACATGATCAAGTGTGGAAGAAGGAGAGCTTGGCACCTTCACATCAATTGTCTCCATCTCAAATTTCTAAAGATGACTAACTTCCAATGCAAGTCCCTGCTTAGACTCTTGCAGCATTTGAATGACCTCATCCCTCTGAATTAGTTGGTCAAACAAGGCATCATAATCTTGTTTCAAAAAATGGTATTGCTCCAACATTGTTTCTTTTAAACAATTAACTTCCATCAAGGAGGTCAATCTTCTCTTGAAATTCATCGGCAAGCATCTGGAAATATTTCTTTGTGGTTGTATCTAGATGTTCAACCTTCTAGATTTTGTCAGCGATTGAAGTTTGCAACCTATTTTTAAGAGTTGCATTCTCTACTTGTGATAAAGCTACCACTCACTGCAATTGAATGACCTCATTACTAAGTTCGTTTGTTGTTGTCTTCTCATGAAAGTCCTGCAATCTTTTACCCATCTTGAAAAGACCAAGTCGAAAATGTACTAGCCACAAAACAAGGGTGACGATGAAAACAAAAACTACTTTACGCTTCCAAAAATGATACAAATCAAACTAATATAATTAGATTTAGATAACTAGCCAACAAATAGCAATCACAAACTATCAACCACAAAAACTACTTTACACTTCCAAAAATGATACAAATTAAACTAACATAGTTAAATTTAAATAACTAGGCAACAAACCCCTTCACAAACCGTCAACCACCTGGACATATTGCTATTCTCCAACGAGCATCACTTGCAAATGCTCCTAATATTTAAAAATTCCCTGGAAATAAAAAAGTGCGTGCCCAAAAATAATTTAAGAAAAATCATTAAAGAAAATCCCTACTCACTTTTAGTAATATGTTTCCCCTTTTTTTGAAATCAAAAGCAAACCGTTTTATGAAGTTCCTTTCATTTTCTTGACATGTGGGCATTCTGTTGGAAAATTCCAGGAACTGAGATGGAGTTTCTCAGCGTGGCCTCCAAATTGTGTTGAAAATTGTAGCTATAGAACCGCCTTCAACCAATTGACGTTCCAGAACCAATAAAATGGAAACGCGTGGTCCATCTGTTCCTCGGCCTTTGTCAAATCCTCCCGAGTAGCAACAAATTGAAAAAATAATCAACAGAAAGGGACTAGAAGACGATGTAGCCGAAAATGGATTTGTAACATATGCTTGACTAAAGGTAGATGTCTGACAAAAGAAATTAGACTGTTAGGCTGGGAAAAAATACCACCCTTAGAAGAAGCGTAATATATCTTTGTTTCTGCTGCAAGAGTCGAATGGGAAAGGCTTGCTCTAGTGAGCCCTTTGGTTAATGGAATCCACAGATTGACCAGGAGCACGATGCATCTAACCATATCCTCCTCTCTCCCAAAGCAAGCCGCGAATATCAAACTTAGATCATCGATTTGCAGTAGTCCCACCCGTGTTGTTATACACAAAGAAATCCTTGAAAATGTACATAGAAAGCCTCCATTATATAGTAATGAAGGATCGATTAAGAATAACGACAACTCGATAGATGGAAGTCCCTATATGAGCTTACAACTCACCATAATTAGCTCATAGGGAAGTGAAGCGTTGGAAAAAATAAACTTCAACATACTCATATTAAATATTTATCCATCCCCTCGGGGATGAATGTGTAAAAAAGCATAGAAGAAAAAACAAATAGGAAATTGTTGAAGCATTCATGGGGAACAAGCATAAAAAAACATCATCCCATTATTTTCTCCCCAGGACTTGGGAGTGAAACAAGTAAGGGTAAGTGATAACATTGTTAACTTCATCAATAACTTTATGTGGGAGTGAAATAGATAAGGGTAAGTGATAACATTTTTAAAAAGAGTATAGAAGAAAAAACAAGTAGGAAATCACTGAAGCATTCATGGGGAACAACCATAAAAGAACATCATCCCATTATTTTCTCCCCTGGACCTGGGAGTGAAACAAGTAAGGGTAAATGATAACATTGTTAACTTCGTCAATAGCATTCTGATTGTTTCTTGGCAGGTTGTCAGTTGAAGGAATAACTTGGATGGTAACAGGATATTTGTATGTTGTTCATAGTTCATATTGTTCTCCATGAGGTCAAACACACATTATATTGTGAAACACATTTTCTGTCAAAAAAAGTCTCACAATCCAAGAAATAGACATTTTCTATTAACTTTCCAAATATGTAAGTCATACTCATATGAGGGATTGTAGAGTTTTGAGTATTGGGGAGTCAGTACAAAACATCAACAATTCTGGAGTTTTGGTGTTTGGAATCAATTTTCAAATAGCCTCGCCCGTGTTCTAGCATATTTACAAAGTTAGTAAAATTTCCCAAAATTTGATGCTACATTATTGCCCTTTTTTACATTTTTCTCTCATAACAATACATTCTTATGTCGTAAGGCATTCCCTTTTGAAATGAAATCCCTCCTATCCCACATGTAATATTGTGAACCCTTGATTTTGATGTTAGAAGATTGAAACAACGTCAACCATCCGATTGAAACTACTATTTTCAGTTACAATTCAGTTAAGTGATAGATCCGGTATTGTTAATTACAATTACTTACCATGATAAGCCACCGCTGTGGAGAGGATGAGGCCACTGCTTCACATAAGCTCTTGGTCAGACGTTGCGAGCCTATTCCTCGCCAAACTGGTTTTCTTGGGAGCACTAGTCGGCGAACCCTTTCCGGGAACTCCATTCTCCCCAAACAACTCAGGTTCTCCATTCTCCCCAAATGACACAGGTTTTGTTGCTACTCTCTGTCGAGGTCATGGCAGTGGCTTCTCTGGTTTTTATTCCCGAACTCCATTCTCGCCAAACGACTCAGGTTTTGCTGCGGCTCTCTATTGGGGTCATGACAGTGGCTTCTCTGGTTTTTATCTAGTCTCAGGGAGTCGACTTATATGGACAGTGAGAGTGCTGACTTTTACATTATAGCATACTGTATTGCTTGTATCGGAGTTGTAAACACTGTTGTGAATAAGAAAGAGCCTTATTTCCGTTTCTATTTGCTACAGTCGTCTTTGTATAACAAAAAACTGTTTTATTTTCCGTTTACCACCATTGGGAAGGTGTAGCTCGGACATCTTGGAACTGTTTGAACTAATCTCAGTGCCGCTACAGATTTTTTCCTAGGTTCTCTATAAATATTAAATAGATTTAAAAGAAAAAAAATGAAACTTGATCCTTTCTCGTCAACATAAATTTCTGGTGATTCCTCATTTTCATGATTCATAGAATCTGCAAACGATTATTTCAACTAGCATCGATTGATTTCTCATTTTGATGTAGAAACGTGGGCAAACAGAAGATTGGCATAAACTCACAGTTGCTTCTGGTTAATGCGTACCATTAAAGGTAAACGCTGCACAAGCGAATCGAGAGGTAAACGTAGTTAAATTTATAGGTGTGAAATGACTTTTAATGGATCAAATTGAGGATGATGTGACAATATTATTCTAAGGTTAGTTGACTACCCGAAATATCCCAATGTAAATAAATGTATGACATATAAATTATGTATTTTTTAATACATTTCCGTTAATATAGATTACTAAAAAAATATTAATGTATCTTGTATTCTTTACATTGTATTCTATAGTATAAAGCATATTATATTTATATAAAGCATGTAAGGAAGACCTAATATAAGAAAGTATATAACAAAGAGAAACACAAGACGAGCTCGAAGCATCAATATGCGTAGTATAATTTATAAGTGTGAAAATTGATTATTATGTTATGGATCTAGGATTTTAATTATTCTATTGCAATACCATGGGCCAATACCATGGCTTATCAACACCACATCCCCAAAAACCATAACTTATTTCTAAATCAAAATATTTTAGAAATACTTTATTTTAATTTAATTTTATAACATTTTTAATTAAATCTAAAAGAAAAATGGATATAATTACTTTTGAATTATATCTAAACTCTCTATCCTCACAACTACTAAAATAAGAGAGTCATAAGAGCGCAACTACTAAAAATAGACAGTCATAAGAGCATAACTGTGTAGACAATGGAAGGGAAAAAATCATAATACCATGGGCCATCTAGGATTTTGATTATTATATTATGGATCTAGGATTTTAATTATTCTATTACAATATAATGGGTCAATACCATGGCTTATCAACACCACATCCCCAAAAACCATAACTTGTTTCTAAACATTTTTAATTAAATCTAAAAGAAAAAGGGTTATAATTACTTTTGAAGTATATCTAAACCCTCTATCCTAACAACTACTAAAAATAGAGAGTCATAAGATCATAAATGTGTAAACAATGGAAGACAATGGAAGAATTTTTATGTGAATTTGTTTGCAATAGCTTTCCTGAAAGAATTTTGCACATTTAATAACTTTGCTTCATCAAAATGTATGCAAAAGTTATAAATTTGCGATAATGTTTAAAAACTTATATACAACAACTCATTATTCATTATGTAATTTGACAATGATTTTAATGTTTATATAACCAAATCATATAAAATTTGTTTAAAAAAAAATTATTAAATAAGAAATTATTTAAATATTAAATGTTTATTAAATATTTTAATCAGAATTAAGGATTTTAATTTAAAGAGGGGGCGTATAGATTAATTAAAAAAAAAATATGTGGATGGGTGAGATCAAATAGATGATATTTTATTTTTTATATATCAAAAGGTTAAATTAAATTTTAATAGCTAATTTTTATTTTTTTTTCAAATACTTATATTTCTTATCACTATTGATGTTTAAAACAATAATAAATTTAAAGTAAGATTAAAAAATAGGAGAAAAGTTAATAATTCAAAAGTAACATTAAAAAAATTAAGAAAACAGCTAAAATTAGAGTGAGAAGGAATCATCACTTTAAAAAAAATAGAATTAAATGAAATTTAAAATAAAATAAAATGAAATTTATTTTATTGTAAGAAGATATAATTTCATTTTAAGACCATCAACATTAATTAATTATTTAATTTATTTAATTATATTAATTTATACTTTGCTTGGCTTCATAATATATATATATATATATATATATATATATATATATATATATATATATTATGTAAATAGTCTTCCTTCTTGCATGGAATACTCCCTTTATTTCTCTTTATTTTCTTTTTTTCTTTTACTATGGATTGAAAGGCCCCAGCTTCGTACTTTGGCATTGAAGGTTTCAGTGGGCAAGTATCACTTCAAAGAGTTGCGGTATATTATAATGGAAACAAATTTATTAGAACTGAACAAAGGAATTCAATAAGACCATCATGTTGGATGTTGTAAATGGTGTGCATAATGTTGGATAGCACTTGCATCTTCTTACTCATTGACACAACTGGTTTCCCTCCAAATTCGTAGACAAAGAATAATATGATGCTCAACGATCATATGATGGCCCTTTGAGTGTTTTGGTTACATTATTCTCCTGAAACATTAAAGTGCTCAAGCATATCCAGAAGAAGAAACCAAGCTGGAAAGCATTATCCGTAAAATAAGTTAACCATAAAGAAATTAGTATTCCCATAAATACTCAGTGAATAGGATTTATAAATACAATTTATTAATTGAAATTTAGAATGCAAATCATTTTGATACCTGGAAAAGTGAAATGGATCAAGAAGAGGATAAGTCGAGGGTGATTGAACCAAAACAGTTTATTTTAGTTTATTTGTTGACTACACATTTGGAGTTCCTTTAACTACAACATGCCTCCCTTGAATTTCTAACACCAACTCTGTTATTATAACTTGTAGCTTTGTTCCAACGAACAAAATTATGGAGATAAAATGGCATAAAACCTAAAGAATTCAATCTTAAAAATTGTCATGATTATTATCTCCCATTATCAATAATTCAGTGTCATATAAGGCCAAGAATTTTCTCCACTTACAACTAAGGGAACTAAAGAGAGCCAAAAGAATGATACCACCTTGCTCACAGAAATAAATCCAACCAAAAAGAGGATGTTAGCTTAGCTTAAACAACAGTAGAAAATCCTTTGAAGGATATGCAAATTCAATTCATTGGAAGCAGATAGAGTGTTGAAGACTTACCATACACATTGAGAAGAAAGAAAGATTACAGAAAAAGCCCACAATGGAGGATTGTAGATAACCCTTTTTAACCCTTCTTAGTTCCTCTTTTCATGTTTCCCTTATTCATCTTACTAACGAGGACAACATAAGTCATTGGAAGCAGATAGAGTGTTGAAGACTTACCATACACATGGAGAAGCAAGAAGATTACAGAAAAAGCTCACAATGGAGGATTGTAGATAGACCTTTTTAACCCTTCTTAGTTCCTCTTTTCATGTTTCCCTTATTCATCTTACTAATGAGGACAATATTCTACTCCTCCTCAATACCTGCAATAGTATTTAGTATTGTCTCCTTCTAGTTGAAGTCATTCCATAGCCCGCTATAAATGAGAAGTTTTTTTTGGCAAAATGTCATAGCCAAAAAGTTTCCAAAAACAACAAGACCTATTTAATGCAATGGGCATTGGGTAGTAGGTCTTTATCCTCCACCTACTAATTTTCATCTACAATGATTATTTATATGTCACAACGCTTCTCAAATTTATACCTTACGACGTTTCGTTTGCAACATCTAGTGCAAATGCTAGTTCTATCTTTAGTTACGAATTTATGGATCAATAAAATAAGAACCAAAGGCCCTTCTTCTTTCACAATTTAGTGTTTAACACAGCGTAATAGTTGTTACTATTAGGTACAATTTGTTAAAAAATAATAGATCAACTTGCTAAAGGCATAAATCCTTGATATGAAATTAGCCTTGGGTGTTGTTTACACCAATGGAAAGATGTCAATGAGAATAACAACACTAAAGTGTTGGGAATTACACATGAAAAGTTGTATTCCACATAAAAGATATGTTAATCCTTGAAATAGGCCTTATAAGTTTCAAGACCTTAAATCTCTAAATAAAAAATCACTCTTAAAATAATCTAAAGCAACTCTTGGCTCTAATTTTTCATAGTAAAAAACACCCATAATGATGAAAACATATTTAATGATGTAACTGTATTGCTAGAAATTCACTTTAATAGGATTTAATAAATCTCTCAAGTTAAAATACCATTCATAAATCACATTGGATACTTATGAATTAGAATAAATTACTCCATATTAATCATGTTCAATGTATAAATTTGATAAAATTGTATGCCCTTATGCATTGCACTTTACTTGCACCTATTGTTTCAAAGAAAATACTATTATACCTAACTAAATGACTACATTTAAGAATGAGTGTCAAATTATGATTCTGTTTTTAAGCATTATTCATAACTTTGTGGTGAATGATTAGTTCTACTAACATAATTATTGGTTTCATATTTTTATAAATTGTAGCAAATCAATAATTATTTTGATATAGTTTTGGAAGCATAATTATACTTTGATTTTCATTTGAATAAACAAATTAATAAATTAATAATTTGGAATTTTTTTTTTATAAAACCATGTTTATATTAACTTTAACATTTTCACTATAACTTAATTTATAAAAAATATGAATTTGACATATTTTTATATATTTCATAATTTTTAATTGAAAATGTTATATTAAAAATAAAAGTTTTAGGTAATGAAACATTCAATGATTAAGAAGTAATCTCCTATCATATTCAAGTATAAGTATTTTATCAACTAAGAGAAGCAACAAATAAAATATAATGTGATACCTTAACAACTACCTCACTAAATGAATAAATGAGAAACTTTGACAAAAAAATGACTAAAAGCATGAAATTTATATATATATATTACTCATAATTTATAGTGTGGACCAAGTGTCATTTTCGAATAATGGTCTCAAAGTAATGATACATGTTTAGAAGCTTATTAAATATGAGTTTTATTGTAATGGAAAACTTCAACATGGTATCAAAGCCTTGGCTTAGCTTCAATCCTCATAGTTTCATTGGAGGGAGGTGTTGGATTATTCATTGTACCTCTAGGAATTGATAGCATGGAGTAACCACCACCCCCTAGGAACAAGGGAATAACTACACACTCAATATAGTGTTAAGGATTTGGAAGTTTACTAAGCTAGTGGTTTTTGTTGTAATGCAAAACCTCATATGTGTGTGCGTATGTGTGTGTGCGCTTACTTTTAGTAGTTAAGAGCAATGATTATTATTCTTTCAACCCAGAATCAGTTCATGCAAATGAAATGGTGAGCTTTATTAGATTGGATTTTGACCTTGTTGTTATATATCTATATATATATGAGGCATGTGTGTGATCGTGTTTATGCTATAAGTAAATCTAGCATGTTCTACATTTTGTTTGGTCAGTAATATTATTGTTCGCAATATGCTTGTATTTGTGCTACGCCTAAATCTAGCACACAATAGATTACTTTCAACCTAGAATCATTTCATGCAAATGAAATGATGAGCTTTGATGTATTAGATTTCAACCTGATTATAATATATATATATATATATATATATATATATATAGATATATATATATATATATATATATATATATATATATATATAGTGAGCAGTCATGTGTGTAATCGTGTTTGCGCTATAACTAAATCTAGCATGTGATACATTTCGTTTGGCAAGTGATGTTATTGTTGGCAATATGCTTGTATTTGTGCTACGACTAAATCTAGCACACAATAGATTACTTTCTCCTCGCAATGTACTTTTTTTTGGCTAATAATGTGCTAATGTTTGTGCTACAACGAAAAACAACATGTGCTAGATTTCTCTACAATGTTGTTATTGGAAACTTGTTTGTGTCTAGGCTAGAAGGAAATCTAGCATGTGTGTGCTTGTGTTTGTGCTAGAAGCAAATCTAGCGTGCGTTAGATGTAATGCCCCTGAAATTTAATTTTCAAAAAAATAATGTGAACTATTATTTTAAATGAAGACACCTAAATGGGTTGTAGACATTGTAATAAATATTGCAGACTATTTGATTTCAATAATAATAAATAAATGCTGACAAGGTGCACAATAGACAATGACAGGGTGTACTAGTAAGTCACTTTGTGATGTGAAGGTCACTAGTTTGAAACTCTGTGGGAAAAATTCCAATCATGTTAAGGGTTGGTGTGGCCCAGGCTGGGTGCGATCCCAGAGTGATTTCGACGGCTTAGATGCCCTTGGGTCACGATTTCTCAAGCCATAGGGGAAGCCTAATGTAATCTCTAATGAACATAGACAACTTGATAAACAAAAAATAATAATAAATAAACATATACAAATTGATAAGTGACGTTAATGAGTAGAGATTGTGATTTTATAAAAGAAGACTTCGCTTGAATAATGGAAAATTGTGAAAGAAAAATTTAAAGTCCAAGAATTTTGATTCTTTAAGTAGAAATTCAGATTTGGGACAAATAATAGATTTTAAGGGGTCACCTAGCACAGAGAGGATACAACTTAATGGTGCAACAAGTCCTAAGAAATAAATAACTATTAGTGTAAGGTTTTCTGCATGCTATGAGGCTAGGAGAGATTAATGCTAGGTGCATAAATACTTGAGAAAACGAAGGAGCCTCAAGTTGCGGGAACACATGTAGATGTGCTAAGATGGGGTTGCATCTGTGATTTCCACCATCTATCACTTGAAAGTGAAATCTACAAAACTAATAACAAGAAAGCATGAGGAAGTTGCTTCTATGAAATCACAAACCATGCTTGGGAGTGTCTGGGTAAAGAGATTTTGGGTTATCGATTGACTAAAGATGGGTGGAACATCCCTCATCAATTTGTAATGCCCATATGGTCGCAACTTCATCCAATCCTTATTCCATCCCTAATCAATTTGTACCGCCCATATGGTTGCGACTTCATCCAATCCTTAATGCATGTGTTTTATCATCGACTTTAATTCATTATTATTGATGCTTCATGCAAAAATATTTAGAATTAGATTAGATTCTAATCAATGGCTTAATCCTTGTCTTCTTCTAGAAGTTTCACCGCCAGTTTAATTAATACCCTTTAATTATTTTAATTTCCTAAGTTTAGGCTTAGGCATCCATTAAAAATAATTAATTATTTTAATAAAGCTGTCTTCAGGTGGAATTTCCCAAAACAATTTCTGCATATTCTGGAATACATGTGTCTAAGCCTCCCAACAAATTTTGAATCTTAGACCACATCCGATGCTATTGGAAATCAACACTCCCTCTTAGCGAGGAATGTGCTCTAGTAATGTAACTTGCTGAAGAATCACCCTGACTCTGTAACATCTCTCTCTGCGTCGCTGATGTTTGACATCACTGCCCACCAACTATTGTGCAAATGTTGCATCTGTACTGCTGCTGACCCTGCTACTATCAACATTGCATCTGTACTACAACCCTTGTAAATGTTTCATATGTGTTGCTAATGGCTTTGACACTGCCAATGCAGCATCTACACTACAACCTTCTCCAACTATTGTTGCTACTGCATTAGCAATGGAAAAGCATCCAAAATTATTGAACAAGTGTTCATTACGATGTATCTACTGCTGGAGTTCTAATTGCTGCTAGTCTTTGCATTGTCACTGAAGCCACTGCATTGCTGCTAACTTTGCTCTGTGCCAACTGCATTTCTGCCAACACTAGCTCTACGCTGCTATGATTCTGGTGCTCCTAGCCACTGCAACTGTCACTCCAACACTCCTCTGCATCAAATGACCCTGTCCATCCTGCTAGTTCTGATATGGTCTCCCGTTGAAAGGTATTGATCCAAGAGGCAGACTCATCAAGGATCCTTCCCATCTATAGTTCTTTTGAACTACACTACCATATCACCGCACCTCTCCCCTGGAGATATTTGGGCAATCATGGAAAACTCCTCCTCCTCGATATTTGTGGATGTAGCCTTCAAATCATGCTTCTCGTCTTTGTCCTTCTTCTTGAGAGGACACTAGATAGCATAGTGACCAAGTTTACCACACTTGAAACATTTTATCTTTGAGACATCCTTCTTCTTTCTCCGTTGCTCTTGTTTCCCCTTAGATGTAAGGGATGCTTTCTCTTCCTCCTCCTTGGGCTTCGTCCCATTGTTTCTACTACCATCAAGTTTTCACTTGACTAAGTCTTGACTCATCTCTTCTTGTTGAAGAGCGACCCACATTCATTCCCAATCTGGAAATTTCTCTCTGCCCAGGATACTATGGAAAAACACTTGTCATTCCTAAGAGACTGAATTTAGGGTCAACCTCACCATCTCTGTAGGCTGAGGTGTTGATCCTACAGCTTCAAACTGATGTTAGAATTCCTAAAGCTTTGACAAGAAAAAATCAATGTGTTCCCCTTTCTCCATCCTAGCTTATCTCATCTTCTCCTCCTAGTACATCTTTCGATGCTCGGACGATCCCTGATGCAACATAGCCAAGGCATCCCACATCTGTCGGGAAATATCCTTGCCGACAAGTGACACGCTATGTGATCTCTCACTTTGTCGAGGATCAATCGCTTGGCCTTTGCCATCTCACCCTTGTACTTCTTGAGAAGATCTAGATCTGCGAGTACAAATACCACACTTTCAACTTAGGTTTTGAGGTTCTAATCATCGAGAAGCCATGAGTTCCTTGCCTTCTAGATCACATAGTTGGATGAACCATCTAATTGATCTTGATCTCGCAACCCATGAGCTACCATCTCTGCCAAAAAAATGTCGTACTGCCTCTTCTCTCCTCTGCACAGCTATTAGGCTGGCCTACACACTTCATGCTGAAGTCAATAGATCTGCTACTCTCTTATGCCGCTCAACACTTGAGAAATCGACTTCCCTGGCTAGGAATTCTCTGAGGAAGAAATTCCCTCAAGTGACTCCTTCGTTCTTTTGACATTTTTCTGCCCTAACAACTGCTGCAAAAAATTGCGTCTCCCCAGAAACTACACTGTGTTGAAGCTTTTCTTGCGCTGTTCCGTCTGCCACTAACAAATCTCGATCTAGAAATCTTACCTCTCCTTCACTCACTCATAGAGATATCTTCCACGAAAATCTTGCCCTCCTGGCTTTGATTGCGTAATCCCTCTAGGGATTTGATCTACTGCCTATGCAACACTTCGATTTCCCTCCTCCTCTTCAAAATTGGCTCTTTTGTTCTGCTCCCTTGCTTCACTTGTCCTCTGATACCATGTGAAAATTTGGATGCACAAATATCTACTGCAACAAATGATTATGTTTCTTCTATTTGTTAGTTACTGAACAAAATTATTTATTGTTTCCTACAGTGAACACTGAAACTAATACACTGCAGCCTTCACCATTTAAATAAAATGCAGAAACAAGAAAGAAACACAACACACTACACCGTTATTTTTGGAAAAATGTCCTCGGAAAAACCCAATGGGGGAAAACTTGTGCAACAGCTGAGGGTTTGTATTATTATGCAATAGTTTGTGAATACAATATTTGGATGCGTCTCTGGCTATCCAATACAGAAAATCTCACTGACAGAGAGATAAGTGAGATATAACTCACACTATCACTGGCGATCCATGACTAATCCAGTCACTGAATGATTAACCCCTAGCTTCCTCTACGCAGTTTCTGCGAAATCACTGCACTGCTCTGCGTCATAGCTTCTGGGGACTGCATCACTCCTTTGGGTGATCAATTTTCCTCTGGAAATTCGATTCCTACCCTCCCGGTCTCACACCCTAGCTTTTGGCTCTAAAATTCGACTTCTCCAGGAAATTCGGATCTCCTCTCAGGCTTTGTGTTGCCTCTTATGGATCTCTCTCTGCCTCCTTTGCGATGTATTCTCTGATCCGGAAATCTTCCCCCGGAAACTATCCCTGCCCCTCACTACAAGAAATCACTTCGATCTCTTCTCTAACAAATGTTGCGTTTCCCTTTCTAAGAAATTCGATCTCTTGATCTGATCTGATATTCACCCTATGAGTAACATCAGTTAAAGATTTATTATTTAAAGGTATTACAGACTCATGCATTGGTGTGTGTTTTGTGTTATTGAAACAATGGATCGATCAGATTGCCAATACATAGACAATTAAATGGAAAGACAACAGAGAAATGCAGTAAGAAAACACAGACACAAGAAATTTAATAAGGAGTTCACCCTATTCTCCAGGGCTACATCTCTGGTCCAGCTTTCAGTGGTGGCCTTGTTTTATTGTGTCTTTAAGCAGAGAATTACAATACAGGGACTCAATGCGAGTTCTCTTGAAGTAGGTTTTGCTTGGCAGGGTGGTTCTTGGATTCCCCAAGCCACTAGAGTGCACAGACTCTTCTTATTCCTACCAGCTCTGTGACCTTTTGGTCTACAGTGGAAAGAACCAAATGTGGTGCTCAATCCGAACAGATTCCTCTATGGGATGGCTTGAATCTCTCAAGCTCTCTAGTGCTCGATGTTGCCTTTGGTCAGCTCGGCCCTCTGTCTTCTACTGCTTTGATTTACTTCCTTCTTCTCTGGTTTCTGTCTCTTAGTTTTCAGTCCTCCTCTCGGGGTTCACTCTGACTGACTATAACTGTGTATTCTGTCTTTGTTCATGGATTTTAGCCATTCGTTCCAATGTCTGTTCAGTTCCTCTTATGCCTTTGTCGATTCACCATCTGCAGCTGCACTTGGAGTTCCATGTTCGGCGTCATCATTAGTGCTCAAGGTGTGGCCACATGTCCTCCTCTAAATGGCGCCAGCATGCTTCGTCGGTTCATTTCTTCAGTTACATCGTGGATGAAGTCTTTCCTCCACCGTGGCGGTCAAACAGATTCCAAATCCTTCTAAAATGTGGCATATTCCCTTGTCGATTCCGCTTCCTCCATCAGGCGCAATCTCAGTCGTCCGATCTGGGGCCTCTAGATCCAATGTCATACGTACGTTTCGCGCGGTTGACTTGCTCGACCGATAGCGCGTGATCAACAGTGGTTTTCTCTCACCTCCACTTGCCATGCGTCGATCGATGAATGGAATTGCTCTGCTCTCATCCAAAACCTCTTACCATTCGAGGGCACCCCGATCAATACCGCCGGTTTTCCAGAGTGTGGTCCCCACCTTTGTACTTTAGCACCTTTCGCTTTTCCACCCGCGATTCTTTGGCTCACCATGCGTCTGTGTGCTCGGGCTTCCTCCTTCACAGCCCTGTTCGCCCAGTAATCGTGTATCAAAAATCACCTTATTTTCCCGATCTGGGGCTCCCAGGGGCTACTTAGACCTCCTGCACAGTCTCCATGGGCCTCAGTCAGCGTGCTTTGACCGAGGTCCTCGTCGTTCCACGTTGGCTGCAATTGCCACTGGTTCAAGGGTGTTTTTGATCGTTGTTTTAGATTCTTTAGAGATTTGTTCTAACCTGATATAGTCATGGTTCTTTTACAGTCTTCTACGGATCCAATTCGGATCATGATCTCTCTCTGATATATTTCCCAAATGCCCATCAAGCCTCCTATTATAATATTCTCTTTGAGAACCAATGACCCAGATTAGATTCTAATTAATGAATTATATCATTTTGGCTTGATCCTCGTCTTATTCTAGAAGTTTCACCCCTATTTTAATTAACACCCTTTAATTATTTTAATTTCCTAAGTTTAGACTTAGGCACCCATTAAAAATAAATAATTATTTTAATAAAACTGACTTCGAGTGGAATTGCCCAAAATGATTTTTGGGTATTCTAGAATACATGTGTCCAAGTCTCCTTGCCAATTTTGAAGCTTAGAGCACATCTGATGCTACCAGAAATGAACACATCATACAATACTCAAATCTGAAATCCAAGGCTGCCATAGAGTTTAGAACACTCAAAATCCCCTTTCTAGGCTCTTCTTAAGCTCCAAAAGGTTAAAAACTGAGCAAGATATGGCTCTTGGAACCAAGCTCTAATATTTGCCTTGAAAATTGATAAAACCTTCTAATTGTTCTACGAATTCCGGCTTTACACAGTTCGCTTAGTGAAAATTTTAGCTGGGAATGACGAGATTCTTGTTGCAAAAGGTGTAAATTTTGGCCTCTTTAATTCTGTCAATAACCTCCTTAAGCGCCAAAATAGGGTCATATTATGCCATGTCATCGGGGCTAACTGCCCACTCCCGTTGGCTTAGCTCCCTGCTCTGAAGGTAATGTATCACCCTAATAAATTATTTCTCATATGTGTTTTTCCTTGCTCAAGGGCCTTTAAGGAACCTCATCTCCCTTAAAGCCCTGATGGATTTTTATTTCAAAGCCAAGTGTTTGCAAATGAATGTTTAAAAGCCATGCCCCCTACCTCTTTGTCTTTCTAATTGCTCCCTAATTAGGTTGGAAATGTGCTTTTCCCTTTTGAAAGAAAAATATTTGGGATGGATTTTAAAATAATTGAATATCTCTAGATTGTTTGTGGTTGTTTAAAAAGGTTGAAGTTTAAGTCTCTCGGTGGACTAATATGATTATTTAGAAGGGAGAGATATTAGTCTTGTTGAATTCCATCTTGGATGGTGTGTGAATGCTTCAGGTGATGGGAGATTCAAACTTGGTCATTGAGCAGATCTTTAAGAAAAAAAATTGGAATACATGCTTCAGAATTCAACATTTCAAGGAGCTTAAAAAAATGTCAAAATAAGCTTTGTTGATATTAATACCCCTTTGAAAAGTAAAATTACTCTATGGTTGGCTTTAGGTAATAAGTTTTGACTTGGGATAATTAGCTAAAATGAGGATGGTTTAGTCGAAATAGATACTAGTTGTGCAAAATAAATCTAGAGTCATTTTCTCACATTTTCATTATTGCACCTATATAGTGCAAGACTTATCTATAGTGAAGCCAAATTGACATCAAAAGTCCTCTTGGTCAAAGGGTACATTGGAAGATTATTTGAAAGAATGGTTGGTGGACAAGTTAGTAAAGCAATATGAAAGTTTCCATTGGTGGGTGTTGTGCTTCTTTTTCCCCAAAAACTTTTTATTCATATTAGATATCGCAAAGAAGAGGCTAAAAAAATTAGGGACAAATTCACAACCTTGTCCACTTTTCTTGAGGTAGCCTTAGAAAAACATGTGTGAAAGCTTCAGGTGATGGGAGATTCAAATTTTTCAATTAATCAATCCCTCAAGAAAACTTGTGTGGAGGGCATGCCTCAAGATATCCAAGAGTCCAACATCCTAAGGGAGCTTAATAAAAGAACATATGAACTATAGAAACAAACATCTCACCCTATTGGGTTTTTAGTCTATATGAATTTTTTAATGTGTGGAGTTTGATTTCATGAAATTTCATTTTTTTTTTCTTGACATAGATTATAGATGTACATATAAGAGGGATTTTCTTTTTTCATAAATGAAGATTGGTTGTAGGTAGCTTCAAGATGATGATAGACATATATACTAGATGAATTTTATTTTTATATAATGGAGGAATGGTTATAAATAGCTTCGAGCTACATGATTAATTAAATTATTAAACATTTTTTAGTTTGGATGTGTATAGAAGTCAAAAGACTTGTGAAAGAGTGGTAAGTCTATTAGGTGATATTTAAGGTGGACTGAAAAACCAAGCACACTCCTTTCAAATTTAACAACATGTATTCCGATTTTTTATAATTTCATGTGGGCATAGTATACCCAAAATCTATGACCATTTTGACGACTTATGATGGGACTTATTGCAACAAACAGTCCATGCCCAATGATATCAAAATCTTCTATTCACGAAAAAGGAAGAGGAGGGTTTTGTATCTATTTCAGGACGTAATCTAGGTATGTCTCATCTCAAGCATTCTTGTGGTAATATGCCATTGAAAATAAGACGTCCTAACATTTCTGCCCAGAAAGTGCAAGGTGAAGATGTTTCGAAAGTGATAAAGGTTTATTCTTATCAATGTACTTCAAAAAACATCAAGACAAAACGATGTCAAGGAGCTGGAACAATGTTAAAGAGGACAAGGATATAGAAGCAACAAAATGTAATGGTGAGAGCTTGTATTTTTCAATCTTGTACATTTCTTTTATAATTTTATTCCTATCATATAACTTGAATTGTGCAAAAGTGCTCTTAAGACATTGTGTTCTCATTGTGCAGATTCATGTCAAGGTTGTAATTGTATGTGCTCTTAATGGTTGGCTCCCCTGCTTGTGAGTTGACATCGTGCAAGTTTACTCCATACTTTTTAAGTCATCTATCACATTATTATAGTCCATTGGTTGATAAAAATTTTATTATGATGGCCCTCCCAAGGATGATTGGACTGAATTTCAACGTATTCCTTACACTTCAGTGTTTCCACTACTTGTGAACATGGATATTTTCAATTTTGAGGGTTTATATGTTGCTTCATTGTGAAGGAAAATGTGCTTTTTAATGCTCTAGAATTTATTAACAAACGAGGTTTATGTTTTGCAGGTCATGCATTGTGCTATTGAACAAAATCTTATGACCATTTTGACGACTTATGATGGGACTTGTTGCAAATAGTCCATGCCCAATGATATCAAAATCTTCTATTCATGAGGGTTTAATATAAATATGGAAGCCTCTCAAATTAGTCTTCCTGACAATAAGATGAAAGCTTTTGTTGAGAAACTGGCTAGGGACAGGGCACAAAAAAAACCACCAATTTGTATCTTTTTTGGACGTAATCTGGGTATCTCTCATCTCAAGCATTCGTGTGGTAATATGCCATTGAAAATAAGACGTCCTAACATTTCTGCCCAGAAAGTGCAAGGTGAAGATGTTTCGGAAGTGATAAAGGTTTATGCTTATCAATGTACTTCAAAGAACATCAAGACAAAACGATGTCAAGGAGCTGGAACAATGTTAAAGAGGACAAGGATATGGAAGCAAAAAAATGTAAAGGGGAGAGCTTGTATTTTTCGATCTTGTACATTTCTTTTATAATTTTATTCCTATCATATAACTTGAATTGCGAAAAAGTTCTCTTAAGACATTGTGTTCTCATTGTGCAGATTCATGTCATGGTTGTAATTGTCCATGCTCTAAATGGTTGGCTCTCCTGCTTGTGAGTTGTCATCCTGCAAGTTTACTCCATACTTATCAAGTCATCTATCACGGTATTATAGTTCATTGGTTGATAAAAATGGTATTATGATGGCCCTCCCAAGAATGATTGGACTGAATTTCAACTTATTTCAGATTTTATTAACAAACGGGGTTTATGTTTTGTAGGTCAGGCATTGTGCTATTGAACAAAATTTTACGACCATTTTGACGACTTATTATGGGAGTTGTTGCAAATAGTCCATGCCCAATGATATCAAAATCTTCTATTCATGAAAAGGAAAGAGGAGGGTTTCGTATAAAGATGGAAGCCTCTCAAATTAGTCTCCTGAGAAAAAGGTGAAAGCTATTGTTGAGAAACTGGCTAGGGACAGAGCACTAAAAAAACCACCATTTGTATCTTTTATGGACGTAATCTGGGTATCTCTCATCTCAAGCGTTCTTGTGGTAACATGCCATTGAAAATAAGACGTCCTAACGTTTATGCCCAAAAAGTGCATGGTGAAGATGTTTCGGAAGTGAGAAAGGTTTCTGTTTATCAATGCAATTCAAAGAACTTCAAGATAAAATGATGTCAAGGAGCTGGAACAATGTTAAAGAGGACTAGGATATGGAAGCAACAAACTGTGAAGTGAAACTTGTAGTGCATGTCAAAGAAAACCTCCCAAAGTGGCTGAGAATATTATGGGTGAAGAATCTTGTGAAAATTGTCAAAGTAGCACAACAGAAAAGGGACAAGAGTTAGAAGACACTACAGAATTAGATTCAAAGTCATATCATTGTCCTAAAAGCATGGAAACAGGAGAGACATTTCAGGAAAGCGATGTGCATTTTGGGGAAGAGGACTGGTCTATTTTGCCTATGTGGTGTAGCAGTGAAGGAGATTCAGAAGGTGACATGACCTTTCACTCCTCGTCAACTTTGGAATTGTCAATTTCTCCCGCATGAGTGAAGCTAGCTCCTTTTCTAGGAGGGAGAATGAGCCATCATATTCCATTTAATGTTCTCTGGGTTCAACAGATGCTTCCATTTTCAGTCCCAACCATATGTGCAAGTCATATTTTCCAGCCACACATTTACAGAAATAGGCTATATCTACAGATATCTCAAGTCATTATGACAAATAAATATTTCTAGCACATTCTTAAACCAAGTCATACAACGAATCTCAACTGTATGAGTACTTAAATGTTCCAGAGGGAATGTTGGTAATGAAAAAATGCTCAGAAGTACGCAAAATCAATGAAATTGCATCCCTTTTAAAATACAGAGAAATTTCACCCTCAACTCGTACAAATCCTGAATCTTGCCATTTTCCAGGGATAGGAGTCAGTGTTCAGAAAGTCAATTGCATGCCACCCAATGAACTAGATGTTAGTCCAACATTTTTACGTTCTACCGAAGAATGTTTGGAGGTCTTGCTACAAATGAACTATTATTGGCTAAAAATTCCACTCTAGAGATAGATTCAAATTCAATGAATATACGTTCTCTTCTAACAGAGGCTTTTGAATGCTCTAAATCTATTTTTCTCCGCAGAGATACTGTTCTGGCTATGCTTTCAAAATTCCAAGTACTTATCCAGGCAGGTTGGAACACGTACAGAGATCAAAACAGTCTAGGAAAATGACAGATATTCCACAAAGATTCAGATAGATTCTCAATATAAAATTTTAAAAAATAAAAACCCTTATTACTGATTTGGGTTTCTTCATAGAAACTTCTTACCAGTAACCGATTTCAGTGAAAACCCAAAATAGATGAGGGTGAAGATCTGGATTGTACGGGCTCATAGCCATCAGCTGCACCACCGTGTAAGGCACTTGCTGCTGCTCTTTGTCCATTGATCTCTCCCTCATGATTCAAACATAACTATAAGAATCAAGTGGGCTATGGAAAAAGCAGGGTAAGTATCAGGAATCTTCTGTGTTGGTGTGAACAGGGGAAAATGTCTGTATTGTGTATGAGTATGTGGAGGGTAAAAGCCTGAGAGAAGCCTTGAGCAGTAGAAGAATGCTATCTTCATGGCTTTTCGGGATGCAGATCGCTCTTGATGTGTCTTTTCATCATTATGCACGTTTGGGTTGTCTTCACAAATACATGAAATCCGGCAGTGTGATCGTTGCGGATCCTGGTTTCAGGGCAATGAATGGCCAGACTGAGATCGTGTATCGATCCTTGGCTCAATGATTCCTTCCTGGTTGATGGTGCTAAGAAATTTTCACGACTTGTAGTGATGTGTTTGGATGCAAATCCTAGCGGTAGACTTGTTATGTCGCATGTGTTGAAATATTAATTTCCCCTGCGCGTCATCATTTCCGGAAAACCACTTGTTTTATATCGCACCGCCTTCATGCATAAGTGGTATCTGTCAGAAGGGCTCCGATCACCTCGATTGAGCGACGCGTGTCCGTTGTACGGCTCCAAAACCGCCCATCCCTCGGCCAGTAAAGCTCATGTGAATTGGGCAAGCGATATTCGTCCGATTGCAAGGATGGATGATGACCGTTGATTGAAGTCAAAGATGCATACAGGCCTGAACATGACGTGACGTGAATGTTTTTGTTTTGACCATAGAAGTAATTAATGTAAATATTAATGTGATAGGTAAAATGTTTGTAAGAGTTTTAATTTTATTGTTTTTAATTTACGAAAGGTATGGGCACAAAAAAAACATATAAGTTATGTTTTGCTTTAGTGGTTGACTTTTGTAATGGAACGAAACACACAACTCGTGCGAACAAAAAAAAACCTAGGGTCTCTTGTTATTGAAATGCACAGCAGTGCATAAGAAAAGTGTTGTTCATTGTAATGTAATGAGAATGGAATGCGCAGCAGCGCATGTGAAAGTTTTTTTTTTGTTCATTTGAACATGAAATGTGAAGAAACACAACAGAGTAAATGAACAAAGATTTTACGCACAGCAGCGCTGGGGCAAAAATTGTTCAGGCAAAGACAGAGAATTTTTTTTTGTGGAATCAAAGTGTTTTTGTGTAAATCCCTTTGTGAGAGGAAGAAGTCTGTAACAGGCAGTCTTTTATTAATGAATACAAAAGGTTTTTATGTGTGTGGTAAATCCCTGTCTTCAACAAACAAATTTTTTTTGGTTTCCTGGGTTAAAACAAAGCATTGTTTCTCTGTTCATTTTGTTTGAAATTATCAGAAATTTCCATCATGGTATCGGAGTAGATCCAGGCTCTTTGAAGGTGTCAAAGAAGCTGAAGGAAGGATTCTTACTGCAACAACTTCTCTAGCAGAGTGAAGACTCAGTCAAGAAAGGATCCAGGTATTTCTCAGATTAGTTTTTGTGTTACTGCTGAAGAAACAGTCAGTATTTTTAAATACACAGTTAAATATTTGAAGCATAGCTGAGAGTGCAAGGAATGGCCAGCACCAGCACTAGCATGGGTATGTTTAATACTCAGCTCCCACAGTTTAATGGGAAAAACTATGACTATTGGGCAATAACCATGAGAACCCTGTTTGCTTCTCAAGATTTATGGGAATTAGTTGAAGATGGTTTTGAAGAACCAGCAGATGAAGATGAGTTTAATAGGTTAACTCAGGCAGAGAAAGATTTGTTGAAGAGCAATAGGAAGAAGGATTCAAAAGCCCTCGTATTTTTATATCAAGCAGTGCATGAGAGTGTATTTCCAAGGATAGCAGCAGCCAATACATCCAAAGAAGTATGGCAAACTCTCAAGACAACCTATCAAGGCATGGAGAAAGTGAAGACAGCAAAACTACAGTTGCTGAGGAAAGATTTTGAGAATCTGTGCATGAAGGAGTCAGACAATATTGACTCATTCTTCACACATGTGATTGGTCTGGTCACACAAATAAGATCTCATGGAGAAATTCTTGAAGAAAGGAGGATTGTGGAGAAACTATTGAGGGTCCTACCCTCAAAGTTTGATGTGATTGTCACCACCATAGAAGAGACAAAGGATCTCTCAAACTTTTCAGTTGATGAACTTCATGCATCACTGATAACACATGAGCAGAGGTTGAGTAGAAATGAAAACTCATATCTAGAGCAAGCCTTCAAGACCCAGATGTCCT
Source organism: Pinus tabuliformis (assembly GCA_031772625.1). Taxonomy (NCBI): domain Eukaryota; kingdom Viridiplantae; phylum Streptophyta; class Pinopsida; order Pinales; family Pinaceae; genus Pinus; species Pinus tabuliformis. The sequence continues at coordinate 894,155,994 of CM062818.1, forward strand.
TTGGAAGAGGAAGAGGTCAAGGCAGAGGAAAAAAGAGAGAAAGAGGCAGAAGCCAAAATAGAGGTGGAAGAAACAGTCCAGCAAATGCTCAAGGAAGAGGCAGCAATCCAAATCAGAACCAAGGCCAAGGCAGCAGCCAAAAAAGTGGACAACATCATGTTCAAGGACAAAGGTATGAAAAATCCAATGTCCAATGTTATTATTGTAAAAAATATGGGCATTATGCAAATGAATGTAGGAAGAAACAACAGGATAGGAATAATGGATCTAGTGCAAATATCACTAGAGAAAATATCAGCCAAGATAATGTGCTGTTAGCTTGTAATATGGTTGAAACAAACAATGATGATATATGGTTTCTAGACTCCGGTTGCAGCAACCATATGACAGGAAACATAGCCCTGTTTTCTGCTCCAGATCAGAGTGTGAAGTCACAAGTCACACTTAGGACTGATAGTAAAATTTATGTTATGGGAAAAGGAGAAGTAAAAATATTTACAAAGAAAGGTGAAAAGAAAACCATAGCAGATGTCTATTATGTTCCTGTAATGAAGTGTAACCTCTTAAGTATTGGACAGCTTGTTCAAAAGGGTTACAATGTTTTCTGTGTGAATGATGTATGCACCATCATGGATAGAGCACCTAGCAAACGATGTATTGTTGAAGTGAATATGACGAGGAACAGGATGTTCCCTCTCAGAATAAGGGCAGATTTGAAAAATAAAGAAGTAATTGCAGCAGTTACCCAAGAGGCTTTCCTAAGCGTACCAAAGGATGAAAATTGGTTGTGGCACTTGAGATTTGGGCATCTCAACTTTGGAGGTCTTAACTTGTTGAGTAGAAAAGGAATGGTAAGAGGATTATCATTGATAGAGAAACTAGACAGCCTTTGTGAAGGTTGCATCTTGGGGAAACAACATAGAGAAAGTTTTCCATCAGGGAAAAGAATCAGGGCAAAAACACCCTTAGAAATTGTCCACTCAGACTTATGTGGACCGATGCAAACTCCATCACTAGCAGGCAGCCAATATTTTCTAACATTCATTGATGATTTCACCAGAAAGACTTGGGTTTGTTTCCTTAAAAACAAAAGTGAACTGTTTGAAAAATTTCGAAATTTTAAAGCACTTGTGGAAAACCAAAGCAAGCTGCATATCAAAGTTCTGAGAACTGATAGAGGAGGTGAGTATATCTCCAAGGAATTCCTACGGTTTTGTAGAGAAAATGGAATACATAAACAGTTTACCACAAGGTACACTCCGCAACAAAATGGAGTAGCTGAAAGGAAGAATAGGACCATCATGGATATGGCGAGGAGTATGTTGAAGGCAAACCATTTGCCAAATGATTATTGGGCTGAAGTTGTACATTGTGCAGCGTACATTTTGAATAGGTGTCCAACAAAAGCAGTCATGAACAGAGTGTCGGAAGAAGCATGGAGTGGGAGAAAGCAAGGAGTCACCCACATGAAAGTTTTTGGATGTGTAGCTTATGCACACATTGTAGATCAGCTAAGGAAGAAGTTGGACAGCAAAGGGGAGAAACGTATTTTCATTGGATACAGTGAGGAATCCAAAGCTTACAGGTTGTATATCCCATCTACCAAGAAGTTTTTGTGAGCAGAGATGTTCAATTCATTGAGGAGGAAGCTTGGGATGGAAGCATAGAGAAAACAGTGAATGTTAAAAATTGTTTGTCTCATGATGAAGATGATGAGGAGATGGCTGAAATACATCCCCAAATAGCAACGCCAACACAAGGACAGAAAGGAACACCCTTGAGGAGAAATGAAAGTGCTTCTCCAAGCACACCACAAGGAGGAAATTCAAGTGCATCTTCAAGCACTTGTACACCAAATGAAAGAGGTAAGAAGTTCAGAAATTTAAGTGACATTTATGAGCAAGAGGCAGCAAATGAAGGTATGAATTCTTTGTTTGCATTATATTGTCATGTTGATGACCCTATTCATTTCAAAGATGTAATTAAGGATAAGAAATGGATAGAATCTATGGATGAGGAGATCAATGCCATAGAAAGAAACAAGACATGGGATTTGGTTGAACTACCAAAAGGAAAGGAAGTCATTGGAGTTAAATGGGTCTACAAGACCAAGAGCAATGCTGAAGGCAAAATAGAAAGACACAAAGCAAGGCTGGTTGTCAAGGGATACAAGCAGCAGTATGGGAGAGACTATGAGGAAACTTTCGCACCGTTTGCAAGAATGGAAATCGTGAGAGCAGTGTTGTCCATAGCAGCACAAAACAAGTGGAAAGTTTACCAAATGGACGTGAAGTCAGCATTCCTAAATGGAGTGTTAATGGAAGAGGTTTACATTGAGCAACCTCTAGGCTATGAGAAGAAAGGCCAAGAACACAAAGTATGCAGATTGAAGAAAGCTCTTTATGGGCTGAAGCAAGCACCAAGAGCATGGTACAGTAGGATAGATTCCTATCTACTGGAAAATGGATTTGAGAAGTGTGAGGGAGAACCCACCGTCTACATCAAAGAAAATGATGGTAAAATTTTAATTGTTGTGTTATATGTTGATGATGTTATTTTTACAGGTAATGATGACTACCTCATTGAAAATTTCAAAACAATCATGAAAGAAGAATTTAAAATGATTGACATGGGTTTGCTAAGATACTTCTTAGGAATAGAAGTAGATCAAAATGAAAATGGGATTTTTATCTCACGGGCAAAATATGTTAATGAAGTATTGGAAAGATTTAACATGCAAGACAGCAAGGCAGCAATCACTCCCACAGTGATGGGATTAAAACTCAGCAAAGAGGACAACAGCAAGGATTTTGATCCTAGTTTGTACAAGAGTATAGTTGGCAGCCTTATGTATTTAACTGCAACTAGGTCGGATATAATGTTTGATGTTAGTTTAATTTCCAGATTCATGGAGAGGCCAAAAGAAGCACATTGGCAGGCAACAAAAAGAATTTTGAGGTATGTTAAAGGTACTAAAAGATTTGGGATTTTATATACTACTTCAGAATGTTCAGATTTAATTGGATACATTGATAGTGATTGGGCTGGAAGTGTAGATGATCGGAAGAGCACATCCGGTTATGTTTTTCACATGGGTTCAGGAGCTATTTCATGGGCTTCTAAGAAACAGCCTATTGTAGCATTGTCTACAGCAGAGGCAGAATATGTGGCAGCTACAGTAGCAGCATGTCAAGCAGTTTGGATGAGAAGAGTATTAAGGAGCTTAGGCCAAGAGCAGGCAAATGGAACGGTGATTTTTTGCAACAATAGCTCAGCTATTGCATTATCCAAGAATTCTATGTTTTATAAGAGAACGAAACACATTGACACAAGGTTTCATTATATCAGGGAATTGGTGAACAATGGTGAAATTGTTTTAAAACATTGCAGGACTCAGGAACAGGTTGCAGACATTCTGACCAAGCCATTGGACCAGAAAAGTTTTGAATTTTTGAGGAAATGTATGGGTATGACTGATAAACCAGCAGTTGAAATTAAAGGGGAGTGTTGAAATATTAATTTCCCATGCGCTTCATCATTTCCGGAAAACCACATGTTTTATATCACACTGCCTTCATGCATAAGTGGTATCTCTCAGAAGGGCTCTGTTCACCTCGATTGAGCGACGCGTATCCGCTGTACGGCTCCAAAACCGCCCATCCCCGGGCCGGTAAAGCTCGTGTGAATTGGGCAAGCGATATTTGTCCGATTGCAAGGATGATGATGACCGTTGATTGAAGTCAAAGATGCATACAGGCCTGAACATGACGTGATGTGAATGTTTTTTTTTTTGACCGTAGAAGTAATTAATGCAAATATTAATGTGATAGGTAAAATGTTGGTAAGAGTTTTAATTTTATTGTTTTTTAATTTACGAAAGGTATGGGCACAAAAAAAAACATATAGGTTATGTTTTGCTTTAGTGGTTGACTTTTGTAATGGAATGAAACGCACAACTCGTGTGAACAAAAAAAAACTCAGGGTCTCTTGTTATTGAAATGCACAACAGTGCATAAGAAAAGTGTTGTTCATTGTAATGTAATGAGAATGGAATGCACATCAGTGCGTGTGAAAGTTTTTTTTTGGTTCATTTGAACATGAAATGTGAAAAAACGAAGTAGAGTAAATGAACAAATATTTTACGCACAGCAGTGCTGGGGAAAAAGTTGTTCAGGCAAAGACAAAGAATTTTTCTTGTGGAATCAAAGTGTTTTTGTGTAAATCCATTTGTGAGAGGAAGAAGTCTGCAACAGGCAGTCTTTTATTAATGAATACAAAAGGTTTTTATGTGTGTGGTAAATCCCTGTCTTCAACAAACAAATTTTTTTTGGTTTCCTGGGTTAAAACAGAGCATTGTTTCTCTATTCATTTTGTTTGAAATTATCAGAAATTTCCATCAGCATGCAGCTAGCAAGATATCTAAAATTTTCCTGATATCCAAGAATTGGTCGCAAAAAATAAATGCAAATAAAACCATGCTTACTAGCACATTTGGGGACAGATAGTGCATAAAACAATTTTTTTCTTCATATTCTGGGGATTGCATATCTATGCTCAGTGCAAGTTTCATTCATCTCATCTGGAGAATCTTTGTATTATTAGCACATTTGGCGCCACAGAGTGCAAAAGGCCATTTTTTCTTCATATTCTGGGGATTGCATATGCTTCATATGCTTCATTCTTCCTGTCTGGAGAATCTCTGTGTTACTTCTATTCAATTTTATTATAAGACGAGCAGCCACATTGGCTTTCCACAGTGCTACAGATCTCAACACAATAATTACCTGTGATGTCATTTTAGAAAAGTTCTCAACACAATCGATACCTGTGATGTCATTTTAGAGAAGTTCCTTTTATGTTAGCTGTTGTGATTTATGCATGTCGATTTATGATAAAATCTTAACACAAACAGGAGTATGCCTTGTAAATTAATACCTATACCTAAAATTTGACAAATACTTTGTTATCAAACTTAGCAGATGAAGAGGCTAAGAATGTAACTTATTACATGCAAATCACAGGAATTGCATTCCAGAATTTTAGAACATATTAATTCCTCTTTGATAGGTTCTTCAAGAGTCTTTGATGTAGTTCCAGATGTAACTGATTGAGTTGGAGACGTAGGAATATCCCGTGGTGAAAGTTGTCGATTTCCACCGGCAAGTCCTTTTGGACTTGGTTACAAATACATTTAATGCGATCAATAGTAATAGTAACACATTCCACCAAAGCATTGGAAAGAAATAAAATTCACTTTGACGATAGTAAAAAAAAACCAAAGTTGTAAAATGAAAAATCAAAGATATAAAATGTACCTGGAGTAGAATCATTAACTTGTGCACCCATGACATCATCCGCCACATCTATAACAATAAGCCATTGAAAAAAATTGAGTTTCATATAACATGTTTGTTAGATAAATTTGACTCTATGGTGAAGTTGAGGTTATGTCAATAGTTATGGTTAACAGTTGTGGTTTTGCGCATCTAGTATTGGTGACTCATGGTATTACATGTAGTTGAAGCCCTTAAAAATCTTGTGTATTCTCCATTGTAGGTAGCCATGGTAGAGCGGCGAAAGCTCAGGTTGTTGGCTGGCTTGGTTGTGTTTTAGCCAATGACAGTAATAGATCTATTGTTGGTTGGTTTTTCCCCAATTGGGGTTTTCCAGATAATCATGGTGTACATGATTTGAATGTATATTTCTTGATTGTTATATTTATTTCTCTTGAACCCTAACAAGTGGTATCAGAGCTTTGGTTGGCAATGGACCTGGGTAGCTATTCGAAATGTTTCTATTGACGAAGTAGTGGCGGTAGTGGCACTGGTTGAAGCAATAGCTCGTTCCACAAACCAGCAGTGTTCGTTGAGTGCTGGTTCGATGAGGAGCAAGAAGAAGAAAATGAAGTCTGAAGGTTTTGCCAAGGTCTGGTTCGATGAGGAGCAAGAAGAAAATGAGGAGGAGCGTGTAAGCCATGCATGCCCTATTTCTGCGTGAGAAGAGGAGGACGTGTTGCCTGTTATACCGTCAGTTGCTGTGTGCTGAGGAGGAGGAGCGTGTAAGCTATGCATGCCCTATCTCTGCGTGAGAAGACGAGGACGTGCTGCCTGTTATGCTGTGAGTTGCTGCGTGCTGAGGAGGAGGAGCGTGTAAGTTGTGCATGCCCTAAACATATTTTTATTGAGTTCTGCAGAGGAACTTTTAAGAAGGTGGTCTCTAGATTGAAGTTAAATGAATATTGAATGTGTGGAGAATTTGAACATGATGATGTAGTTGCCCCTATTGGCATTGCCATTACACACACATAAAAAAATATAATACGGGGTTGTTGCTTCCTATGGGTCCCCGCAAACGAGGATTAAGGTCGAGATTACCTGTCCACTCTCAACCATTCATGTGGAGCGTGGATGAACAGGGCATGCACGCAGATTGTTTTTCCTTTCTTCTCTACGTTGACTATTTGAGGTGGAGTACCGTTTGCTATGTGAAGGTGCCGTGTATTCTATGAAGGAAGGCCAAACCCCATCTCTGCGTGAAGTGTTGCATGAGCAGAGCCTGAAGAGTCTGCCAAATCTCTGTTGAAGGTGAAAATTTTCATGTAAATGGGTATACGACTGTAAGACCTGGTAAGGCATGCGTACCCCGGTAAACCACTGGCAAAGCCTGAATGTCCACTTGGGTGATATGGGGATGCATGTAGTGGTATGATGAAGGATGTTGAACTAGGATAGCTTGTGAGATTATCAAATACCCTAACATTGACTGGGTAGGGCCTAGAGGTGAGTGGTGGTCGGCTCACTTGGCAGATTTGGCTAGATTTGGCCAAGGAAAACCCAAAGTCAAGTTTAAAGGGGGGATTGTTAGATAAACTTGACCCTATGGTGAAGTTGAGGTTATGTCAATAGTTATGGTTAACAGTTGTGGTTTTGGGCACCTAGTATTGGTGACTCATGGTATTACATGTAGTTGAAGCCCTTAAAAAGCTTGTGTATTCTCCATTGTAGGCAGCCATGGTTGAGCGGTGAAAGCTCAGGTTGTTGGCCGACTTGGCTGTGTTTTAGCCAAGGACAATAATAGATCTATTGTTGGTTGGTTTTTCCACAGTTGGGGTTTTCCAGATAATCATGGTGTACATGGTTTGAATGTGTATTTCTTGATTGTTATATTTATTTCTCTTGAACCCTAACAATGTTTTATTTCAGATAAAATGATAGCTATAGTATTGTTTTATACTCTAAATATGCAGGTGAAAAGGAGTTTGAACTTACTCTGACATGTGCTAACAAGCGGCACAACAATTTTGCAGAGAGTAGGGAGCAGAAGAGCTTTTGTTTGATTAATCGAAACTCCAACGATCTCAGTGTTATTGGTAAAGAGCAGCCATAGGCACATGACATTGGCTTTCACTGTTGCCTCAATGGCAGAGCAACACTAGGGGCTTACACTATCGACTTTTCCATTGGTAACAAAATCAAGGTAGGGATATAAGCCCAATAATTGTGTTACACAATTCTTTGCAAGACTAGAGGAAGAGGCTGCTTGCACCGAATTTGTTGGTCCAGCCATTAGCAAGACAAAAATGGGGATTATGGCAATAACATGCTCCATTGCCATTGAAATTGAAATTGAAATATCTGAAGAAGCCTTAACCTTAAATATCTAAAAAAATTCTACACACTGTAAATGTAAATGTAAATGTCTACACACTGTAAATGTAAATCTGAAGCACAATTGTGAAACTATAAATAAAGATAAATGGTGATAAATAAAAATAAATGAAGATATTTAAACTCTCATTAACATTTGTCTCAATCAATAAATCTAACAGAAATTATACTCAACTAACCCTTCCATACAAAATTTACCCTACTAAAAGACTTGTAAGCAGTTTTTCTTTAGTGTAAGTTTTGGTGAAGCACCCGTTTTACTGTATAATTGCATACAACCTAACACGCTATTGGACTATGAACACACTAGTGGACTTGGACTATCTAACACACTACTAGACTGGTATCTATGAATTCAATCGAACAATTAGGTTGAACAAGGAGAGTAGAATGATAGGTCGTTTCATTGGTTCGTTAGAGTTCGCGGGACTTGGACTATTTAACACACTACGGGACTGGTATCTATCCATGCAATCGAACAATTGGGTTGAACAAGGAGAGTGGGAGGATAGGTCGTTTCATTGGTTAATTAGAATTTGCGGTTAATGTTAAGATGAGTTAAAGATGCTACCTGCGTGTTTTAGTGCTCCAGTTCGTTCTCATTTTTATTTATTTTTTGTTTCTTTGGAAGGTCAAGTGAGTCTAATAAATAACTTCTACTTACGTTTTCACAAGTCTAGTTTTTCCCATTTCGGCTCTCTCGGATCTCGAGTTTCATGTGGAGACGTTCTCTTTAAAGGTTAGGCATCATGTAATCGTTGGGATTGTAATCTTAAAGTGTTACTGTATTTAGAATTGTTAATTAAACTGGTATTTGGATTTGGAATTGTTAACTTACAACAACCTAAAGTGCTACCTAGACTTATAATTGTGAACTTACAATAAACAACACTTAGAATTGTTAACATACACTTCCAACAAATAACACTTAGAATTGTTAACATACAGTAACCTAAAATATTACCTGGACTTGAAAGTGTTACCATTTGATGCCACTCCGTCAAGAGGCATGAAATGGTGCGTGGCCGTCGACTGGCTGCAGGTCGGATAACCTCGGCTGTTATAACATCCCTATCCCATAGTTCTGGATTTGCTCGAATTGAAGGCAGATGCATTGGCCGTTGTCACAGATGCCATAAGGCCCGCAGGCTCTGAGAAATAGGCAATTCTTACCAGATCGGTCCAGTTCGAAGTCCATACACCAATCTTAGGCATTGTTCCACCAGGGAACCAGAGAGACACGGTAGACGCTAAGGTTGCCATAGCTCAAGAATAAAAAGAAGACGATTTGCCTATATTTTCATTGAATGAAACCTACAAATTCTTGCCCGTATAGACGGCCTCGGGGCCCACTGACGAGGAATTATAAGCAGGGCCTAAGAACACATTGGTAGTCCAGCCCTTGCAACCCCCATAAGGCTCCTGGATTGAGTGAGATTGTGTAGAACAAAACTAACCCTCCTGGTTCCATAACAAGCTTATGAATTCAGCACAAGATGTATTTGTCGCACAGAACCAAAGTTTTTGTGTGTCTCACAAAACAATGAGCAAAACTCACAAGAGTGGTAAGGTCACGAAAAATGGCAGGTATTGGTCTCCACAATTGTTTTAACACATTTACCAAAACCTACACTAAGTACATGTCATCGGAGCATATCTCAAAACATATTCTTATTTAAAATCTGATGTACTATGTAAACCGTGTTATTGGAACAGACAACTTAGGTTGAATGGATGCGAGCTTTTTGAAGTTAAAACAATTGAAGTTAAAACAATTGCCGTTCTTTCTGCTTTGTCTGCATATGCAAAAATTTTAAATTGGTAGGTGTTATTTTGTTTGTTGTAACTAAGAGGATTAGGATTATTCGAGTCTTGATTGGTCTTCTGTAGTGTGGTACACTGAATATTCCTATAATCAAAATTCTTTTATTTAGAAATTTACAAATTGAGTTTGTATTGTTTTATGAGTTATTGTTGTAAGATAAGGGAAAAGATTAGAGCATTTGCTCAAAGATGTTGCTAGGAGGTCCAGAGAATATTCTTATAATCAAAATTCTTTTATTTAGAAATTTACAAATTGAGTTTGTATTGTTTTATGAGTTATTGTTGTAAGATCAGGGAAAAGATTAGAGCATTTGCTCAAAGATGTTGCTAGGAGGTCCAGAGAAAAGTTGATAATAATGGCTTCTGGTAATAAATGCCTAATGCAGGTTTGTGTTACCTCATGAATGCAAGTCCCTATGTGAGCTTACAACTCACTATACTTAGCTCATAAAGAAATGAAGCGTTGGAGGAAATTAAATGTAAACACCAAAAGAAACATAGAGAGTAACTAAAGAAAAAAAGAACAAAGAATGGGTCCTAGCAACAAGGCCTGATTAGGTACCCATGTACAAACTCTCATAACTGGAGAAGGAGAGAAAAACACATAGGAAAAACTCCCACCTGAAAAGAGATAAATATTTTAGTGCTCAAATTATCATGGAGCTAAAATTGTTGATCCCATAACGATCTATTGAATGACAAGAACATAGGGATGCTCCTATGAAGAAGTACGGGATGTTGGAGTACCAAAACTCTGAAGATGCGAGCCATGAAACCTCAATGAGGTGGGTCGACCTCTGAAGTAGGGTTGTTGCAGAGGCACACAGATGGCAAACACTGTTAACTTCTTCCAAAAAAAAAACTTTAAAGAAACTAGACATCAGTGAAGAACCATAACAAGGCTTCAAATAAAAGCAACACCATTGACCAACAAACAAACAATGAGGTTTGTAAGTATGGAAAATGTTGTACAACACTCTTGAAGTTGTCTAAACACTGTCACCATCACACTGATCAAACACAAAATATGAAAATTGTCAACAAAGAAACAACAACAATATCTGTCACCATCTAACTCCCACCTTCCTCCCCCTCCAAACCACAACTGCAAAAAGAACAAGAATCAATAGTCTTCATTGTTAGGGAATTTCCCTCCCTGAAACACAACTGAGTGAACAATGGCAATCAACAATGAACAACAAATGCAACATGGCAATATGAATTCTACAAGCATTGGTTCAATTGATCCCACGACCATTCATTGATCCATCCACAGTCAATCCCGATGGTTGGCACTGATCCATGATTCATTCTATCACGTCTCTTTTGTAATGATTTGAATGTAGGACTTGTAATTGACCAAGAACGGTGATCCTTGGGTAATTTCTTCTGAGAAGGATGTGCACATAGCTCAATTTTTGTTTTTTTAGACTCAAAGTTGGGTGCCACAACATTTTAATATGGAATGACATTACCAACCATGTCATCAATATGTTTATCACAATTAAAAGGAACATTTACTTCAAGAACCTCATAGTTGGATGCAAGTGATGAGGTAGCAACAAGATCATATTCAAAGCCTGCTCTTGATGTCTGCACTACAGGGTTAATAGGAGCAACAATTCCATGTCCATTCTTCTCAAGTCCTCCTCCGGTATATCCCATTTTTCTCAGTGATTGAGACCCAATACCAGTAGTATGGTTTTCAAAACAAGGTGTGACAAAGGCATGTGATGAGTCATTATCATCAATGTCAGGCCTCTAGCATTCAACATCATCAAGTGTGGAAGAAGGAGAGTTTGGCACCTTCACATCAATTGTCTCCATCTCAAATTTTTGAAGATGACTAACTTCCAATGCAAGTCCCTGCTTAGACTCTTGCAGCTTTTGAATGAACTCATCCTTCTGAATTAGTTGGTCAGACAAGGCATCATAATATTGTTTCAAAAAATGGTATTACTCCAACATTGTTTCTTTTAAACAATTAACTTCCATCAAGGAGGTCAATCTTCTCTTGAAATTCATCGACAAGCATCTTCAAATATTTCTCTCTTGTTGGATCTAGATGTTTAACCTTCTTGATTTTGTGAGCGATTAAAGTTTGCAACCTAATTTTAAGAGTTGCATTCTCTGCTTGGGATAAAGCTACCACTCACTGCAAGTAAATGACCTCATTACTAAGTTCGTTTGCTGTCGTCTTCTCATGAAAGTCCTACAACCTTTTACCCATCTTGAAAAGACCAAGTTGAAAATGTACTAGCCACAAAACAAGGGTGACAATGACAACAAAAACTATTTTACGCTTCCAAAAATGATACAAATCAAATTAATCTAATTAGATTTAGATAACTAGCCAACAAATAGCAATCACAAACTATCAACCACAAAAACTACTTTACACTTCCAAAAATGATACAAATCAAAGTAACCTAGTTAAACTTAAATAACTAGCGAACAAACCCCTTCACAAACCATCAACCACATGGACATATCGCCATTCTCCAACTAGCATCACTTGCAAATGCTCCTAATATTTATAAATTCCCTAGAAATAAAAAAAATGCGTGCCCAAAAATAAAGAAGAATCATTAAAGAAAATCCCTGCTCACTTTTAGTAATATGTTTCCCCTTTTCTGAAATCAAAAGCAAACCGTTTTATGAAGTTCCTTTCATTTTCTAGACATGTGGGCATTCTGTTGGAAAATTCCAGGAACTAAGATGGATTTTCTCAGCATGGCCTCCAAATTGTGTTGAAAATTGTAGCTACACAACCGCCTTCAACCAATTGATGTTCCAGAACCAATAAAATGGAAACGCGTGGTCCATCTGTTCCTCGGTCTCTGTCGGCGATGGAAATCAGCAAAACTTCACATGAAACCTGCGTTGCTCACATCATTTTCAGTTTGAGCTCTGATGCATTGAAATGCTGACTACGATCTGCAGAAGACGATCAGTACCCGTCCCACGCAGCTCTGCCAGATCCACCAATTGATACTTGCATCGATCCTCAAATGTGGCACCAACTTACAATGGTTTCATTGTCCTCATAAACAATTAGCAAGGCATTTACCAAGAACATGCTCTGCAATCTTCCCCAGTTTGAGTTGGATCTGGCAGTCAAGATGAAGAGTAGAAGGAGAAGCGCATACAATAAATATGCTCTGGATAGCAACAAATTCAAAAAAATAATCAACAGAAAGAGACTGGAAGACAATGTAGCCGAAAAGGGATTTGCAACATATGCTTGACTAAAGGTAGATGTCTGACAAAAGAAATTAGACTGCCGGGCTGGGAAAAAATACCACCCTCAGAAGAAGCGGAATATATCTCTGTTTCCGCTGCAAGACTCGAATGGGAAAGGCGCACTCCAGTGAGTCCTCTGGTTAATGGAATCCACAGATCGACTAGGAGCACGATGCATCTAACCATATCCTCCTCTCTCCCAAAGCAAGCCGCGAATATCAAACCATATCCTCCTCTCTCCCAAAGCAAGCCGCGAATATCAAACTTAGATCATCTATTTGCAGTAGTCCCACCCGTGTTGTTATACACAAAGAAATCCCACAAAAACTGAGAATCAAGAAAAATTGAGATCTATATTAGATTAGATGGAAACCATCATCTCTCATACAGATATGTAGATCTGGAATAAAAAAATTTGAGAATACACTTAAAAAAAACATTTAAATCATTAAAAAAATGTGAAAGTCCAAAAGGGTATTTAGCATGGCAGCTTGCTCTGATATTATATAAAAGTATTCTATTACTCACAATCCTCTGTTAATGTATATAGAAAGCCTCCATTATATAGTAATGAAGGATCGATTAAGAATAATGACAACCCGACAGATGCAAGTCCCTATATGAGCTTATAACTCACCATACTATGTGACCTTACAATTCACCATACTTAGCTCATAGGGAAGTGAAGCATTGGAAAAAAAAAACTTCAACATACACATATTAAATATTTATCTATCCCCTTGGGGATGAATGTGTAAAAAAACATAGAAGAAAAAACAAGTAGGATATTGCTATAGCATTCATGGGGAACAAGCATAAAAAAACATCATCCCATTATTTTCTCCCTAGGACTTGGGAGTGAAACAAGTAAGGGTAAGTGATAACATTGTTAACTTCATCAATAACTTTATGTGGGAGTGAAACAGATAAGGGTAATTGATAACATTGTTAAAAAAAGTATAGAAGAAAAAACAAGTAGGAAATCGCTGAGGCATTCGTGGGGAACAACCATAAAAAAACATCATCCCATTATTTTCTCCCTTGGACTTCAGAGTGAAACAAGTAAGTGTAAATGATAACATTGTTAACTTCATCAATAGCATTCTGATTGTTTCTTGGCAGGTTTTCAGTTGAAGGAATAACTTGGATGGTAACGGGATATTTGTATGTTGTTCATAGTTCATTTTGTTCTCCATGAGTTCACACAAAGTTGCAACCGTTGATTCAAAATGATTAACGACAACAATCTAAACATTTGAATTTCCCCAACACGAGGCTTCCCAAGTTATCTACACATTTGAATTTCCCCAACACTAGGCTTCCCAAGTTATCTACACATTTGAATTTCCCCAACACTAGGCTTCCCAAGTTTTATGACGAATCATTTAACACACATTATATTCTGAAACACATTTTCTGTCAAAAAAATTCCGTTTTTCAATACCATTTCTTTTCTTTGTATAAAATCTCACAATACAAGAAATAGACATTTTCTATTAACTTTCCAAATATGAAAGTCATACTCATATGAGGGATTGTAGAGTTTTTAGTATTGGGGAGTCAATACAAAACATCAACAATTCTGGAGTTTTTGTGTTTGGAATCGATTTGCAAATAGCCTCACCCGTGTTCTAGCATATTTACAAAGTTAGTAAAATTCCCTGAAATTTGATGCTACATTATTGACCTTTTTTACATTTTTCTCTCATAACAATACATTTTTACGCCGTAAGTTCCCTTTTGAAATGAAATCCCTCCTATCCCACATGTAATATTCCAAACCCTTGATTTTCATGTTAGACGATTGAAACAATGTCAACCATCCGATTGAAACTACTATTTTCAGTTACAATTCGGTTAAGTGATAGATCCGATATTGTTAGTTACAATTACTTACCATGATAAGCCACCGCTGTGGAGAGGATGAGGCCACTGCTGCACATAAACTCTTGTTCAGACGTTGCGATCTTATTCCTCACCACATTGGTTTTCTTGGGGGCACTAGTTGGTGAACCCTTTCCAGGAACTCCATTCTCCCCAAACGACTCAGGTTCTCCATTCTCCTCAAACGACCCAGGTTTTGTTGCTGCTATCTGTCGAGGTCATGACAGTGGCTTCTTTGGTTTTTATTCCGGAATTCCATTCTCCCCAAATGACTGATGTTTTCATGCGGTGCTCTACCGAGGTCATGACAGTGGCTTCTCTGGTTTTTATCTAGTCTCAGGGAGTGTCTCAGGGAGTCGACCATGCCCCCGATGCATTACAAATTTTGGTTAATATGTTTACCTCTGCTATATGATGATTATTTATAAACTGTGATAGCCGAATGGTTCTTTGTTAAATTTTCTTTATGGGAATTTCCTGTTTTTGAATATTCTTCAATAACGCGTAATATTTGATTCATAGTAGGATGTCCAGATTGCTTATTATAATTGTTTTCTTGTTAGAAACACTCCTGTTTCAGTCTTATATGGACAATGAGAGTGTCAACTTTTACATTATAGCATACTGTATATTGCTCTTACCGGAGCTGTAAACACTGTTGTGAATAAGAAAGAACCTTATTTCTTTTTCTATCTGCTACAGTCGTCTTTGTATAACAGAAAACTGTTTTATTTTCCGTTTACCACTATTGGGAAGGTGTAGCTCGAACATCTCGGAACTGTTTGAACTAATCCCAGTGCTTTTCCTAGATTCTCTATAAATATTAAATAGAGTTAAAAGAAATAAAAATCCAACTTAATCCTTTCTCGTCAACATAAATTTCTGGTGATTCCTCATTTTCATGGTTCATAGAATTTGCAAACAATTTTTTCAACTAGCATCGATTGATTTCTCATTTTGATGTAGCAAAGCGCGCACCCAGAAGATTGGCATAAACTCACAGTTGCTTTTGGTTAATGCGTACCATTAAAGGTAAATGCTGAGTAGTTAAATTTATACGTGTGAAATGACTTTTAATGAATCAAATTGAGGATGATGTGGTAGTACTATTCTAAGGTTACTTGACGACCTCGAATATCCGAGTGTAAATAAATGTATGACATATAAATTATATATATTTTTAATACATTTCCGTTAATATAGATTACTAAAATAATATTAATATATCTTGTATTCTTTACACTGTATTCTATAGCATATTATATTTATATAAAGCATGTAAGGAAGACCTAATATAAGAAAGTATATAACTAAGACAAACACAAGACGAGCTGGAAGCATCAATACGTGTAGTATAATTTATAAGTGTGAAATTTGATTATTAGGTTATGGATTTAGGATTTTAATTATTCTATTGCAATACCATGGTTTATCAACACTACATCCCCAAAAACCATAACTTGTTTCTAAATCAAAATATTTTAGAAATACTTTATTTTAATTTAATTTTATAACATTTTTAATTAAATCTAAAAGAAAAAAGTTTATAATTACTTTTGAAGTATATCTAAACTCTCTATCCTCACAACTGCTAAAATAAGAGTCATAAGAGCACAACTACTAAAAATAGAGAGTCATAAGAGCATAACTGTGTAGACAATGGAAGGGAAAAAAATCATAATACCATAGACCATCCAAGCTTTTGATTATTATGTTATGGACCTAGGATTTTAATTATTCTATTACAATACCATGGGTCAATACCATGGCTTATCAACACCACATCCCCAAAACCATAACTTCTTTCTACATCAAAATATTTTAGAAATACTTTATTTTAATTTAATTTTATAACATTTTTAATTAAATCTAAAAGAAAAAAGGTTATAATTACTTTTGAAGTATATCTAAACCCTCTATCCTAACAACTACTAAAAATAGATACTCATAAGAGCATAACTGTGTAAACAATGGAAGACAATGGAAGAATTTTTATGTGCATTTGCTTGCAATAGGTTCCCTGAAAAGATTTTGCACATTTAATAATTTTGCTTCATCAAAATGTTTACAAAAGTTATAACTTTGCGATAATGTTTAAAAACTTATATACAACAACTCATTATTTATTATGTAATTTGACAATGATTTTATTGTTTATATAACCAAATCATATAAAATTTGTAATAATGGTTAAAAAAAATTATTAAATAAGAAATTATTTAAATATTAAATATTTTAATCAGAATTAAGGATTTTAATTTAAAGAGGCGCCATATAGATTAATTAAAAAAAATATGTGGATTAGATCAAATAAATGATATTTTATTTTTTATATATCAAAAGGTTAAATTAATGTTAATAGTTAATTATTTTTTTATTATTTTATTTCAAATACATATATTTCTCATCATTATTGATGTTTAAAACAATAATAACTTTAAAGTAAGATTAAAAAATAAGAGAAAAGTTAATAATTCAAAAGTAACATTAAAAAAAATTAAGAAAACAGTTAAAATTAGAGTGAGAAGGAATCATCACTTAAAAAAAATAGAATTAAATAAAATTTAAAATAAAATAAAATGAAATTTAATTTATTGTAAAAAGATATAATGTCATTTTAAAACCATCAACATTAATTAACTATTTAATTTATTTAATTATACTAATTTATACTTTGCTTGGCTTCATAATATATGGGAATATATATATATATATATATATATATATATATATAGTCTTCCGTCTTGCATGGAATACTCCCTTTATTTCCCATTATTTTCTTTTTTTCTATTACTGTGGTGTGAAAGGCCCCGGCTTCGTACTTTGGCATTGAAGGTTTCAGTGGGCAAGTATCACTTCAAAGAGTTGTGGTATATTATAATGGAAACATATTTATTAGAACTGAACAAAGGAATTCAATAAGACCATCATGTTGGATGTTCGAAACGGTGTGCATAACGTTGGATAGCACTTGCATCTTCTTACTCATTGACACAATTGGCTTCCCTCCAAATTCGTAGACAGAGAATAATATGATGTTCAATGATCATATGATGGCCCTTTGAGTGTTTTGGTTACATTATTCTCCTGAAACATTAAAGTGCTCACCCATATCCAGAAGAAGAAACCAAGCTAGAAAGCATTATGCGTAACATAAGTTAACCATTAAGAAATTGGTATTCCCATAAATACTCAGTGAATAGGATTTAGGAATACAATTTATTAATTGAAATTCAGAATGCAAATCATTTTGATACCTGGAAAAGTGAAATGGATCAAGAAAATGATAAGTTGAGGGCGATTGAACCAAAACAGTTTATTTTAGTTTATTTGTTGGCTGCACAGTTGGAGTTCATTTAACTACAACATGCCTCCCTTGAATTTCTAAGGTCAACTCTGTTATTATAACTTGTAGCTTTGTTCCAACCAACAAAATTATGGAGATAAAATGACATAAAACCCAAAGAATTCAATCTTAAAAATTGTCATGATTATTATCTCCCATTATCAATAATTCAGTGTCATATATGTCCAAGATTTTTGTCCACTTACAACTAAGGGAACTAAAGAGAGCCAAAAGAATGAATACCACCCTACTAACAGAAATAAATCCAACCAAAATGAGGATGTTACCTTAAACAACAGCAGAAACTCCTTTGAAGAATATGCAAATTGAAGTCATTGGAAGCAGATAGAGTGTTGAAGACTTACCATACACATTGCGAAGCAAGAAGATTACAGAAAAAGCCCACAATGGAGGATTGTAGATAACCATTTTTAACTGTTCTTAGTTCTTGTTTTCATGTTTCCATTATTCATCTTACTAACGAGGACAACATTCTGCTCCTCCTCAATACCTGCAATAGTATTTAGTAGTGTCTCCTTCTAGTTGAAGACATTCCATAGCCCACTATAAAGGAGAAGTTTTTTTTGGCATGTCATAGCCAAAAAGTTCTTCCAAAAACAACAAGAACTATTTAATACAATGGGCATTGGGTAGTAGGTCTTTACCCTGCACCTACTAATTTTCATCTTCAATGATTCTTTATATGTCACAATGCTTCTCGAATTTATTCCTTACGGCATTTCCTTTGCAACATCTGGTGCAAATGCTAGTTTTATCTTTAGTTACGAATTTATGGATCAATAAAATAGGAATAAAAGGCCCTTCTTCTTTCACAGTTTATTGTTTAACACATCATAATAGTTGTTACGATTAGGTACATTTTGTTAAAAAATAATAGATCAACTTGCTAAAGGCATAAATCCTTCATATGAAATTAGCCTCGAGTGTTGTTTACACCAATGGAAATATGTCAATGAGAATAAAAAACACTGAAGTGTTCGAAATTACACATGAAATGTTGTATTCCACATAAAAAAAATATGTTAATCTTGGAAATAGGCCTTATAAATTTCAAGACCTTAAATCTCTAGATAAAAAAATCACTCTTAAAATAATCTAACTCTAATTTTTTATAGTAAAAAACACCCATAATGATGAAAACATATTTAATGATCTAACTATATTGCTAGAAATTCTCTAAAGTTAAAATACCATTCATATATCACATTGGATACTTATGAATTAGAAGAAATTACTCCATATTAATCATGTTCAATGTATGAATTTGATAAAATTGTATGCCCTTGTGCATTGCACTTTACTTGCACTTAGTGTTTTAAGGAAAATACTATTATACCTAACTAAATGACTACATTTAAGAATGAGTGTCAAATTATGATTCTGTTTTTAAGCATTATTCCTAACTTTGTGGTGAATGATTAGTTCTACTAACATAATTATTGGTTTCATATTTTTATAAATTGTAGCAAATGAATAATTAATCTGATATAGTTTTGGAAGAGTAATTATATTATGATTTTCATTTGAATAAACAAATTAATAAATTAATAATTTGGAATTTTTTTTTTATAAAACCAAGGTTATATTAACTTTAACATTTTCACTATAACTTAATTTATAAAAAAATATAAATTTGACATATTTTTATATATTTCATAACTTTTAATTGAAAATGTTATATTAAAAATAAAAGATTTAGGTAATGAAACATTTAATGATTAAGAAGTAATCTTCTATCATATTCAAGTATACGTATTTTATCAACTAAGAGAAGCAACAAATAAAATATAATGTGATACCTTAACAAATACCTCACTAAATGAATAAATAAAAAACGTTGATGAAAAAAGGAATAAAAAGATGAGATTTTAATAATATTTCTATTATTTATATATATATCATAATTTATAGTGTGCACTATATATATATATATATATCTCATAACTTATAGTGTGGACTAAGTGTCATTTTTTCATAATGGTCTCAAAGTAATGATACATGTTTAGAAGCTTATTAAATATGAGTTTTATTGTAATTGAAAACTTCAACATGTTATCAAAGCCTTGGCTTAGCTTCAATCCTCATAGTTTCATTGGAGGGAGGTGTTGGATTATTCACTGTACCGCTAGGAATTGATAGCATGGACTAACCACCACCCCCTAGGAACAAGGGAATAACTACACACTCAATATAGTGTTAAGGATTTGTAAGTTTACTAAGCTAGGGGTTTTTGCTGTAATGTAAAACCTCATATGTGTGTGTATGTGTGTGCGCGCCTACATTTGGTAGTTAAGAGCAACGATTATTATTCTTTCAACCCAGAATCAGTTCATGAAAATGAAATAATGAGCTTTATTGTATTGGATTTTGACCTTGTTGTTGTTATATATATATATATATATATATATATATATATATATATATAGAAATATATATATATATATATATATATAAGGCATGTGTGTGATCGTGTTTATGTTATACGTAAATCTAGCATGTTCTACATTTCGTTTGGTCAGTAATATTATTGTTGGCAATATGATTGTATTTGCGCTACGACTAAATCTAGCACACAATAGATTACCTTCAACCTAGAATCATTTCATGCAAATGAAATGATGAGCTTTGATGTATTAGATTTCAACCTGATTATATCTATATATAGATATATATATATAGTTTTAGTGAGTATTCTTGTGTGTGATCGTGTTTGCACTATAACTAAATCTAGCATGTGCTACATTTCGTTTGGCCAGTGATGTTATTGTTCGCAATATGCTTGTATTTGTGCTATGACTAAACCTAGCACACAATAGATTACTTTCTCCTCGCAATGTACTTTTTTTTGGCTAATAATGTGCTAATGTTTGTGCTAGAAGGAACAAAAACATTTGTTAGATTTACTATAATGTTGTTATTGGCAACTTGTTTGTGTCTAGGCTGGAAGGAAATCTAGCATGTGTGTGCTTGTGTTTGTGCTAGAAGCAAATCTAGCGTGCATTAGATGTAATGTCCCTGAACTTTAATTTTCAAAAAAATAATGTGAACTATTATATTAAATGAAGACACCTGAATGGGTGGCAGACATTGTAATAAATATTGCAGATAGTTTGATTTCAATAATAATAAATAAATTCTGACAAGGCGTACAATAGACAATGACATGGTGTACTAGTAAGTCACTTTGTGATGTGAAGGTCACTAGTTCGAAACTCTATGGGAAAAAATCCAATCATGTTAATGGTTGGTCAGGCCCAGGCTGGGTGCGATCCTCGAGTGATTTTGATGGCTTAGATGCCCTTGGGTCACAATTTCTCAAGCCACAGTTGAAGCCTAATGTAATCTCTAATGAAATTAGACAACTTGATAAACAAAAAACTGATAATAAATAAACATATACAAATTGATAAACGACATTAATGAGTATAGATTGTGATTTTATAAAAGAAGACTTCGCTTGAATAATGGAAAATTGTGAAAGACAAATTTAAAGTCCAAGAATTTTGATTATTTAAGTAGAAATTTAGATTTGGGACAAATAATAGATTTTAAGGGGCCACCTAGCACATAGAGGATACAACTTAATGCTGGAACAAGTCCTAAGAAATAAATAACTATTAGTGGAAGGTTTTCTGCATGCCATGAGGCTAGGATAGATTAATACTAAGTGCATAAATACTTGAGAAAAGGAAGGAGCCTCAAGTTGCGGGAACATAGGCAGATGTGCTAAGATGAGGTTGCATCTGTGATTTCCACCATCTATCACTTGAAAGTGAAATCTACAAAACTAATAACAAGAAAGCATGAGGAAGTTGCTTCTGTGAAATCACAACCCATGCTTGGGAGTGTCTGGGTAAAGAGATTTTGGCTTATCGATGGACTAAAGATAGGTGGAACATCCCTCATCAATTTGTATTGCCCATATAGTTGCAACTTCATCCAATCCTTATTGCATCCCTAATCAATTTGTACTGCCCATATGGTTGCCACTTCATCCAATCCTTAATGCATGTGTTTTATCAATGACGTTAATTTATTATTATTGATGCTTCATGCAAAAATATCAAGAATTAGATTAGATTCTAATCAATGGCTTAGATCATTTTGGCTTATTCCTCATCTTCTTCTAGAAGTTTCACCGCCAGTTTAATTAATACCCTTGAATTATTTTAATTTCCTAAGTTTAGACTTAGGCACCCATTAAAAATAATTAATTATTTTAATAAAACTGCCTTCGGGTGGAATTTCCCAAAACAATTTCTAGGTATTCTGGAATACATGTGTCCAAGCCTCCCAAGAAATTTTGAATCTTAGACCACATCCGATGCTATTGGAAATCAACACTCCCTCTTAGCGAGGAATGTGCTCTAGTAATGCAACTTACTGAAGAACCAGCCTGCCTCTATAACATCTCTCTCTGCGCCACTGATGTTTGACATTACTGCCCACCAACTATTGCATAAATGTTGCATATGTATTGTTGCTGACCCTGCTACTACCAACACTGCATCTGTACTACAACCCTTGTAAATGTCGCGTATGTGTTGCTACTGGCTCTACCATTCCCAATGTTGCATTTTCACTGCAACTTTCTCCAACTATTGTTGCTACTGCATCATCAATGGAAAAGCATCCAAAATTATTGAAAAAGTGTTCATTATGATGTATCTACTACTGGAGTTTTAATTGCTGCTAGTCTTTGCGTTTCCACTGAAGCCACTGCACTGTTGCTAACTTTGCCATGTGCCAACTGCATTGCTGCCAACACTAGCTCTATACTGTTATGATTCTCGTGCTCCTAGCCACTGCAACTGTCACTCCAACACTCCTTTGCATCAAATGACCCGGTCCATCCTGCTACTTCTGATATGGTCACGCATAGAAAGGTATTGATCCAAGAGGCAGACTCCTTAAGGATCCTGCCCATCTGCAGTTCTTTCAAACTACACTACCAGATCACCCCACCTCTCCCCTGGAGATATCTGAGAAATCATGGAAAACTCCTCCTCCTCGATATTTGCGGATGTAGCCTTCGGATCATGCTTCTTGTCTTTGTCCTTCTTCTTAAGAGGACAGTACATAGCGTAGTGACCAAGTTTACCACACCCGAAACATTTGATCTTTGAGACATCCTTCTTCTTTCTCCGCTGCTCTTGCTGCCCCTTAGATGCAAGGGATGCATTCTCTTCCTCCTCCTTGGGTTTCGTCCCATTGTTCCTACTGCCATCAAGTTTTCACTCGACTAAGTCTCAACTCATCTCTTCCTGCTGAAGAGAGACCCACATTCATTCCCAATTTGGCAATTTCTCTCTGCCCAAGATACTAAGGAAAAGCACTTATCATTCTTCTGAGATTGAATTTAGGATCAACCTCACCATCTTTGTAGGTTGAGGTGTTGATCCTACATCTCCCAACTGATGTCAGACTTTCTAAAGCTTTGACAAGAATGAATCAATGTGTTCCCCTTTCTCCATCCTAGCTTATCTCATCTTCTCCTCCAGGTACATCTTTTGATTCTTGGACAATCACTGATACAACGTAGCCAAGGCATCCCACATCTGTCGGGCAATATCCTTACCAACAATGTGACACACTATGTGATCTCTCACTTTGTCAAGGATCAATCGCTTGGCCTTTGCCATCTCACCCTTGTACTTCTTGAGTAGATCTAGATCCGCGGGTACAAATACCACACTGTCGACTAAGGTTTTGAGATTCTGATCATCGAGAAGGCATGAGATCCTTTCCTTCTAGATCACATAGTTGGATGTACCATCCAACTGATCTTGATCTCGCAACCCATGAGCTGCCATCTCTGCCAGAAAAATGTCATACTACCTCCTCTCTCCTCTGCACAACTACTAGGTTGGCCTACACACTTCTTGTTGAAGTTAATATATCTTCTCCTCTCTGCTGCTGCTCAACAATTGAGAAATCGACTTCCCTATCTAGGATTTCTCTGAGGAAGAAATTCCCTCAAGTGTCTCATTCCTTCTTCTGACATTTTTATGCCCCAACAACTGTTGCAAAAAATTGCGTCTCCCCAGAAACTACTCTATGCTAAAGCTTTTGTTGTGCTGCTCCCTCTACCACTAACAAATATCGATCTGGAAATCTTACCTCTCCTTCACTCACTCATAGAGAGATCTTCCATGAAAATCTTTCCCTATTGGCTTTGATTGTGCAATTCCTCTGGGGATTTGATCTACTGCCTATGTAACACTTCGGTTTCCCTCCTCTTCAACATTGGCTCTTCTGTTCTGCTCCCTTGCTTCACTTGTCCTCTAATACGATGTGAAAATTCAAATGCACAAATATCTACTGCAACAACTAATTATGTTTCTTCTATTTGTTAATTACTAAACAAAATTATTTATGGTTTCCTAGAGTGAACACTGAAACTAATACACTGCAGCCTTCACTGTTTAAATAAAATGCAGAAACAAGAAACAAACACAAGACCTGACACTGTTATTTTTGGAAAAATGTCCTCGGAAAAACCCAATGAGGGAAAACCTGTGCAACAACTGAGGGTTTGTATTATTTTGCAACAGTTTCTGAATACAATCTTTGGATGCCTTGCTCGCTATCCAATACAGAAAATCTAACTGATAAAGAGATAAGTGAGATATAGCTCACACTATCATTGGCGATCCATGATTGATCCAACCACTAAATGATTAACCCCTAGTTTTCTTTATGCAGTTTCTGCGCAATCACTGCACTGCTCTGCGTCACAGCTTCTAGGGACTGCATCACTCCTTTGGCTGATCGATTTTCCTCTGGAAATTCGACTCCTGCCCTCCCGATCTCACACCTTAGGTTTTGGCTTTGAAACTCGACTTCTCCAGGAAATTTGGATCTCCTCTCAGGCTTTGTGTTGCCTCTTATGGATCTCTCTTTGCCTCCTCTGCGATGTATTCTCGGATCAGGAAATATTCCCCCGAAAACTATCCCTGCCCCTCACTGCAAGAAATCACTTTGATCTCTTCTCTAACAACTGTTGTGCTGCCCTTTCTGAGAAATTTGATCTCTTGATCTCTCTCTTATATATTTTCCAAATGCCCATCAAGCCTTCTCTTATAATATTCTCTTTGAGAACCGATGACCCAAATTAGATTCTAATTATCGACTTAGATTATTTTGGCTTGATCCTCATCTTCTTCTAGAAGTTTCACCCCTATTTTAAGTAACACCCTTTAATTATTTTAATTTCCTAAGTTTAGACTTAGGCACCCATTAATAATAAATAATTATTTTAATAAAACTACCTTCGGGTGGAATTTCCCAAAACGATTCCTCGGTATTCTAGAATACATGTGTCTAAGCCTCCATACCAATTTTGAGGCTTAGAGAACATCTGATGCTACCAAAAATGAACACATCATACAATAATCTAATAAAAAATATGAGGCTCCCATTGAGTTTAGGACACTCAAAATCCCCTTTCTAGGCTCTTCTTAAGCTTAAAAAGGTTAAAAACTTAGCAAGATATGGCTCTTGGAACCAAGCTCTAATATTTGTCTTGCAAACTGATAAAACCTTGTAATTGTTCTACAAATTATGCCTTTACACAATTCGCTGAGTGGCAATTTCAGCTGGGAATGATGAGATTCTTGCCGCAAAAGGTGCAAATTTTGGCCTCTTTAATTCTGTCAATAACCTCCTTAAGCGCTAAAATAGGGTCACATTACGCCATGTCGTCGAGGCTAACCGCCCACCCCCATCGACTTAGCTCCCTACTCTGAAGGTTCTTGTCCCACTGCACTGATAGGATTAGGGGCTTGACAAACTTCTTGCTCCCTCTTTCGGAATCTAGAGTAATGGTCACATATATACCGCCGAGAACCAATGGTCAGGGCCTATTCACCCACGCCCTCCGCCATATCCTCCACTAGGTGGTCTCGTGGGTGTTAATGTATATGGGGGACAGGGCTAACTGCCCACTCGTACCACTAGAGCCCTCGTTTATGTCCTTAGTTGGTCTTATGGTATATCACATGACCAGGGTTGGGGCCATGTGCCCCAACCCCTCCCCAAAACATCGAAACCATGTCGTAATAAATATAACTTGTGCCCCATGTATAATAAGTACTAATGCGGTGGCATAGTTGTAAGGTTGTAGGTTGGTTTGCTAGAGGTCTAGGGTTCAAACCCCTTTAAGGCCCTTAAGCCCTTATAATAAAAAAAATTCCAACCATAGAGGGCCACGTGCCACCCTCTCATTGCACCACATGGCCCCTGATAATTGGCCCACATCACAACCAAACCGGCTAATGACATTATGCCACCTGGCCTAGTATGAAAATAACATATGTCGAGCCGGGATTGGTCCTCCTGTCTGTCATACACCCAGTCAGCATGCTAATGTCACCATGTCACAGATGTATGGTATCCCCAGTCAACAACCCAATCAACCCTGTTGTTGACATTTTAGCTATTGGGCCAAAATTTAAGAACATGATAACTTCTGAGGTGATTCAACCAACATTGGAATTAGGATGATGAACACTACGATTTGACGCCAGTTTTGGGAGACTCTAAGCACTTTCATGTTTTGAGCTTATCTTTGATCTCTAGATAAAGAGTAAGTTGACCAGTGATGCAAAGGAGATACTAGTTCTAAGGGGAGTGAAGGTATCAACCTAATAAATTATTTCTCATATGTGCTTTTCCTTGCTCAAGGGCCTTTAAGGAACCTTATCTCCCTTAAAGCCCTGATCGATTTTTATTTCAAAGCCAAGTGTTTGCAAATGAATGTTGAAAAAACATGCCCCCTACCTCTTTGTATTTCTAATTCCTCCCTAATTAGGTTGGAAATGTGCTTCCCTTTTGAAAGAAAAAAATTTGGGAAGGATTTTAGAATAATTGAATATCTCTAGATTGTTTGTGGTTGTTTAAAAAGATTGAAGTTTAAGTTTCTCGGTGGACTAATAGGATTCTTTAGAAGGGAGAGATATTAGTCTTGTTGAACTCCATCTTGGATGGTGTGTGAAAGCTTCAGGTGACGGGAGATTCAAACTTGGTCATTGAGTAGATCTTTAAGAAAAAAAATTGGAATACATGCTTCAAAATTCAACATTTCAAGGAGCTTAAAAGAAATGTCAAAATAAGCTTTGTTAATATTAATGCCCCTTTGAAAAGTAAAATTACTCTATGGTTGGCTTTAGGTAATAAGTTTTGACTTGGGATAATGAGCTAAAATGAGGATGGTTTAGTCGAAATAGATACTAGTTGTGCAAAATAAATCTAGAGTCATTTTCTCACATTTTCATTATTGCACCTATATAGTACAAGTCTTATGTATAGTGAAGCCAAATTGACATCAAAAGTCCTCTTGGTCAAAGGGTACATTGGAAGATTATTTGAAAGAATGGTTGGTGGACAGGTTAGTGAAGCAATATGAAAGTCTCCTTTGGTGGGCGTTGTGCTTCATTTTCCCCAAAAACTTTTTATTCATATTAGATATGGCCAAGAAGAGGCTCAAAAAATAGGGACGAATTCACAACCTTGTCCACTTTTCTTGAGGTAGCCTTAGAAAAACATGTGTGAAAGCTTTAGGTGATGGGAGATTCAAATTTTTCAATTAATCAATCCCTCAAGAAAACTTGTGTGGAGGGCATGCCTCAAGATATCCAAGAGTCCAACATCCTGAGGGAGCTTAATAAAAGAACATATGAACTATAGAAAGAAAACATCTCACCCTACTGGGTTTTTAGTCTGTATGAATTTTTTAATGGTGTGGAGTTTGATTTCATGAAATTTCATTTTTTTTTCTTGATATAGATTATAGATGTACATATAAGAGGGATTTTCTTTTTGCATAAATGAAGACTGGTTGTAGGTAGCTTCAATATGATGATAGACATATATACTAGATGAATTTTATTTTTGTATTTTGGAGGAATGGTTATAAATAGCTTCAAGCTACATGATTAATTAAATTATTAAACATTTTTTAGTTTGGATGTGTATAGTATTCATGAAGCAAACAAGGTTGAAGATGAACTCCAATGGCTTTGCAACCTGTACCAATGGCTCCAGAATGATGAAGAGATACGAAAAAAAAAAAAAATCATCCAAAAAGGATATCCCATAGCCAAAGTTATGGCTAACTGAAGTTTTCTCCCAGTTTGCCCTAAAAAAACTCCACCAAATGTGGAGGACTACAGTTAACTTCGCCAAAAATGGCAAGCACAACAAAATCTATTTTATCCTACTCCCTTTTGAGAGAGATTTTTATTTTTATTTTCAAGTGTAGGAGTATTTCCAATGAAGCCATTTATGGATCAAAATCTCTAGTATGCTCACATCCAAATTTTAAAAATATACCTGAATGTTTACAAGGATATGAGAGATCAATTGCACATTTGGATTAATTGTTAGGATTCGTTGAAGAATGGAAGAAAGTTGTGGCCTAGTCACCTTTTGAAACCAATCTTCAATGTAGTCCTCATTCTCTTGGCTCTCCTCCAAATGCTTGAACATCATTCTAGATCTCCCCTATGTATTCTTCCCCATGTTACTAAAATCTTGTTGTCACCAAGTCATCCTTTCAACATGAGTTAGCTTTTCCAAAGAAAAATACTAGAACTAAATTAAATTCCTAATGCCTAATCCCTTAGCACCATCCTCGGCGACGACGCCAAAATGTTGGGCAATTTAATTGCTTAAATTTCTCTCATTAAATTATCAACCAGGGAAACTCGTAAGGTTGTGATGATGCCAACAAAATATATGCAGGAGTAGGAAACTAACTCTATGACTAACTGAATGATCTTTGATTCAATATAATATGCAAGGGAAGAGGCTCCTAATTGAGGAGGTCCTAGTTGTCCTTCCCTACAGTATTATAGATTGAAAAGAAATCATTGATTACATAAAATCATAAACTTGAAATAAAGACAAGAGAATGAATTTTAATTGTTGTTCAGATTCAAATAGAGAGAGATTACCTTAGTCCCTTGATTGTCCCCTTGTATACTGATCCAAACTAAACTAAGATTCATTCATAAGCATAAGAAATGAAATGACTTGAAACTTAAAAGCAAAAGAATGAATTTAAATTATCATGCAAATCAAATAGAGGGAGCCTAACTTAGACCCTTGGTAGTCCCCTCATATGTTGATAAGATTTTAATTTAAAACCCATTCATCAATCACAAACAAATCCTCAAACATCTAGGCAATTAAATGAAATAAGATGTATTATGAAATAAAATGTTTCTTTGATCTTTTCAGAGTGAGCTCAATTCTCTTAAGAACAAAGTGACAAGCTATTCCATAAATTCATATACTACATTAACACAATTTATATCTAAAACTATAGAATGGAAATTTATGTAAAATAAAGTTTTATTCTATTTCATCATAAGATGGATACATGCTCCAAGAGTCCTCCTTTTGGAATGGAGGAGGTGCTCCTATTTATACAAAAATTTAAGCAACTAACTCATTAATGGGGATCCACTAATCCCTCATATGGTTACAACCAATATGAGACACATATTCCTTTATCCATTATTTTTCTCCATGAGATATGCTTGACCCTTATCCCAAATCTCCTTCAAATCTTCAAGAGAATTTGAATTTGAGTCTTGGAGGCCACATAAGAGTATCTTGGAACCTTCCAAATCACCTACACGTCACCAAACTCATTCCACCTTTAGGTATAAGCAAATACATGTTATTTTTCTAACTTTCAATCATAAATTCACTTTAAATACTTGAAATTAATAACTTTGGAAAATGAAAATATAAACCCATATGGTAAACGAAATATAGGGTTATGTAATGATAATGTGATGAAATGAGGTGACAAAATGAGGATAAAGGTGAAAATGGAGTGAAAATGCATCCTAATTTGGTGGCCCAACATACCCCCCAACTTAAGTTATTGCATGTCCTCATGAAATCTATTACATTGATCATGATTTGGTCTTTTAAATTTTCTTTCTTTTACATTAAATTTGACTGATATTGATTTTTTTTAACTTCACATGATTTTCTTTATGACAATTTTGTTCCTTTTTGCAAAGTCTTCTTTCTTGAAAAACATTTGATTGCAACATATTATTTTAGTTGGTCCTTGTGTGACAACCAAAATTTGATTAGTATTGGTTCTTGTGTAACAATACTTTCACTGTTTTTATGTTGCATCAAAAGACTTTGAAAACATTTAATCAACCATTGATTCTTTGATCATTAATTGTAAAACATGTAACGTTTGAATCATAATGTAATAGTAATTGTTTGGAGAAAGTATGTTGGTTAGGATGATATGTGTAGAAAGGACATATATGACATATGGAAGGTGATAATGGAGTATGAATGTGAATATGAACATGGTGAATGTGATTGTGAATGAACATGGTGAAACATTTTCCAAAAATTATAATTTTAGTATTCAAGGAATTGTATGATAAAAAGCTAGAAAAGAACATACCTTTACTTACCTAAGTGGACAAATTGTGTATATGTAGAAAAGTGTAGCTCCTGCTGCTGAATCATGGAATGGAGAATACAATAATGTGACCTGTGTCTTGGTTGCATACATGATGGATGAAGTCGTAAATGTGGATCCTTTATTATTGTTGAATCTGCTACTGAACCATATAGTCTTCATGTCGTTCCATATCATGGCAAAATTCTTTCCATGTGAATAAATGTGTCAATGTCGAACATGGAAAGAAGTCATTGGATTATCGACTATTGATGAATGTCGTTAACCAATGCGATTCAAACTCACCATTAATGTCAATGAGTGCCAAGGTACCTAAGTACATCTTGCAAAGTGAAAATAGATGAGCTGATGTCGAGCCACTTGCAAGATCCAACGATCAAGGGACATTGGTGTATTCCTATGATTGCTAGGAAGAGAGCCTGTCATTAAGGCATACAAGCCTCAAGGTACTAATAATGACTCTAGTCTTTATCCCAGATAAGGTGCTGAGGTCGATGGGTCAAGACTAGTTAGAAGGCATGCCTTAAGGAATCCTCCATCATCTAACACGAGTATGAAATAATGATTTTGAAGGACCATAGATGGAAAATTTGCATTGAAGCAGGGTTTGTTTGGAAGAAAAGGAAAATGGGGTGACTCAGCGTTGTAAGGGAGCTGAATGACTTTATCCATGGGCTAAAGGTTAGTGAAAGAGACAGGAAAATGACTGTGAAGGAAAATGAACAATGGATCAAGGTTTTATTTGAAAACATGAAAAGGAAAATGGAATGGAAAATTTATTGACTAAAGAAGTGGGAATGCAATGAAGTTTTTCTTTACTGAAAAGGAGTAGAAATATAATGGCAAATGTAAAGGGAAATGAGGTGAATGCTTATTAACTGAAGAAGCCTGGATGCAGTGGAGACACTGGCATTTGAAAGGCTTGCAAGTGATGGATCTGATTTGACATCATGTGCTCATGCATTGATGTTTCATCTTTGTTGTTGCTTTGATCATTTTCTTGTGAAAGAAACGTAATCTTTGAGAGGTTGATATGATGGATATGATGACATTCTCCCCTTTGGCTTATCCAAAAGCATGTCCTCATGCTTGAAATGGGGTCTTTAAAAGACAATGTTTACTTGTGGTCATTTGTTTACCTTCCTCGAACCTGCAAAAACTTAGTACTTTTTCTGCAATGAAATGTAAGTTTATCATAGTAGAGAGGTGATTAGTCTCTCTATTTATGACATTTATGAAAAGAAACTGAGAATTGATACTAATGAAACAAATTCTTGAAAGAAAAACAAAAAGAATTTTTATCTGTCTCGAAACTAGTGCCTCATTTTACCTGTTATGTCTTGTCAGCAAGTTCTTCTTTCTTTAACTGTTTCAAATTTTGATTATATATTTCTCATTCGGTAGATCTTGTTGAGATATTTCCAATGATGCTTGAATCGTTGAAATCCGATGTCTTATGAGAAATTTGTGCTGATTTGAAATTTGGGTGAAACAGTGAAAATTGTCATAAGGTTTCTCAGTTGCAGGATTGCGCCCTTCCTGCACCTAAAAATATTATCTATCTTCTTTGGCTAAGCCATGACATAAAATTTTCCAGTTTGTGATGTCATTGGCTTCTGTACCTGCAAAACTCAAAGAAACATGATCATATAAAAATACTTTATGAAACGAAAACACATGTATACAGGATTCAATCTTCCATCTACAAGATTCTCTTCAAGTCAATTTGTAAACCAATAATCATGTAGATGAAGCACCCTTATTGTTTTTCTTCTTGCTCCATTTTCAGTATTGAAAAATGATCTGGCAGATGAAGGGTGACTGTGTAATAATGATGTGACATGTTGACTGATGATGTGGCAGTGAATGTGCAATATTGGTCAATGTTGTGTTGCCATGTGGTGGCAAAATTGTTGTTTAATTAATGTCGTGTCAAAATTGAAGAATAATTAACAAATTTCAATCCCTACAAGATTTGAACTCGTGACCTTCATTATGTAATTTGAATGACTTACCAATAAATCACAAGTCACATTTATGAATCTAGTGGAATTTTGGAGATTTTAATTATTTTAAAATGAAAATTAAAACAACAACTTGACAAGTGGCCAATCTAAATCCAAGATTTTTAGGAAATATGATTCAAAAATATTTGCCAAATCATTTTTCATATCTTTTGAATTCATCCTTTCCAAGATTCTTAGGAAAATGAAATTCCAAAATATTTGCCAAATTATTTTTCATATCTTTTGAATTCATCATTTCCAAGATTTTTAGGAAAATGGAATTCCAAAATATTTGCCAAATTATTTTTCATATATTTTGAACTCATCCTTTTTGCCTAGAAAGTGGATTTTTTAACCAATTTTTATTCTATAAAAGCTTGGTAAATGTTTGTGATTTTTTTATAAATTTTTTTGTTGCAGGTTGTAGGCATGGAGAAAATCTCTTCTTTGTAGTAAGAATTTATTTTAAAAATTAGCTTTTTTTGTTATTTAATTATTAATTTTTTTATCAATTTTTTTCAAATTTATTGATTGATTTTTTTCTCTGCATCTTGGAAACACTACTGGGTGGCTAGCCATAGCTCTGTGGCTGAGCCAATGGATGGCCATGGCCTTGGCTGCTGACTGCATTTAATTGAAAAACCGTTTTTTATTTTTATTTATTTATTTATTTTTTCACGCAACCTCACAAATAACACTCCAGAGAACCTTGAAAATCTCTCAAATGGTTACGAATTTTGTGAAAATATTCCACGTTGAACATAAATCACCCATTCTGAGAAAAACCCATGTTTTAGATTTTTCAGATTCGTTTTCATTTAGTCACAAAATGCATTTTAAAAATGATGTTTTTAACTTCTGCGAATTTGGCCTCTGCTCAGTTAATTGCCGGTGAAATTCGTTTTTTTCTTTTTTAAATCACGACAATGCACATCTATCTTTCATTTTTTCAGAATCACACATAACATTTGTAGCAATTTTTTTCCTTGGTTTCCATGAATTTTTATTTGTTTACTTTATTCTCATTTTCATTTTTGTGTTTTTCTCTATTTTTTATTATTAAAAAAAAAATGTAACAAAAGATATACTAACATGAAATCCTTTTTCTGATCCTCCAGGTCACACAAAGTGGAGGAGGAGAGCATACTTATGAATATTTTATGTAATTGAAATTTGAAATTTAAAAAGAAATATAAGAAGAATTTGATTTCAAACCTCAAATTTTAATTTTCTAAACTCCACTTGTTTTCCTTCTTTACAAATATCCCTTTGATTGTAGATCTTCCTGCCAACGGTTAGTGAATGAGGTGGCTCTTACTGCACCACCAAAATTTCCAAGAAAATGAAATCAAATTTGAAAATCAAAAACTTAAAAAAAAAAACTCTCCAAGCTTGGTTTTATTTTCCTATTCTATCCTACTCCCTTTTGAGAAAGAGATTTTTATTTTTATTTTCAAGTGTAGGAGTATTTCCAATGAAGCCATTTATGGATCAAAATCTCTAGTATGCTCACATCCAAATTTGAAAAATATACCTGAATGTTTACAAGGATATGAGAGATCAATTGCACATTTGGATTAAATGTTAGGATTCGTTGAAGAATGGAAGAAATTTGTTGCCTAGTCACCTTTTGAAACCAATCTTCAATGTAATCCTCATTCTCTTGGCTCTCCTCCAAATGCTTGAACATCATTCTAGATCTCCCCTATGTATTCTTCCCCATATTACCAAGATCTTGTTGTCACCAAGTCATCCTTTCAACATGAGTTAGCTTTTCCAAAGAATAATACTAGAATTGAATTAAATTCCTAATGCCTAATCCCTTAGGACCATCCCCGGCAACGGTGCCAAAATGTTGGGCAATTTAATTGCTTAAATTGCTCTCATTAAATTACAAACCAGGGAAACTCGTAAGCTTGTGTTGATGCCAACAAAATATATGCAGGAGGAGGCAACTAACTCTATGACTAACTGAATGATTTTTGATTCAATATAATATGCAAGGGAAGAGGCTCCTAATTGAGGAGGTCCTAGTTGTCCTTCCCTACAATATTATATATTGAAAAGAAATCATTGATTACATAAAATCAGAAACTTGAAATAAAGACAAGAGAATGAATTTTAATTGTTGTTCAGATTCAAATAGAGAGAGAGACTAACTTAGTCCCTTCATTGTCCCCTTGTATATTGATCCAAACTAAACTAATATTCATTCATAAGCATAAGAAATGAAATAACTTGAAACTTAAAAGCAAAAGAATGAATTTCAATTATCATGCAAATCAAATAGAGAGAGAGAGCCTAACTTAGACCCTTGGTTGTCCCCTCATATGCTGATAATATTTTAATTTAAAACCCATTCATCAATCACAAACAAATCCTCAAACATTTAGGCAATTAAATGAAATAAGATGTATTATGAAATAAAATGTTTCTTTGATCTTTTCAGAGTGAGCTCAATTCTCTTAAGAACAAAGTGACAAGCTATTCCATAAATTCATATACTACATTAACACAATTTATATCTAAAACTATAGAATGGAAATTTATGTAAAATGAAGCTTTATTCTATTCCATCATAAGTTGGATACATGCTCCAAGAGTCCTCCTTTTGGAATGGAGGAAGTGATCCTATTTATACAAAAATTTAAGCAATTAACTCATTAATGGGAATCCACTAATCCCTCATATGGTTACAACCAATATGAGACACATATTCCTTTATCCATGATTTTTCTCCATGAGATATGCTTGACCCCTATCCCAAATCTCCTTCAAATCTTCAAGAGAATTCGAATTTGAGTCTTGGAGGCCACATAAGAGTATCTTGGAACCTTCCAAATCACCTACACATGTCACCAAACTCATTCCACCTTTAGGTATAAGAAAATACATGTTATTTTTCTAACTTTTAATGATAAATTCACTTTAAATACTTGAAATTAATAACTTTGAAAAATGAAAATATAAACCCATATGGTAATGGAAATATAGGGTTATGTAACGATAATGTGATGAAATGAGGTGAAAAAATGAGGATAAAGGTGAAAGTGGAGTGAAAATGTATGCTAATTTGGTGGCCCAACAAAGATAACTTTAGCATAACATGACACAAATGTTTGATGAGCAGTTCACCCCTCCTGGGCTACGTCTGCTAGATCAAGCCTCCCAAAATGAGCTTGTCCTCTTATATTAAAACTGCTTCAAATGCTAATACAAGTGTAAAGGTGCCTCAATAGGAAAATCTGAATGCAAATATAGATTCAGAAGACATGAAAAAGCTAAAAATGCCTTTCCACAATCACTAAACAGTGAAAAATTACCCAATATAGTGCCTTCTTCAATAGGCCCTAGTGGCTCTTGGAACTTCTCTGAAACATTTCAGGTTGTAGAAGTCCTCAAATGGTTCTGGAACCTTTGCCATTAGATTCAGAAGGTCGAAAATAGAAGAAAATGACTTTTGTTTCACCTCAAACAGGTGAACACAGCCCAACACAGCTCCAACACTGAAATGGCCCTAGTGGCCCTCCAAGCTTCCCTGAAGCTAAACAGTGAAAAGAAAGCCTAAACAGGAAAAATAAATTGTGTAAATGAATTCAGATCATAGTAAACCATTAATATATACTTTTGTTTCACCTCCAATGAATGAACACTGCCCAATGCAGCTCCAACACTATCTAGGCCCTAATGGCTCCCCAAACTTCTTCACTGAAAAAGTACCTGAAGATCACCTCTATTGGCTCTGAAACCCCTGCCAATGGCTCCAGAATGCTCTGAATAACCAAAAAAAAAAAATCATCCAAAACGGCCTCTCCTAGCCAAAGTTATGGCTAACTGAAATTTTCTCCCAGTTTGCCCTAAAAAAACTCCACCAAATGTGGAGGACTGTAGTTAACTTCGCCAAAAATGGCAAATGCGCCAAAATTGGCGGTCTCTGCCAAACCAACCACAAAATGGGCCGTAACTGTCGGGCGCTTAAGCCACATGTGACCATGTAGTCCCCAAATTGTCGGGGTTAACCGTTTATCCACCAAGTTTTAAGCCCGTGGTTCTGTAGCAGGGTTTTATGGATAGGGGCTGGCCCCTTTTATGCCAAAACGAACCTTTGATAAGCCTTAAATGCAAACCATGCCCATTGAAAGTTAAGCTCCAATGTGCAGGCATGCCGATCGGGCTTGTGGGTTGGCGGCCACCCGACCCGGGGTCGAATCCCATGAGCTCCACATATTTTTGCCAAAACAAACTTTGTGTTCTAGGGGCCACAACGACAGGCCACGTGGCACTCATTGATTGGCCCATACGAAAAAAATATTACGAGAATATTTTGAGAAATATTCCATGGAATATTCCAAGGAATATTCCTTCGAATATTCTTTACTTTTTTGTTTTAGAAAATAAAAAATTGAAGAATATTGGGCTTTTTCAAATCACGATAACTTCTCCATACGGTGTCAGTTTTTCGAACCATTTGTGGTGACGGAATCAGGAAGACAAGATCTATCTGGTCGTTCAAGTTGCATTCCATTCTGAGCACTTTCAATTTTGAGCTTTTTTTACACTTAGACTTGAGCTCCTGATCACACCTCGAAATGAGAAGCTTTTGGATCCCAAAATCTCACTAAAATTTGAAACTGAACTGTACAACAAATGAGAATAACATCATCCTCTTCTGTTCACCCAAATGAGCATAACTGATACCAAAATATCCTGACTTGCCAACTGCCATCATGGCGAATTTTTGTTGAATGAGCCATGTACTTGTCGAATCTCGACCAAGTTTTCTCGCCATACAAATCTACAATTTTCAGAAACCAGCAATGACACTTGCTGATGTATGAGCTGAATGCTTTCAATGCTCATGCGAGCTTTGCCAATGTCACTACACCCATCAATGGTGATTTCTTCTCCAGAATGAAAACTGAAGGTGACTTAGGAAAATACCCACAACAAACTTCAAACAATGAAGTATCTGTAGAAGAGTGCTTGGCCCAGCTGTAAGCATGCTAAAAGTAATGCAAATGCTCATCCCAAAGCTTGGGATGCTTGTTGCAGAAACCTCTCAAAAGAAGTACAATGGTTATGTTCACGAACAATAGAAGTAGGCAAACCATAATGAACCCAACAGAGACCCTTGTTTTGTGCCCTCTTTGCTTGCATGCTTTTCTAGCTCATGGAATCTTGCACCGCTTTGCACCAACACTTCGTTCTTTGCACCAATCGACATCAAAGGTACCTTGTGCAACATGCAACATCAACAACAAGCTGACCTAAAATGTGCTATACAATTGACACAATCGTCAATGTAAAAATTATGCACTCAAATGACACAAGTCGACAACCATGTGCGACACAATTGACACATATCGACAAACATCCGTGACACAATTGACACAAGTCGAAAAACATGTGCGACACATTCGACACAAGTTGATAAACAAAAAGATACATCTTTATAATCACATGTATATATATCATGTACAATGAACTATATACAGTTCGCTAATTACACATACAACCTCTATGTATATCTTCCATTAAATTAAATGTGCAAACTGTGCTCCATGTCTTGCTGATTAAACAGTGTTTTTGACAGTTGTTTAGGAGTTTTTGTGTGTAGGAAAGTTAATATAACTTGTTTTTTACATATTAAATCAGAAATTTTCAGCAATATAACTTCAGCATAACATGACACAGATGTTTGATGAGCAGTTCACCCCTCTTAGGCTACGTCTGCTGGATCAAGCCTCCCAAAATGAGCTTGTCCTCTTGTATTAAAACTGCTTCAAATGATAATACAAGTGTAAAGGTGCCTCAGTAGACAAATTTCAATGCAGATACAGATTCAGAAGACATGAAAAAGCTAAAAATTCCTTTTTACAATCACTAAACAGCGAAAAATTACTCAATACAGTGCCTTCTTCAATATGCCCTAATGGCTCTTGGAACTTCTCTGAAACTTTTCAGGCTATAGAATTCCTCAAATGGTTCTGAAATCTTTACCATTAGATTCATAAGGTTGAAAATAGTAGAAAATGGCTTTTGTTTCACCTCAAACAGGTGAACACAGCCCAACACAACTCCAACACTGAAATGGCCCTAGTGGCCCTCCAAGCTTCCCTGAAGCTAAACAATGAAAAGAAAGCCTAAACAGGAAAAATAAATTGTGTAAATAAATTCAGAGCAAAGTAAATAGTCAAGATAGAATTTTGTTTCACCTCCAATGGATGAACACAACCCAATGCAGCTCCCACATTGTCTAGGCCTAGTGGCTCCCCAAACTTCTTCGCAAAAAGTACCCAAAGCTCACCTATTTTGGCTCTAAAACCTATCCCAATGTCTCCAGAATGCTCTTAATGCTAAAAATCAAAAAAGAATTCGTCCAAAAAGGCCTCTCCTAGCCAAAGTTATGGCTAACTGAAGTTTTCTCCCAGTTTGACCTAAAAAAACTCCACCAAATGTGGAGGACTGTAGTTAACTTCGCCAAAAATGGAAAATGTGCCAAAATTGGCGGTCTCTGCCAAACTAACTGCAAAATGGGCCGTAACCGTTGAGCACTTAAGTTGCATGTGACCACGTGGTCCCCAAACCGTCGACGTAAACCATCTATCTGCTAAGTTTTAAGCCCGTGGTTCTGCGCCAGGGTCTTATGGATAGGGGTTGGCCCCTTTTGCGCCCAAATGAGCCTTTGATAAACCTTAAATGCAAACCGCGCCCTTTGAAATTTAGGTTCCAATGTGCAAGCTGTCCGGTTGGGCCTGTGGGCTTGCGGCCACCTGACCTAGGGTCAAATCCCGCGAGCTCGACATAATTTTGCAGAAACAAACTTTGTGTTCTAGGGGCCACGTGGTGCTCATTGATTGGCCCATACAAACAAAATATTCTAGGAATATTTTGAGGAATATTCCATGGAATATTCTAAGGAATATTCTTGGAATTTTTTTTTAATTAAAAATTGAAGAATGTTGGGCTTTTTCAAATCGCAATAACTTCTCCATACGGTGTCCGTTTTTCAAACCGTTTATGGTGTCGGAATCAGGAAGACGATTTCTATCTAGTCCTTCAGGTTGCATCCCATTCTGAGCACTTTCAATTTTGAGTTTTTTCGACACTTAGACTTGAGCTCCTGATCACACCTCCCAAATGAGAAGCTTTTGGACCCCAAAAGCTCACTAAAATGCTGGAACTGAATTGTACAACAAATGAGAATAACATCATCCTCTTCTGTTCATCCAAATGAGCATAACTGATACCAAAATATCCTGACTTGCCAACTGTCGTCATGGCGAATTTTTTTTGAATGAGCCATGTACTTGTCGAATCCCGACCAAGTTTTCTCGCCATACCAATCCGCAATTTTCAGAAACCAGCAATGACACTTGTTGATGTATGAGCTGAATGATTTTAGTGCTCTTGCGAGCTTTGTCAATGTCACTACACCCATCAATGGTGATTTCTTATCCAGAATGAAAACTGAAGGTGGCTTAGGCAAATACCCACAACAAACTTCAAACAATGAAGTATCTGTAGAAGAGTGCTTGGCCCAGTTGTAAGCATGCTGAAAGTAATGCAAATGCTCATCCCAAAGCTTGGGATGCTTGCTGTAGAAACCTCTCAAAAGAAGTACAATGTTTCTGTTCATGAACAATAGAAGTAGGCAAACCATAATGAACCCAACAGAGACCCTTGCTGAAATTTGTGCCCTCTTTGCTTGCATGCTTTTCCAGCTCATGGAATCTTGCACCGCTTTGCACCGACACTTCGTTTTCTACACCAATCGACACCAAAGGTACCTTGTGCAACATGCAACATCAACAACAAGTTGACCTGAAATGTGCTATACAATTGACACAACCGTCAATGTAAAAAGTATGCACTCAATCGACACAAGTCGAAAACCATGTGCGACACAATCGACACATATCGACAAACATGTGCGACATAATCGACACAAGTCAACAAACATGTGTGACACATTCGACACAAGTCGATAAACAACAAGATACATATTTACAATCACATGTATATATATCATGTAAAATGAACTATATACAGTTCGCTAATTACACATACAACCTCTATGTACATGTGAAACTTCAACTCTTCTTTTCAAATGCCAACAACTGGTACATCATCCCGAAAACATGTGGATGACTAAGAGTGCAATAAGAAGTTAATCCACTTCCTACCAAGCCAACTCCATGGTGTCTTTTTTTGCAGCAACAGTTCTTCATGTGAATCTTCCTCATCGATAATGGAATCCATAGATCCACTTGCACCAATCTTTTTGTCCTCAAGCTGCATGTGCTTTGGACGACTTGTTGGATGCAAGGTCCAACAATCAGAGACATCATGTCCCTTCTTTTGACAAAATGTGCAACTCTTAAGCACTTTCCGAGAAAGTTTTATTTTCCTCTTCTGCTTCCTGTGTGCTTTCTTTTTCAACCAGCATTTTGAAGCAACATGGTTAAATCCACCACAAAATGTGCAAAAAAACTGTCTTTCATTTGAACAAGAAAAATGATCATTCTTTGCTGAAACATAATCAAATTGATCATGTGAATGTTTATACCTCTTTTGCTGCAAGGAAGGCTTAACATAATGGAAATTAACTTGAAAACAAACTTGACATGTTTGTGTATTAGAACTTGGAACAAAAGTTCTTTTCAAATCTGCATCACATGCATTCAAAGATTCGAATTCTTTGCCTTTAGACTGCACATATCCAAGACCAACATTCTTGGGTCACTCCACCACCGAAATAGGGTCAACCATGCTTTGTGCATGCTTGCCCAAACGTTTGCCTTCATGATAGCCCATCTTAAACATTAATTTGGAACCTATACCCCT
Source organism: Pinus tabuliformis (assembly GCA_031772625.1). Taxonomy (NCBI): domain Eukaryota; kingdom Viridiplantae; phylum Streptophyta; class Pinopsida; order Pinales; family Pinaceae; genus Pinus; species Pinus tabuliformis. Next base: position 894,197,295 of record CM062818.1, read on the forward strand.
TGTATGTTTTTCAAAAGAACCAACACACTTTTCAATTGAGGAAATTGAAGACAAGTTTGAATGATTTACCTCATCCTCAGGCATTTTCTTGGACAAAGCTTCTTGAGCTTGAAGGAGTTGTTTCTCCATGTCATGCATTCTTTGGAGAATTGTTTCCTTTTCTTCCTTCATAGCCAACAATTGTGCATGAAGCTTAACACTTTCTCTTTGATCCTCAATGAGAATCTGCACCATGTCCTTCACCTTAATGAACTCATTCTTCATGTCCTCATTGAAGAATTTCGCGAAGGAGGAAACTTCACTTGTGGAAAAAGTTGACATTATGTAAATGTTCAATTAACAAAAGGAATTTCCAACTAAAAGTTCTCAAAGCTTTCAATCAAATGACAAGCTTTAAGCAAATATCAAACAAAAAACCTCTTCTTATTCAAGCAACCATTTGCAACACATAAAACACAAATCAAATGGGTTTGTTTTTCCAAATATAATCTTGAGGTAATTTGGAGTAAGGAAATTAGTCTTCAACCTTTTCAAGACTTAGCTAACATTAGCTATCCTTGCACTCAAGCAAACTCAGACAATCAACTAGTTTGCCAACAATAAAACATAGATTAACTATTTTAACACCTTTTTGCACAAAAAAATGCTCAAAATATAAACTAAACCAGAGATGGATTGAAGTAGCTTTTATCTACTACGCAATTGTATAAAAAAAGTGGTTCGAAGGCTTCCTGGCTTGCTTCAGACTCTATCTATAGTTTATATTGCTTCTTATAGACCACAGAAACAACAACAACCAACACTGATACCATCTGATCTTAAAATGGAATTTCTTGAAAATGTGTGTTTGTTCTTGTGAAAAACATACAAGGGGTATAGGGTCCAAATTAATGTTTAATATGGGCTATCATGAAGGCAAAGGTTTGGGCAAGCATGCACAAGGCATGGTTGACACTATTTCAGTGGTGGAGTGATCCAAGAATGTTGGTCTTGGATATGTGCAGTCTAATGACAAAGAATTCAAATATTTGAATGCATGTGACGTAGATTTGAAAAGAACTTTTGTTCCAAGTTCTAATACACAAACATGTCAAGTTTGTTTTCAAGATGATTGCCATTGTGTTAAGCCTTCCTTGCAGCAAAAGAGGTATAAACATTCACAAGATCAATTTGATTATGTTTCAGCAAAGAATGATCATTTTTCTTGTTCAAATGAAAGGAAGTTTTGTTGCACATTTTGTGGTGGATTTAACCATGTTGCTTCAAGACGCTGGTTGAAAAAGAAAGCACACAGGAAGTAGAAGAGGAAAATAAAACTTTCTCAAAAGTGCTTAAGAGTTGCACATTTTGTCAAAAGAATGGATGTGATGTCTCTCATTGTTGGACCTTGCATCCAAAAAGTCATCCAAAGCACATGCAACTTGAGGACAAAAAGATTGGTGCAAGTGGATCTATGGATTCCATTATCGTTGTGAAAGATTCACATGAAGAACTGTTGCTGCAACAAATGACGCCATGGAGTTGGCTTGGTAGGAAGTGGATTAACTTCTTATTTCACTCTTAGTCATCCACATGTTTTTGGGATGATGTACTTGTTGTTGGTATTTGAAAAGACGAGTTGAAGTTGCACATTTACATAGAGGTTATATGTGTAATTAGCGAACTGTATATAGTTCATTGTAGATGATATATATACATGTGATTGTAAAGATGTATCTTGTTGTTTATTGACTTGTGTCGAATGTGTCACACATGTTTGTTGACTTGTGTCGATTGTGTCGCACATGTTTGTCGATATGTGTCGATTTTGTCGCACGTGGTTGTTGACTTGTATAGCACATTTTAGGTCAACTTATTGTTGATGTTGCATGTTGCACAAGGTACCTTTGGTGTCAATTGGTGCAGAGAACAAAGTGTCAGTGCAAAGCGGTGCAAGATTCCATGAGCTAGAAAAGCATGCAAGCAAAGAGGGCACAAATTTCAGCAAGGGTCTCTACTGGGTTCATTATGGTTTGCCTACTTCTATTTTTCGTGAATAGAACCATTGTACTTCTTTTGAGAGGTTTCTGCAACAAGCATCCCAAGATTTGGGATGAGAATTTGCATTACTTTCAGCATGCTTACAGTGGGGCCAAGAACTCTTCTACATATACTTCATTGTTTGAAGTTTGTTGTGGGTATTTTCCTAAGTCACCTTTAGTTTTCATTCTGGAGAAGAAATCGCCATTGATGGGCGTAGTGACGTTGACAAAGCTCGCATGAGCATTGAAATAATTCATCTCATACATCAGCAAGTGTCATTGCCAGTTTCTGAAAATTGCAAATTGGTATGGCGAGAAAACTTGGTCGAGATTCGACAAGTACATGGCTCATTCAGCAAAAATTCGCCATGACAACAGTTGGAAAGTCAAGATATTTTGGTATTAGTTATACTCATTTGGATGAACAAAAGAGGATGATTTTATTCTCATTTGCTGTACATTTCAGTGAGCTTTTGGGATCCAAAAGCTTCTCATTTGGGAGGTGTGATCAGGAGCTCAAGTCTAAGTGTTGAAAAGGCTCAAAATTGAAAGTGCTTAGAATGGGCTGCAACTTGAACGACCAGATATATCTCGTCTTCCTAATTCTGGCACCACAAACAGTTCGAAAAACTGACACTGTATGGAGAAGTTATCACAATTTTAAAAAGCCCAATATTCTTCAATTTTTTTAATTTTTTTTAAATTAAAAAAAAAAAAATATTCCAAGGAATATTCTGAAATATTCTATTTGTATGGGCCAATCAATGAGTTCCACATGGCCATCCCAGGGCCACCACATGGCCCCTAGAACACAAAGTTTGTTTCGGCAAAAATATGTGGAGCTTGCGGGATTCGACCTCAGGTTGGGTGGCCGCCAGCCCACAAGCCCGACAGCCGGCCTACACATTGGAACTTAACTTTCAATGGGTGTGGTTTGCATTTAAGGTTTATCAAAGGTTCGTTTGGGTGCAAAAGGGACCAACCCCTATCCATAAAACCCTGGTGCAGAACCACAGGCTTAAAACTTGGCGATAGACGGTTAAGCCTGACGGTTAGGGGACCATGTGGTCACTTTCGTCTTAAGCGCCTGAGAGTTACGACCCATTTTGTGGTTAGTTTGGCAGAGACCACCAATTTTGGTGATTTTTCCATTTTTGGTGAAGTTAATTACAGTCCTCCACATTTGGTGGAGTTTTTTAAGGGAAAACTGGGAGAAAACTTCAGTTAGCCATAACTTTGGCTAGGAGTGGCCTTTTTGGATGATTGTTTTTCTGGTTTTTGGTATTCAGAGCATTATGGAGACATTGGAAAAGGTTTCAGAGCCAATAGAGGTGATCTTTAGGTACTTTTTTAACGAAGAAGTTTGGGGAGCCACTAGGGCCTAGACAGTGTTGGAGCTGCATTGGGTTGTGTACATCCATTGGAGGTGAAAAAAAAGTCTATCTTGACTTTTTTACTGTGCTTTGAATTCATTTACATAGTTTATTTTTCTTGTTTAGTCTTTCTTTTCACTGTTTAGCTTTAGGGAAGCTTGGAGGGCCCCTAGGGCCATTTCAATGTTGGAGTTGTGTTGCACTATGTTCACCTGTTTGTGGTGAAACAAAAGCCATTTTCTGCTATTTTCAGCCTTATGAATCTAATGGAAGAGGTTTTAGAACTATTTGAGGACTTCTACAGCCTGAAAAGTTTCATAGAATTTCCAAGAGCCACTAGGGCCTATTGAAGAAGGCACTATATTGGGTAATTTTCACTATTTAATGATTGTGGAAAGGCGTTTTTAGCTTTTTCATGTCTTTTGAATCTATATTTGCATTCGGATTTGCCTATTGAGGAACCTTTACACTTGTATTAGCATTTGAAGTAGTTTTAATATAAGAGGACAAACTCATTTTGGGAGGCTTGATCCAGTAGACATAGCCTAGGAGGGGTGAACTTCTCATCAAACATCTGTGTCATGTTATGTTGAAGTTATCTTGCTGAACATTTCTGATTTAATATGTAAACAGAAAATTATATTAACTTTCCTGCACACAAAACTCATAAACAGCTGTAAAAATCACTTTGTTTAATCAGCAAGACATGAAGTACAGTTTGCACATTTAATTTAATGGAAATGGATACCTTGCACACATTTTCAAGTACTTCCATTTTCAGATCAGATGGTATCAACATCAATCTTTTTGTCCTCAAGCTGCATGTGCTTTGGACGACTTGTTGGATGCAAGGTCCAACAATGAGAGACTTCATGTCCCTTCTTTTGGCAAAATGTGCAACTCTTAAGCACTTTCTCAGAGAGTTCTCTTTGCCTCTTCTACTTCATGTCGGCTTTCTTTTTCAACCAGCATCTTGAAGCAACATGAGTACTAAGAGTTTATCTTGACTGTTTATTGTGCTCTGAATTCATTTACACATTTTATTTTTCCTATTTAGGCTTTCTTTTCACTGTTTAGCTTCAGGGAAGCTTGGAGGGCCATTAGGGCCATTTCAGTGTTGGAGCCGCGTTGGGCTGTGTTCACCTATTTGAGGTGAAACAAAAGCCATTTTCTGCTATTTTTTACCTTATGAATCTAATGGCATAGGTTTCTGAACCATTTGAGGACTTCTACAGCCTGAAAATTTTCAAAGAAGTTCCAAGAGCCACTAGGGCCTATTGAAGAAGGCACTGTATTGGGTAATTTTTCTCTGTTTAGTGATTGTGGAAAGGCATTTTTAGCCTTTTCATGTCTTCTGAATTTGTATTTGCATTCATATTTGTCTATTGAGGCACCTTTACACTTGTATTAGCATTTGAAGCAGTTTTAATACAGGAGGACAAGCTCATTTTGGGAGGCTTGGTCCAACAGACGTAGCCTGGGAAAGGTGAACTACTCATCAAACATCTGTGTCATGTTATGCTGAAGTTATCTTGCTGAACATTTCTGATTTAATATGTAAACAACAAATTATATTAACTTTCCTGCACACAAAAACTCATAAAACACTGTAAAAAAAAACTTTGTTTAATCAGCAAGACATGGAGTACAATTTGCACATTTAATTTAATGGAAATGGATACCTTGCACACATTTTCAAGTAACATAAAAAGTACCTAAAGATCACCTTTTTTGGCTCCTAAACCCCTGCCAATGGCTCCAGAATGCTCTGAATACCCAAAATCAAAAAAAAAATTTCGCCCAAAAAGGCCTCTCCTAGCCAAAGTTATGGCTCATTCAATTTTTTGCCAGTTTGCCCTAAAAAAACTCCAATTAAAACTAGAAGTCCGCCAGTTAGCCCAACAAAAATGGAGGAAATGCCAAAAATGGCACCCCACTAAAAAGACTGCCAGTTGAACGGTCAGTTGACCATGACTGCCGGCGGGAATGTCGAGCATGTGACCACGTTTTATCGGCAGTTAAGTTAATGCACCAGTTTCGGTTTAGCCTGTGGTTCCACGCAAGAGTCATGTGATTAGGGGTTGGCCCCTTTTCCGCCCAAACCAAAAATTGACCAAATTTAAATAGAAACTCTGCCCTAAGGTTGTTAAGAACCACGGTGCAAGCAGGTTGGTCGGGCCTGTGGGTTGGCATTCACCCGACCTGGGGTCGAATCCCGCGGGCTCCATAAAAATTTTACCGAAACAAACTTTGCATTCTAAGGGCCACGTGGGGGCCTCCGAGCAGGCCACGTGGCATCCCATAATTGGCCATTGGAATGGAATATTCCCATGAATATTTTGGGGAATATTCCTCGAAATATTCTAATTTTATTTTCTTTTCAAAATTCAAATTTTGCAAGTTATTTGGCATTTTCAAAATGCAATAACTTATCCATACGGTGTCGGATTTTCAAACCACTTGTGGTGCCAGGATCGCATTGACAAGGCCTATCTGTTCATTTAGGTTACAAGTAATTTTGAACACTTTCAATTTTGAGCTTTTTCCCTAGTTCAGACTTGAGCTCCTGATCACACCTCCCAAATGAGAAGCTTTTGGACCCCAAAAGCTCACTGAAATGCTGAAAATGAACTATATAGAAAATGAGAGAATAACAACATCCTCTTCTCTTCAGCCTTAAAAAAAATTCTTGACTTGCCAACTGTCCTCATGGTGAATTTTTGTTGAATGAGCCATATACTTGTGTTGAATCCTGACCAAGTTTTCTCGCCATACCAATCTGCCATTCTGAAACCAGCAGTGACCCTTGCTGAAATTTGTGCCCTCTTTGCTTGCATGCTTTTCCATCTCATGGAATCTTGCACCGCTTTGCACCGACACTTCGTTCTCTACACCAATCGACACCAAAGGCACCTTGTGCAACATACAACATCAACAACAAGTTGACCTGAAATGTGCTATACAATTGACACAACCATTAATGTAAAAAGTGTGCACACAATCGACACAAGTCAAAAAACATGTGTAACACGATCGACACAAGTCTATAATCAACAAGATACATCTTTACAAACACAAGTGTACGTATCATGTACAATGAACTATATATAGTTCACTAATTACACATACAACCTCTATGTACATGTGCAACTTCAACTCTTCTTTTCAAATACCAACAGTAGGTACATCATCCCAAAAACATATGGGTGACTAAGAGCTTAACTAAAAAGACATTTCTGCAATATAAGTGAGTATCATACTCATCTTTTATACCTCCATGGTGAAATTTTGCCACAACATTAAAATTCCTTCAAACTAACACTGCTTTTACATGCAATCTTGCATCAATTTTTCAACTGAAATACATGATTGGTATGCATGTACAAAATGAGTATGAAAATCAAACCCCATGGCGTCTTTTTTTGCAACAGCAGTTCTTCATGTGCATCTTTCACATCGATAATGGAATCCATAGATCCACTTGCGCCAATATTTTTGTCCTCAAGCTACATGTGCTTTGGACGACTTGTTGGATGCAAGGTCCAACAATGAGAGACTTCATATCCCTTCTTTTGGAAAAATGTGCAACTCTTAAGCACTTTCTGAGAAAGTTTTCTTTTCCTCTTCTGCTTCCTGTGTGCTTTTTTTTTCAACCAGCATCTTGAAGCAACATGGTTAAATCCACCACAAAATGTGCAACAAAACTTTCTTTGATTTGAACAAGCAAAATAATCATTCTTTGCTGAAACATAATCAAATTGATCATGTGAATAATTATACCTCTTTTGCTACATGGAATGTCCATCCTTTTTGTCTTTGAGAGACGATGAACTAAAACAGGAGACATCTTTCCTTTTTAGACTTTCATCACTGTGCTTGTCTTGAAAACTATTTACATTTGCATGCTCACCATAAGCGACATGTTTACCCTCTACTTGCTGCAGTGATGGCTTCAAACAATGGTAAGGATGATTGCCATTATGACATTTATGCAATTGAGAACTTGGGATAAAGGTTCTCTTTGAATTTGCATCACATCCATTCAAGGATTTGGATTCTTCTCCATAAAACTCCTCATATCCAAGACCAACATTCTTGGGATGCTCCACCACTGAAATAGGTTCAACCATGCCTTGTGCATGCTTGCCCAAACCTTTGCCTTCTTGATAGCTCATTTTAAACATTAATTTGGACCCTATACCTCTTGTATGCTTTTTAAAAAAATCAACATACTTTTAAATTGAGAAAATTGAAGACAAGTTTGAATGATTTCCCTTCTGAGCATGAGGTATTTTCTTGGACAAAACTTCTTGAGATCGAAGGAGTTGTTTCTCCATGTCATGCAGTCTTTGGAGAATTATTTCCTTCTCTTCCTTCATAGCCAACAATTGTGCATGAAGCTGAACACTTTCTCTTTGATCCTGAATGAGAATCTGCACCATGTCCTTCACCTTAATGAAATCATTCTTCATGTCCTCATTGAAGAATTTCGTGAAGGAGGAAACTTCACTTGTGGAAGAAGTTGACATTATGTAAATGGTCAACTAACAAAAGGAACTTCCAACAAAAAGTTCTCAAAGCTTTCAAACAAATGACAAGCTTTAACCAAATGTCAAACAAAAACCCCTACTTATTCAAGCAACAATTTGCAACACATAGAACAATCAATCTCTTACACTACTTTAACACCTTTTGCACAAACAAATGCTCAAAATATAAACTAAACCAGAGTTTGACTGAAGGAGCTTTTATCTACTTCGCAATTATATAAAAAAGCATTTCGAAGGCTTCCTAGCTTGCTTCAGACTCTGTCTATATTTTATATTACTACTCAAAGGTTCACAGAAATAGTAACTAAGCTCTGATACCATCTGATCTGAAAATGAAAGTACTTGAAAATGTGTGCAAGGTATCCATTTCCATTAAATTAAATGTGCAAATTGTACTCCATGTCTTGCTGATTAAACAAAGTGTTTTTGATAGTTGTTTATGAGTTTTTGTGTGCAGGAAAGTTAATATAACTTGTTTTTTACTTATTAAATCAGAAATGTTCAGCAAGATAACTTCAACATAACATGACACAAATGTTTGATGAGCAGTTCACCCCTCCTAGGCTACGTCTGCTGGATCAAGCCTCCCAAAATGAGCTTGTCCTCTTGTATTAAAATTGCTTCAAATGCTAATACAAGTATAAAGGTGCCTCAATAGGCAAATCTGAATGCAAATACAGATTCAAAAGACATGAAAAAGCTAAAAATGCCTTTCCACAATCACTAAACAGTGAAAAATTACCCAATACAGTGCCTTCTTCAATAGTCCCTAGTGGCTCTTGGAACTTCTCTAAAAATTTTCAAGCTGTATAAGTCCTCAAATAGTTTTTAAACCTCTTCCATCAGATTCAAAAGGTTGAAAATAGCAGAAAATGGCTTTTGTTTCACCTCAAACAGGTGAACACAACCCAACACAGCTCCAACACTGAAATGGCCCTAGTGGCCCTCCAAGCTTCCCTGAAGCTAAACAGTGAAAAGAAATCCTAAACAAGCAAAATAAACCATGTAAATGAATTCAGAGCATAATAAACAGTCAAGATAGACTTTTGTTTCACCTCCAATGGATGAACACAGCCCAATGCAGCTCCAACACTGTCTAGGCCCTAGTGGCTCCCCAAACTTTTTCGCTGAAAAAGTACTTGAAGATCACCTTTTTTAGCTCTGAAACCCCTGCCAATGGCTCCAAAATGCTCTGAATACCCAAAATAAAAAAATAAAATCATCCAAAAAGGCCTCTCCTAGCCAAAGTTATGGCTCATTCAATTTTCTGCCAGTTTGCCCTAGAAAAACTCCAATTAAAACTGGAAGTCTGCCAGTTAGCCCGACAAAAATGGAGGAACCGCCAAAAATGGTGCGCCGCTAAAAAGACTGCCAGTTGAATGGTCAGTTGACCATGACTGCCGACAGGAATGTCGGGCATGTGACCAGTTGGAGTGGCAGTTAGCCTTAATGCTAACGGTTTCGAAGCCAGAACAGCCGACGTAAAAAATAGCATGTGACCATGTTTTATCGGCGGTTAAGTTAATGCGTCGGTTTCGGTTTAGCCTATGGTTCCGCACCAGAATCATGTGATTAGGCGCTGGCCCTTAGGGGTTGGCCCTGTTGCCCAAACCAAACATTGACCAACTTTAAATAGAAACTCTGCCCTAGGCTTGTTAAGAACCATGGTGCAGGCGTGCTCGTTGGGCTTGTGGGCTGGTGTTCACCCGACCCAGGGTCAAACCCCGTAGGCTCCATAAATACTTTACCGAAACAAACTTTGATTTCTAGGGGCCACGTGGTGGCCTCCGGGCAGGCCACGTGGTGTCCCATAATTGGCCATCAAAATAGAATATTTCATGGAATATTCCTCGAAATATTCTAATTTTAATTTTTTTTCAAAATTCAAATTTTGTAAGTTATTGTGCATTTTCAAAATGCAATAACTTCTCCATATAGTGTCAGATTTGGAACCGTTTGTGGCACTAGGATTGCATCGATGAGGCCTATCTGGTCTTTTAGGTTGCAAGTAATTTTGAACACTTTCAACTTTGAGCTTTTTCCCTAGCTCAGACTTGAGCTCTTGATCACACCTCCCAACTGAGAAGCTTTTGGACCCCAAAAGCTCATTGAAATGCTAAAAATGAACTGTACAGAAAATGAGAGAATAACAACATCCTCTTCTCTTCAGCCTTAAAAAAATTCTTGACTTACCAACTGTCCTCATGGCGAATTTTTGCTGAATGAGCCATATACTTGTGTCGAATCCCGACCAAGTTTTCTCGCCATACCAATCTGCCATTCTGAAACCAGCAGTGACCCTTGCTAAAATTTGTGCCCTCTTTGCTTGCATGCTTTTCCATCTCATGGAATCTTGCACCGCTTTGCACTGACACTTCGTTCTCTGCACCAATCGACACCAAAGGTACCTTGTGCAACATACAACATCAACAACAAGGATACTTTCAGATCAAATGGTATCAACAACATCAAAGAAGTAATCATCTTTTAGTTCTGTCTATAGTATCATACTTTGTCTATAGTTTATATTGCTTCTTTTAGTTTTTGTGTGCAGGAAAGTTAATATAATTTGTTGTTTACATATTAAAGAAGAAATGTTCAGCAAGATAACTTGAACATAACATGACACAAATGTTTGATGCGCAGTTCACCCCTCCTCGGCTACGTCTGCTGGATCAAGCCTCCCAAAATGAGCTTGTCCTCTTCTATTAAAACTAATTCAAACTCTAATACAAGTGTAAAGGTGCCTCAATAGACAAATCTGAATGCAAATACAGATTTAGAAGACATGAAAAAGCTAAAAATGCCTTTCCACAATCACCAAACAGTGAAAAATTACCCAATACAATGCCTTCTTCAATAGGCCCTAGTGGCTCTTGGAACTTCTCTGAAACTTATCAGGTTGTAGAAGTCCTCAAATGGTTCTGAAACATCTGCCATTAGATTCATAAGGTCGAAAATAGTAGAAAACAACTTTTGTTTTACATCAAATAGGTGAACACAACCCAACACAGCTCCAACACCGAAATGGCCCTGGTGGCCCTCCAAGCTTCCTTGAAGCTAAACAGTGAAAAGAAAGTTTAAACAAGAAAACTAAACTATTTTAATGAATTCAGAGCATAGTAAGCAGTCAAGATAGACTTTCGTTTCACCTCCAATGGATGAACACATCCCAATGCAGCTCCCACACTGTCTAGGCCCTGATGGCTCCCCAAACTTATTCACTGAAAACGTACCTGAAGATCACCTATATTGGCTTTGAAACCTATCCCAATGGCTCTGGAATGCTTAGAATACCCAAAATCAAAAAAAAAATCATCCAAAAAGGCCTCTCCTAGCCAAAGTTATGGCTAATTGAAGTTTTCTCCTAGTTTGCCCTAAAAAATCTCCACCAAATGTGGAGGACTGCAGTTAACTTTGCCAAAAATGGAAAACACGCCAAAATTGGTGGTCTCCGCCAAACTAACTGCAAAATGGGCCATAACCATCGCGCGCTTAAGCCGCATGGGACCACGTGGTCCCCAAACCGTCGAGGTTAACCGTCTATCCGCCAAGTTTTAAGCCCATGGTTCTACGCCAGGGTCTTATGGATAGGGGTTGGCCCCTTTTGCGCCCAAACAAACCTTTGATAAACCTTAAATGCAAACCACGCCCATTGGAAGTTAAGTTCCAATGTGCAGGCAGGCCGGTCGGGCCTGTGCGCTGGCGGCCACCCGACCCGGGGTTGAATCCCGCGAGCTCCACATATTTTTGCCGAAACAAACTTTGTGTTCTAGAGGCCATGTGGCGGCCTCCATGCAAGCCACATGGTGCTCATTGATTGGCCCATACGAACAAAATATTTTGAGGAATATTCTTTTTTTAATATATATATATATATATGTGTGTGTGTGTGTGTGTGTGTGTGTGTGTAAAAAAAAAAAAATCAAAAATTGAAGAATATTGGGCTTATTCAAAACGCGATAACTTCTCCATACGATGTCAATTTTTGAACCATTTGTGGTTCCAGAATCAGGAAGACGAGAGCTATCCGCTTGTTCAAATTGCAGCCCATTCTGAGCACTTTCAATTTTGAGATTTTTCGACACTTAGACTTGAGCTCCTGATCACACCTCCCAAATGAGAAGCTTTTGGACCCCAAAAGCTCACTGAAATGCTGAAACTGAAATGTATAGAAAATGAGAATAACATCATCCTCTTTTGTTAAGCCAAATGAGCCTAACTGATACCAAAACATCCTGACTTTCCAACTGTCATCATGGCAAATTTTCGTTGAATGGGCCATGTACTTGTCAAATGCCGACCAAGTTTTCTCACCATACCAGTTTGCAATTTTCAAAAACCAGCAATGACACTTGCTGATGTATGAGCTAAATGCTTCCAATGCTCATGCGATCTTTGTCAATGTCACTATGCCTGTCAATGGCGATTTCTTCTCTAGAATGAAAACTAAAGGTGACTTAAGTAAATACCCACAACAAACTTCAAAAAATGAAGTATCTGTAGAAGAGTGCCCGACATGGCTATAAGCATGCTGAAAGTAATGCAAACGCTCATCCCAAAGCTTGGGATGCTTGCTTTAGAAACCTCTCAAAAGAATTACAATGGTTTTGTTCACGAACAATAGAAGTAGGCAAACCATAATGAACCCAGTAGAGACCCTTGCTGAAATTTGTGCCCTCTTTTCTTGCATGCTTTTCTGGCTCATGGAATCTTGCACCGCTTTGCACCAACACTTCATTCTCTGCACCAATCGACACTAAAGGTACCTTGTGCAACATGGAACATCAACAACAAGTTGACTTGAAATGTGCTATACAATTGACACAACCGTCAATGTAAAAAGTATGCACTCAATCGAATCAAGTCGACAAACATGTGTGACACAATCGACACAAGTCAATAAGAAACAAGATACATCTTTACAAACACATGTGTATGTATCATGTACAATGAACTATATACAGTTCGCTAATTACACATACAACCTCTATGTACGTGTGCAACTTCAACTCTTCTTTTCAAATACCAACAAGTACATCATTCCAAAAAAACATGTGGGTGACAAAGAGCTGAACTCAAAAGACATTGCTTCAATATAAGTGAGTATCATACTCATATTTTACTTCAGCTCCAACAGAGGAAATACTTGAAAATGTAAACAAAGTATCCTTTTAGCTTACAGTAAACAGTCAAGATAGACTTTTGTTTCACCTCCAATGGATGAACACAGCCCAATGCAGCTCCCACAATGAATTTCGTTCTGGCTGGCCAATCAATGAGTGCCATGTGGCCTGCCCGGAGGCCACCAAGTGGCCCCTAGAATCAAAGGTTAGTGGTGCAAAATTTTTATGGAGCTCGCAGGATTCGACCCATGGTCGAGTGGCCGCCAGCCCACAGGCCCAACTAGCACGCCTACAATTGGTTCTTAACAACCATACGTCAGAGTTTGTATTTAAGTTTTATTAAAGGTTGAGTTGGGTGGAAAAGGGGCCAGCCCCTTATCCATATGACCATGGCGCGAAAACGAGAGGCCAATCCTTGGCGGTTAAACTTACCCAATGGTTAAAGTTTCCGAAGATTGTGGTCACATGCCCGACATTCCCACCAGCGATCACTGTCAACTGACCATTCAACTGGTAGTATTTTTAGAAACATGCCATTTTTGGCGGTTCCTCCATTTTTGTTGGGCTAACTGGTGGACTTACAGTTTTAACTGGAGTTTTTCTAGGGCAAACTGTCAGAAAATTGAATGAGCCATAACTTTGGTTAGGAGAGGCCTTTTTGGATGATTTTTTTTTTTTTTTATTTTGGGTATTTAGAGCATTTCGGAGCCATTGGCAGGGGTTTCAAAGCCAACAGAGGTGATCTTCAAGTACTTTTTCAGTGAAGAAGTTTGGGGAGCCACGAGGGCCTAGACAGTGTTGGAGCTGCATTGGGTTGTGTTCATCCATTGGAGGTGAAACAAAAGTCTATATTGATTGTTTACTGTGCTCTGAATTCATTTACACAGTTTCTTTTGCTTGTTTGGGCTTTCTTTTCACTGTTTAGCTTCAGGGAATCTTGGAGGGCCACTACGGCCATTTCAGTGTTGGAGCTGTGTTGGGCTGTGTTCACCTGTTTAAGGTGAAACAAAAGCCATTTTTTTCTATTTTTGACCTTCTGAATCTAATGGCATAGGTTTTGGAACCATTTGAGGAATTCTACAGCCTGAAAAGTTTCAGAGAAGTTCCAAGAGCCACTTGTGCTTATTGAAGAAGGCACTGTATTGGGTAATTTTTCACTGTTTAGAAATTGTGGAAAGGCATTTTTAGCTTTTTCATGTCTTCTGAATCTATATTTGCATTCAGATTTATCTATTGAGGCACCTTTACACTTGTATTAGCATTTGAAGCAGTTTTAATACAAGAGGACAAGCTAATTTTGGGAGGCTTGATCTAGCAGATGTAGCCCAGGAGGGGTGAACTGCTCATCAAACATTTGTGTCATGTTATGTTGAAGTTATCTTGCTGAACATTTCTGATTTAATATGTAAACAAAAAATTATATTAACTTTCCTGCACAAAAAACTCATAAATAGCGGTCAAAAACACTTTGTTTAATTAGCAAGACATGGAGTACAGTTTGCACATTTAACTTAACGGAAATGGATACCTTGCAAACATTTTCAAGTATTTCCATTTTCAGATCCAATGGTATCAAAGCTGGTTGTTGTTGTTTCTGTGGTCTATGAGAAGAAATATAAACTATAGACAAAGTCTGAAGCAAGCCAGGAAGCCTTCGAACCACTTTTGTTATACAATTGCATAGTAGATAAAAGCTACTTCAATCCATCTCTGGTTTAGTTTATATTTTGAGCATTTGTTTGTGCAGAAAGGCACTAAAACAGTCAATCTCTGTTTTATTGTTTGCAAACTGGTTGATCGTCTAAGTTTGCTTCAGTGCAAGGATATTTGATGTTAGCTAAGTCTTGAAAAGGGTTGAAGACTAATTTCCTTACTCCAATTTATCTCAAGATTATCTCTGGAAAACACAAACTCAGGAGGAGTCAGAATATTCCATTTGATTTGTGTTTTATGGCTGCTTGAATAAGAGTGTAGCTGGAAAGATATTTGGTCAAAGGCTTGTCATTTGTTTGAAAGCTTTGAGAACTTTGTTTTGAAGTTCCTTTTGTTAATTGACCATTTACATGATGTCAACTTCTTCCACAAGTGAAGTTTCCTCCTTCACGAAATTCTTCAATGATGACATGAAGAATGAGTTCATTAAGGTGAAGGACATGGTGCAGATTCTCATTCAGGATCAAAGAGAAAGTGTTCAGCTTCATGCACAATTGTTGGCTATGCAGGAAGAGAAGGAAACAATTCTCCAAAGACTACATGACATGGAGAAACAACTCCTTCAAGCTCAAGAAGCTTTGTCCAAGAAAATACCTCATCCTCAGGAGGTAAATCATTCAAACTTGTCTTCAATTTCCTCAATTGAAAAGTGTGTTGGTTCTTTTGAAAAGCATACAAGAGGTATAGGGTCCAAATTAATGTTTAAGATGGGCTATCAAGAAGGAAAAGGTTTGGGCAAGCATGCACAAGGCATGGTTGAACCTATTTCGGTGGTGGAGCGTCCCAAGAATGTTGGTCTTGGAGATGAATAGTTTTATGGTGAAGAATCTAAATCCTTGAATGAATGTGATGAAAATTCAAAGAGAACCTTTATCCCAAGTTCTCAATCGCATAAATGTCATAATGGCAATCATCCTTACCATTGTTTGAAGCCATCATTGCAGCAAGTAGAGGGTAAACATGTCGCTTATGGCGAGCATGCAAATGTAAACAGTTTTCAAGACAAGCACAGTGATGAAAGTCTAAAAAGGAAAGTTGTCTCCTCTATTAGTTCATCATCTCTCAAAGACAAAAACGATGGAAATTCCATGCAGCAAAAGACGTATAATTTTTCACATAATCAATTTGATTATGTTTTAGCAAAGAATGATTATTTTGCTTGTTCAAATCAAAGAAAGTTCTTTTGCACATTTTGTGGTGGATTTAACCATGTTGCTTCAAGATGTTGATTGAAAAAGAAAGCCCATAGGAAGTAGAAGAGGCCAAGAGAACTTTCTCAAAAAGTGCTTAAGAGTTGCACATTTTTCCAAAAGAAGGGACATGATGTCTCTCATTGTTGGACCTTGCATCCAACAAGTCGTCCAAAGCACATGCAGCTTGAGGACAAAAATATTGGTGCAAGTGGATCTATGGATTCCATTATCGATGTGAAAGATGCACATGAAGAACTGCTGCTGCAACAAAAGACGTCATGGGGTTTGATTTTCATACTCATTTTGTACATGCATACCAATCATGTATTTCAGTTGAAAAGTTGATGCAAGATTGCATGTAAAAGCAGTTTCAATTTGAAGGAATTTTTTATGTTTTTGCAAAAGTTCGCCATGGAGGTGTAAAAGA
This sequence comes from Pinus tabuliformis, assembly GCA_031772625.1. Taxonomy (NCBI): domain Eukaryota; kingdom Viridiplantae; phylum Streptophyta; class Pinopsida; order Pinales; family Pinaceae; genus Pinus; species Pinus tabuliformis. Next base: position 894,213,698 of record CM062818.1, read on the forward strand.
TGAGTATGATACTCACTTATATTGCAGCAATGTCTTTTTAGTTCAGCTCTTTGTCACCCACATGTTTTTTTGGGATGATGTACTTGTTGGTATTTGAAAAGAAGAGTTGAAGTTGCACATGTACATAGAGGTTGTATGTGTAATTAGCGAACTGTATATAGTTCATTGTACATGATACATACACATGTGTTTGTAAAGATGTATCTTGTTGTTTATTGACTTGTGTCGATTGTGTCACACATGTTTGTTGACTTGTGTCGATTGTGTGCACACTTTTTACATTGATGGTTGTGTCAATTGTATAGCACATTTCAGGTCAACTTGTTGTTGATGTTGCATGTTTCACAAGGTACCTTTGGTGTCGATTGGTGTGGAGAACGAAGTGTCGGTGCAAAGTGATGCAAGATTCCATGAACTAGAAAAGCATGCAAGCAAAGAGGGCGCAAATTTCAGCAAAGGTCTTTGCTGAGTTCATTATGGTTTGCCTACTTCTATTGTTCGTGAACAGAACCATTGTACTTATTTTGAAAGGTTTTTGCAGTAAGCATCCCAAGCTTTGGGATGAGAATTTGCATTACTTTCAACATGTTTACAGTGGGGCCAGGCCCTCTTCTGCAGATACTTTACCTATTGAAGTTTGTTGTGGGTATTTGCCTAAGTCACCTTCAGTTTTCATTCTGGAGAAGAAATCACCATTGATGGGCGTAGTGACATTGACAAAGCTCGCATGAGAATTGAAAGCATTCAGCTCATACATCAGCAAGTGTCATTGCTGGTTTCTGAAAATTGCAGATTGGTATGGTGAGAAAACTTGGTCGGGATTCGACAAGTACATGGCTCATTCAGCAAAAATTCGCCATGACGACAGTGGGCAAGTCAAGATATTTTGGTATCAGTTATGCTCATTTGGCTGAACAGAAGAGGATGATGTTATTCTCATTTGCTATACAGTTCAGTTTCAGCATTTCAGTGAGCGTTTGGGGTCCAAAAGCTTCTCATTTGGGAGGTGTGATTAGGAGCTCAAGTCTAAGTGTCGAAAAAGCTCAAAATTGAAAGTGCTCATAATGGGCCACAACCTAAACGACTAGATAGATCTCGTCTTCTTGATTCTGGGGCTGTGAACGGTTCGAAAAAATGACACCATATGGAGAAGTTATTTCATTTTGAAAATTCCCAATAACTTACAAAATTTGAATTTCAAAAAAAATAAAAAATAAAAATATTTTGAGGAATATTTCCCAGAATATTCTCGAAATATTCTATTCTAGCTGGCCAATCAATGAGTGCCATGTGGCATGCCCAGAGGCCGCCAAGTGGCCCCTAGAATGCAAAGGTTAGTGGTGTAAAATTTTTATGGAGCTCGCAGGATTCGACCCCTGGTCGTGTGGCTAGCAGCCCATAGGCCCGACCGGCCCACCTACAAATGGTTTTTAACAAGAACCATATGTCAAAGTTTGTATTTAAGTTTTATTAAAGGTTGGGTTGGGTGGAAAAGGGGCCAGCCCCTAAGGGCCAACCCCTTATCCATATGACCATGGCGCGAAAACTAGAGGCCAATCCTCGACAGTTAAACATATCCGACGGTTAAAGTTTCCAAAGATTGTGGTCACATGCCTAACATTCTCTCTGGCAGTCACGGTCAACTGACTGTTCAAATGGTATCATTTTTAGTGGTGTGACATTTTTGGTTGTTCCTCCACTTTTGTCAGGCTAACTGGTGGACTTCCAGTTTTATCTGGAGTTTTTCTAGGGCAAACTGGCAGAAAATTGAATGAGCCATAACTTTGACTAGGAGAGGCATTTTTGGACGAATTTTTTATTTTATTTTGGGTATTCAAAGCATTCTGGAGCCATTGGCAGGGGTTTTAGAGCCAATAGAGGTGATCTTCAAGTACTTTTTCGGCGAAGAAGTTTGGAGAGCCACGAGGGCCTAGACAATGTTGGAGCTACATTGGGTTGTTTCCATCCATTGGAGGTGAAACAAAAGTCTATCTTGATGATTTATTGTGCTCTAAATTCATTTACACAGTTTATTTTTCCTTTTTAGGCTTTCTTTTCACTGTTTAGCTTCAAGGAAGCTTGGAGGGCCACTAGGGCCATTTTAGTGTTAGAGTTGTATTGGGCTGTGTTCACCTGTTTGAGGTGAAACAAAAGCCATTTTCTGCTATTTTCAACCTTCTAAATCTAATGGTGGAGGTTTCAGAACCATTTGAGGTCTTCTATAGCCTGAAAAGTTTCAGAGAATTTTTAAGAGCCACTAGGGCCTATTGAAGAAGGCACTGTATTGGGTAATTTTTCTCTGTTTAGTGATTGTGGAAAGGCATTTTTAGCCTTTTCATGTCTTCTGAATTTGTATTTGCATTCATATTTGTCTATTGAGGCACATTTACACTTGTATTAGCATTTGAAGCAGTTTTAATACAAGAGGACAAGCTCATTTTGGGAGGCTTGGTCCAACAGACGTAGCCCAGGAAGGGTGAACTGCTCATCAAACATCTGTGTCATGTTATGCTGAAGTTATCTTGTTGAACATTTCTGATTTAATATGTAAACAACAAATTATATTAACTTTCCTACACACAAAAACTCATAAACAGCTGTCAAAAACACTTTGTTTAATCAGCAAGACATGGAGTACAGTTTGCACATTTAATTTAATGGAAATGGATAACTTGCACACATTTTCAAGTACTTCCATTTTCAAATCAGAAATTGACTAAGAACATTCATGACAAAAATATATCAGGTCTTTTATTTACCATGTACATCAGAGAACCCACCAACTTATGATAGCTAGTAGGATCGACGAGACTAGAGTCAGAGCTTCTCAACTTCTTGAGATTAGTGATCATGGGAGTACTCATAAGTTTGGATTCATCATACCGAATCTCTGCAATATCTCGATTATGTATTGACCTTGACCCATATATAGTTCTCCAGGGTTCTACCAAACTTCCGAAACCAAGTAATAGTGCATAAGTCCCAGATCTTTCATCTCAAATTCAATTGCTAGCATTTTATTACATTCTTGTATTCTTCACTCCACACCTGTAATAAACAAATCATCCACATATAATAATATAATGATCGGTTCATTATTCACCACCTTGATGTCGAGGCTTAGGTTTTTTGAACTTTTGATGAACCTAATTCTTAAGAGATATGCATCAATTCTTTCATACCATGCCCTAGGAGCTTGCATCAAGCCATATAAGGATTTCTTTAGTCTGCAGACATGTGTATCTTTGCTATTTATTTTGAAACCTTTTGTTTGTTCAACGTATACTTCTTCATCAATGGTTCCATTTAGAAATTTTGTTTTGACATCCTTCTGATGAATATTCCATCCCATAGTAGCAGCTAGCGAAACCAACGATCTTACAGTAGTATACCTAGCAGTAGAAGAAAAGGTTTCTTTCCATTTTTATGCCTTCCTTTTGTGAGAAACCCCTTGAAACAAATCTAGCTTTGTATTTGTCTATGCTTCCATCAATAGCATGTTTGATTTTTTAAATCCATTTTGAAGTGACAATCAATATGTCACTTGGTCTAGGAACAATTTCCCAAACCCCATTCTTCATGATGGATTAATATTATTGTTGCATCACCTTCTTCCATTCTTATTAATAAGCAGCTTCTTCAAATGTAGTTGGTTCAACTTCTATCAATTTTTTCATATTTTTTGCATATCCTGAATATCTCTTTGGTATTTTGATTTCTCTAAAAGTTCCTTTAGTAGCTCGATATCCTTCGGCATCTTCAAGTGTAGCTTTTAACCAATTTGGCCTCTTCCTTGTTTCGAGTATGATCATAGGTTGAATAGGCTCACTTGGTCCTTCTTCTTCTTCTTGGTTTGTAGGTGACTTATCATGATGCTCTTCTTCTTCAAATAATGGTATATCTTCATCATTAGAATTGATTCGAATATAGTTGAATCTTTTGTAGGCATGATTTTCATCGAATATAACATTCTTGCTCACTTCAATTAGTCTTCCTTCCTTGATGTAGATTGTATATGCTTTTGAATAAATACTTTAGCCAATGAAGATCCCTTTAATGCTTGTATAATCTAACTTCTTTTACTTGTCCTTTGGAACATGGATGTATGTGGGACACCCAAAGATTCAGAGATGGTCCATAGATGGCTTCTTCCTTGTAAATTCTTCTTTCGGTGTCATATTATCAAGGATTCTATGAGGAATTATATTTTGTATATATATTGTTGTCATTGTTTCTTCTCCCCATAAAAACTTCGGTAAATCTTGATTAAGTATCATAGTTCATATGAATTCTTCAAGTGTTCTATTTTTCCTTTCATCGACTCCATTCTACTCAGGATTGTAGGTTACAATGAGCTCCCTCTTAATACCCGCTTCTTTACAATATGAAATTAGTTCTTTTGAAGTGTATTCCCCACTATTGTTAGATCTCAATGTATTTATCTTTCTTCCAGTTAAGGTCTCCACTTTAGATCTAAATTCTTTGAACTTTTCAAACACTTCATCCTTTGTTTTGAGAAGGTAGAGCCATGTATTTCTAGAATGATCATCAATGAAGGTCACATAATAAATATGGCCTCCAAGAGATTTGTTAGACATTGGCCCACACACATCGGAATGAATGGATTCTAATATTTCTTTAGACTTTGTGTCACTGCTTGTAAAAGGCTTTCTTGTATTCTTTCTAGCACATCCCTTACATACTCCTTCGCGATATTCTTTGATATTTGGGATGCCATTCACCATTTGACTAAGGGAGTGAATTATCTTGTAGTGTAAATTCCCATATATTTTATACCATAATTATATAGGATTGATGTCCATGTGAACTAGGGCTTGCGGAGATGGTGTTATAACTCTATATGGTCTTCCTGCACGAACTCCAATAACTTTTGTCGTATGAATGCTTGAATATTTTCCCCAAACTAGAACTTTACCATCTACAAAGGCAACCCAATTTCCTTTATCTTCTAAACAAGAAAGTGAAAGTAAAATATTTTTCAAACCTACAACAAAGAGTATATTGTTGAGATGTATATTTTCTCCATTTTCCAACTTCAATGATGTCTATCCAAGGCCCTTGACTACATAACTATTGTTGTCTCCTAACTCCATTGCATGAGATGATTGTTCCTTCGATAGAGTATGAAGTTGTCCACTTTCTCCATTCATATGTATTGATGCTCTACTATCAATGATACATGCATTATCATCATTAAGAGTACATGTAAGTGCAACCAAGAGTCCTTCACTCCTGACTTTCCTAGATATGTTGTAAATGATCCTTCCAATCCAGCTTCCTGCAATTCTTATGATATTGGATCCCATTTTCAAATAAATTTCAATAAAGGGAGTAACCTTTTCTTCCAAGCCAATAGAGTTATATCCAACCTTCTTCGACCTTAGCTCTGATACCATGTTGAGAAATCAATACTAGTAGGATTTAGGGTATGATTCCTCTTTCTTGATAATTACTTGTGAATTATGTTGGCTTCTTTTACTTCTTATTTGGTTTATCTTTCATAAAGAAATTACCAAATTATATGTGTATGAAGATCACAAGAACAGGGTTGAGGCAGCTCCGTCTCCATGGCAGGAATCTAGCTGGTTCAAGTGGCGAGGTCAACAACGGACGTCCAACGCCTTGCGCGGTTTTACGAGGAGGTTTTGGGTTTCAGAGAATCGATGTGCCCAATTTCGGATTCGAGGTTGTATGGCTCAGTTCTGCTCCGCCCTCATTTTCCTTGAACCCCAACTCAAGTCTATCTAAAAGTCCTCATAGCGCAAGCCCAGATGTCGAGAAGGATCTGGAACGTCTCCCACGCAGCCATCATATTTCTTTAGGCGTGCCTGACTATGATGTTTTCGTCAATACCCTAAAAGGGATAACAAATTTTGCCGCAACGCGTTTAGAGGCCAGGTCGTGCCATCCCTAGATCGCGCAGAGCAATGGTAAGGGGGGGAGAAGAAAAGGAACCCGGGACGTAGTAGGGTTGGGATCTGCAGGTTTTCACTCTGGATCGGTCGTTGAAATCAAAGAAGGGGGTCTGCATGATGCAGATCTGCTCCCTCCCTTAATGGATTGGCCCAAACATTGCAGATCCGGACTGGATCTAACCGATCTGGCCAATATTCGAGAACAGCCAGAGCCTAGGCAACAGATCGGTGGCAATGAGCATAGATCGGGCATCGGGTTTGTAGATCTAGACCTGCAAATGGAAGAACGACCCTATATGAGGTCAGATCTGGAAGATCGTTTACAGCCAGAGCACACGGAAGTTAGTCGCGACACTAGTTTAGGCGGATCAGGAACTTAGTCAAAACCCAGGCTACAGGTAACAACAACTCGTTTTCAGATTTTTATTAAAGCCCCTGAGGGGAAAACCAGTTTAGTGTGGGTACATGCAGAAAGCACCATCATGCAGCTGAAACAGCAAATATGGGCATTGACGGGATACCCTGTTCAGATCCAACATTTGGTCAGTGGTAGGTGGTCCCTCCAGGATAGTAGAACCCTGAAAAACTATGAGATTAGTCCAGAAACAACCATTGTTTTAAACCTTAGGCTGAGAGGAGGGGCTCTGCCTCAGGGATAGCCAAGCTCCTCAGGAGGAGACAAGGGGAAAAAGACAGCACCTCAGCATCAACCCAAGGGAGGCTCCTCCTACAAAAACATTTTACAGGGTAACAGAGATCCAGGGTCCTCTCCAGATCAAGGCGGATATACACCTAGGCCATACATAGTAGATCAACTAGGGCAAACTCCAGCCCTTAACTTTGATTCTACAAGGCTTGATGATTTCGTTAAGTCCTATGAAATGCAGGCCCTAATTTGCCGTTTTAACAGTTTTTTGCCAAAGCCAATGGATCTATTTCACTGGATTTTCACCAATTGGACCATGGAATGTGATATACATTTATGCTCCAAGGGGTTTTTTATAGTTAGATTTGCATCCATGAAAGTCAGAGATACAATCATCAGTGTTGGGCCTTGGTTTTAGGGAACATCGGGGCTGTTTATGACCCCATGGTTTCCAGATTTTGATCCAAACAAAATGACTGTCTCCAAAGTGCCAGTCTGGGTCCGCCTATATAACCTTCCCCTTCACTTTTGGAGTGAACGAGTATTGGAAGGAATTGGGAACAGCATAGGGAAATATATCAAAACAGATCTGGAAAGGATTGATGAAAGGGTCTACACTTTTGCACGCATTTGTGTGGAAGTAGATCTAAGTAAAGGACTGCCGGACAATATAAGGCTGATCTACAAACAACAAAATTGGCTGCAAGGACTAGACTACGAAAACACTGCTTTCAGATGTAGGCTCTGTAGGCTGACAGGACACTTGCAAAGTACATGTCCAGAAGCCAAGAAAGCAAACAGTAAAAAGAAGCAGAAAGGGAAGCAGAGGAAAGGATGGCAATTCCCCCCCCCTGACTCAGAGGACAAAGAATCAGAAGCAGAAGAGGAAGATACCCCCGCAGAGAATGCTGAGTTTTCCCAAGAAAAGGAGACTCAGAAGGAAACCACATCAGATGACAACGCTTCACATTTCCATTCAAATCAGGCAGAGAAGGCAAGCGAGGATCTGAGTATGGGAGGGAGCAAACGGCATCACCACTCAGATACTTCAGACTCAGATAAGGAAATAGCCTCACAGAAAGCAGAAACAAAGTTAGGCATAGCTTCGATCGAGCCCACACAAGGAGAGTGGCGCAAGGTTGAAAAGAAAAAGGGGAGAAAAACTTGAAGTGTGAGTCCTTTACTCACTACCGGAATCCAGTTTTTCTGCCTTTTTATCCTTTCTTCTTTCTTTTTCTTTTTTCTTCTTCTAAATGCACGTTAGTTTTGTAACGTTGCATGGGGTGCGAAAGCACTCGAGCCCAATGGGAAACTTATGGAAATGCTTCAACGCATCTACTTGTGTAACTTTTCATTTTTTTAATAAAAGGTTACCGATTTTTTCCTATGGAAAAAAAAAAAAGATCACAAGAACAATAGACATGTGATGTAGGCATGTAGCCAGGGAAAAACCCCTATAAGAGGAAAACCCACTCATGAACTCTTCCTTCAACAGATTGAAATCAAGATGAGACACTTCCAAACTTCTAGACCTAGAAAAAGACCTCCTACAACCACCAAGTCAACCCTTTCTCCTTGTAGATGTTCTTTTCTCAACCTTTTAAGTGTCAACACTTAAGGTGCAGCTTCAGAATAGAATTTCAGCCCCAACAACAAATTTTTGCCCCCACCATCTTCAGAACTTCAGCCCTGCAACAGAAACAGAATTTCGACCCCAGCTTCAGCCCAGTATCTTCGCACGTGTGAGAGAAAGTTAGCCCAAAAACTCGATTTTCTTCTTCCCATCTTTTATCCTTCTTCTCCAACAACTTCGCACTTTTTTCCAGCTACTGCTTCTTAGAGATCAAACTTGTTGATGGTGCTCTCCAAATGAAGTCGAGTTGCTCAATATATAGGCTTGTTGTGAGGACAAAGTGCCCTAATCAAGACCGACTTGGTGTGGAGGTGACAAATTACCTTTTGACTCAAAAATCATTCTTTTTACATGATCAAAATCCCAAGAAGGGTCTAATAATAATGACAATGACTCTAATGACTCAAGACAAAAATTAGAAGCCCTCAATGGGGGCTTTGACCTAGAAAAAATAAACCCAAGCATAAAACCCTTCCTTTAATAAGTCATTTTCTTTAATAATAAATTTTCTTTTGGCAAATTCAATTATAAAGACCAAAGCTAGTTACATTCTTCAACATATTCCATGATATTTTAATATTAATTTATTTTGATCTAGATGATAGATGTAAATACAAGAGGGTTTTGTTTTTGCATAAAGGAGGAATGGTTATAAGCAACTTCAAGATGATTGAAATGATCAACATTTATACTAGATGGATTATATTTTTGTATAAAGGAGGAACGATTGTAACTAGCTTCAAGCTACATGATTGATTAAATGATTAATAATTTTTCAATTTGGTTATGTATGGTAATGAAAAGACTTATGAAAGAGTGGTAAGTCCATTTTTGGGTAATATTTGGGGTGGACTGAAAAACCAAACGCCATCTTTCATTCATAAATAACAATATGAATATTGATTCTTTATAAATATAATATTTTTTTCATATGAAAAAATATATATAATTTTAATATAATTGATTATATTAATATATAAAAATAATATATATTTAAATGATTATATAACCATAAATGGTTGTAAATGGAAAATAATTTAAATTAATTATTTTTTAATATCTTGAAAATTTTATATATTATGTTTGTGCCTGGAAGCGCTACCTAGTATGGTAGTAATGTTGTAAAACATTATGCAATATAATGTTATTTGACTCAATCAAATTAAAATTATAATTATAATAAAACTAAAAAAATAAAAAATAAACTAAAATAACCAATACACAACCCTACATTTTATATAAATTGGAGAGGATAATTAAATTGTTGGTGAAACAAAGCAAAGGTATTAGTTTACATAGAATATTGATATAAGCAAAACAATTATGAAGAAATGGGTAAAATATTTCAATTCCAAGTCTCAAGCCAAGCTAAAAGAAGCTAAGACCAAGATTCCAAAAATTTATGAAGAGAGTGTTTCCAGTAAATTTTTAGAAGAATAGTTATGTCCAATGTGAAATTTAGAATCCTTCCACCATTTTTGAGAAATAAGAATGTGCTTGGAGGCTCACCATTAAATGACAATAATACAAGAAAAAATGGCCAATTTGTGATATATCTTAAAAATTTAAACACAATATGGGAGATCAAAGCCTCATATGGCTTCTTGGTTCATTCTTTTAAGGACAAGGCAAAGGAAAGTGTTCATCATTTCCAATCCCTCTTCCAAGAGATAGAAGGTTTCCAAATTTATAAGATGCTTGAGGTCATCCCTAAATTCCCTCACATGTTTATAAAATAAATGAATTGTTTGCTAGTGGAAGAAGTTATAGGGGTTCTCAGGGCTCTTGCATCCATTTGAAAAAGTAAGAGCCTTGGGTCAAATGGTATTTGGGTGGAGTTCTTTCTTAAGTTTTATGATTTAATGAAGGAATATTTCCTAAATGTGGTTATGGAGTTCTAGAATTTTGGGAAATTATTGGGTTATATCAACTCTAACTTCACCATGCCTAAAAAAGCAAGATTGAGTTTTGATGGATATTTTCTATTGATCTCATCTTGTATTTTTATTTATAAGCTTCATAGAAAAATTATTGTTAGGAGGTTGAATCCTACTTTAAGTTGTATCATTTCATAGGAGTAATTTGGGGTCCTTCATTGAAGACAAATTCATTTTATGGTGACAATAACATAGGAAGTACTTCATGTTTGTTAAATTTTCTTAGGGCTATATTGTTCTTTGCTTAAGATAATTGCATTTCATCATTTACATATAGAATTCACCCCACAACATCACAACAATATTAAGTTTTACAACATTAATCAGTAGCATATGCAATTGTATAGAAAGAACAATATCATCATCAATACATCGAAACATAAAGGAACAATAGAAGAAAAGAATTCACAGACAAAAACACTAGGATTGGTCAGAGACCAGGGTAAAACTCACTACCAGTGTTAATTTTTGCAACTATGGTAAAATTCCACCTTGGACATCTCAAATGACTGAGATGATGATTGCATTAGATTCCTCTTTTTAGGAGGACCAAAATCAACCTAAAGATCACCCAATTTGGTCAAGCGGAGGTTGAGTTATGAATTATTTTATTCATACATGTATTATGGAATGCGTCGGCCCTAACCACATGAATAATTGCTTGGGTCAATCTTAACCCCAAGTGACCCCTCAAGAAAGCCTATAAATAGAAGAGACCTCAAGATCATTTGGACAAATCTTCTCTTCTCTTTTGTCTTGGTTTGCACAGGTTTGCATACATTCGATGGAAGGAGTTCGCACAAGGGTCTGAAATCACAGGTGAAAGTTTCGCTCTGAGTTAGGGTTTTATGGATCTTGGATGCTAGCACAGAGGCTCATGGGAGTGACTAGGGCTTCAAAGGTAGATCTGGAAATATAGGTCCCTGGTCACTCACACAGAGTGGTCCTAAGAGTGGTCAGGTTGTACCAGATGCACACACACTAACTTCAAGGGAGCAACCAAGGGTTTTTGTGTAGATATGATGAGTTGGTCCCCAGACGCATTCACAGAATGGTATGGGAGCATATGGAATGCAACAGTTGTTGGAACATAGTTATCAAAGAGCATCCAGGGTTGCTACAGTTGCTCACATAGTTCCTCCCCCTGCGTCCTGAGACTCAAAGATGAGATTTCAGTGTTCTGAAGTTTTCGCTCAGTGACAACAGTGTTTAGGAGTGTTCGACACAGTGACAACAATATACAACAATTGACATCAATTTGTGACAGCACATTACAACCATCAGTATGAGGGTTTTGATTCCTAACATGCTTAGATCTGTTTCATAGATATCATTATTGTTTTGTTGCATATATAAAGTTATGGATCAATGTATTCTCTTTTTCTACATCATTTGATGACGATCTAAGAAGAAGATTTGCAAGGGATTTCCCCATAGTGGGTTTTTCCCTAGTCTTGGACCAATCTTGGTGTCTCTATATGTGTGCATGCATTCTTCTATTGTTTTTTTTTTGTTTCACTGCATTGATGATGATGATGGTGTTATTTCTTTATGTATAATTGCATATGCTTATGTATAATGGTATAGATCTAAATAAGGAAATGAGTATATGGGGTGAACTTAATGTATTAATGATGAAATGAAATTATCAAAGCAAAGAAAAATGTCTCCCTAAGAAAATTTAACATAGGGAAAACCATTTCAAATTATTCTTCTTAATAGATTGTCATAAAATGTTCAGCAAAGAGAGAGTATAATGAAGTATATCTTCACCCACAAAACTATCCATCAAAATCAACTAAATAACATCCAAGAGATGAACCCAGCAATGTTGATAATCAAAACCTTGATTCAGAAGTCTGCAATTAACTATCAAAGTCTACAGTCAACTTTCAAACTTTGTGGCCAACTGTAAAAATCAAACCCTAGTTTCCAACTGCACAGAGAAAGTGTACGTGTGTGCGGCTAAAAATCTGCAACTACACACATGAGCTTGCATGCTTGCAGTTATGACCAAAAATATCTTGGAGCACGCCTACGGTTGGGAACCAAAACCCTAATCACACTTGTAAGCTTTGGACCATGTAATTTTGGACCCATACGAACCAATATTCGTGAACTACTTTAGACCTATGAGAGCCAAATCAAAGAAAGAAGAATGATTGATGACCTAAAAATGAGGGTCACTTGACGTGTATTTATAGGCGTCCAAGGGTGTTTAAATTCTTCTTAGGTTCGACCTGTCCTTTTGTGGACATTTGGGATTCCAAATTAAAAACATAATTTTCCTTAACGAAATTAAATTCTTCCAAGGGCTAGGAGGGGTCTTTCTTGATGAGGAAGGTTGTTCAATGGAGGGAATTTGTCCCTAAGTTGCCAAATTAACACTCCCTCTCAACTAGGGAGAAATTACCAACTGCAACATATGTCTCATCACAAGTATCTCATCATCATTAAATTTCGTATTTGTTCATATTTGCTCATCCTTACTCATATCAGCTCATCCCTGCATATCTCTGCCTATATCTATATCTTTGCTTCTATGTTGAACACTCTTGAATCTAAAAGAAGAAGAATTTGACATTGGAGGGGAGTCCAAGCTACCACCTTCTATCCATTGGGGAGCACATCTCAACCCGAAATCCAATGACAATGAGGAAGGTCCTATGGGACACTCTCACCTCAAGTCATCTCATAGGGGAGCATACATCTTCCACCCTATGTCAGGCAATATGCAAGATACAATGTCTCATCCATCCTATTTCTTGTTGATCCTCCCAACAATGACCCTCAAGATTCATGTGGTAGAACACCTTGCACCATAAGCTTGGGTGAGATACCCGACTTACCAAAGGTAAGGATCACACAACCCCAAGCCCTCTCAACCAGTTGTCTAGACAAGGAGCTACAATCCCAACAAGCCTAGATTGTGGGTATGATGCAAACTCAGGTATACTCTACTAGACCAAGATAGGGGAGAAACATCTTCCACCTTATTAGTGACAGATAGGCATGATACCCTATTGTCCAAAGATCCCTCAACCCCAGGAGCCTTACATCTCAATTCCTTACCCTAGGAGCTCAAATAGGGGGGAAGATTTGGCTCAGTGTCCTCGATCAACCCTACTCTCTCTGTAGATCAGAAACATATCATTGTGCTCATATCTGGTACTTACTTAAACAACTCATTGAAGAGTTCAATTACACTGTCTCATACATTACCAAGAGCAGCAGTCCTCTGATTACATATATTATGTCAAAATAACTACATGACACAAAAGGATACCTTATTCTTCCTTTCAAGGAGGTAGCAACCACAAGCCTAATCTTGTCTCATACAACAGCATTGTCTCAACACAAGGAGATATCTTGGTCCTAGTAATATATGAGATTCTCTTCCAATCAGATCCCACCTTTATTATCGCAATGTATCACTGTGATATCCAGAACCTACTCAAATAGATCTCTAAAGAGCTTCCTCAACCAAACTGTCCCAAAACTAGCCATGCTAGCAATAATGTATTCAACCCCCGTCGCGCTTAAAGCTATGAACTTCTATTTCCTACTCATAAAAATGTCACGGAAGATCCCAAGCTAAAGCAGCACCCAAATGTGCACTTTCTGTCAATAATGCTTTTCAGCCCAGTCAACATTAGTGCATCCATGCAATTGTACATCTCATGTAGTATATCTTAGACCAAGAATGATCGTCCCATGCAAATATCTCAAAAAGTGCTTGTTGGCAACCCAATGTGTATGAAGCAACTTAATCATGAATTGACTCAGGTCGTTCTCTGCACAACATATGTCTAGATGAGTGTTACAAGGAACATCAATGCTTAATCAACTGATAGTTTCCAATTCAAAAATATCTCTGCATAACCTCTTGAAATTCAATTCCATCGGGGTGTCCAACGATTAGTATTCCATCATGCCAAATAACTTTATGACATCTTTTCTTTTCCAAACTTCTAATCCCTGATAGTAATTCATCAAGCCAAGATTCTTCATCTCGAACTTTAGAGGCCCACTCTCTCTTAGTTTGATCATTATAGGCTCATTAACTATCAATAATAGATCATTAGCATATAAAAAAAAATCAAAGGCATTCCTTGGACCACTTTGAAGTAGAGGTTCAAATCAGAACATTTTCCAAACTTTACCAGATAACTGTCAATCCAGACATACCAGGCTCGAGAAGCTTTGCTTCAAACCATACAATTTTTTTCTACAAACATAATATTGACCAAACCAATATACTCAACCTCAAACAAATCAATATTGTGCAGTCAAATTAATCAAGTATGCTTATCAAGCCTTAAATGTCAAATCAAAAAATAATATCAAATCCATGAAATTTTATGCCAATATCATTGTTTAGCTTTTCAATCCAAGTCCCCAGGTAGAGATCACATCCAAGTACCAGGTTGCAACCTTGTATATGTCAACAATTGTAATTTATAACATCAAGCTAGACTTCGTCAAGTCATCCTTATGATCATAATAAGAATCATTTTTGCCACTAAATTTGAATTCATACACCAAGGGTAAGTCATATAAGTTTATGTCATCTACAGTAAGATTTTTGCAATAAAAATCATTGCATACTAAATCACAATTGTTTATACTTCAACAAATGAGCCAATGTCAATGATATCAATATAGAATCAATATTGAATACCAATCTTAATCACTGAGAGTTACTATGCCCATGTTTTCATGTCACATCAAAGAAAATCACCATTGTCAAGTACTAATTCTAATCAAAACCCTAACTTGTTATCACTATGAATTCAATCAATCCATAAGCCAAAACTTATCTGTGAATTGCCAAGCATCATGTCAAAATTCTAAGATTGCATATCTCTATTAAGTCAAGTCAATAAGCCAATTTTTGTCAAGTTCTTGCAACTGTTACCAAATATTGTCATATACTAGCTCAAATGATCAAGTCACGGCAAACAACATACTGATATGCATATTTCAGTCCCCTACAAACACAAAATTAGCCAAGACATCTATAACAAGTCAAACATTATGTAGATCTTAAAAACTTCTTTGCTCATAAAACTCTCCATCATCTACTCTATGTCTGTAGGACTGTCATACACCTGGTGCGCTATTGATCTTGTGCATGAGGATTTAGATTTTGTAACCTACATGCTCAACCGCCTCCATAAGCTTTCTTCCATGTAGTTGGGAGGCTTATAACTGCACCCTCAAGCATTTCTCCCAGCAGTTGGGGCTTGGACTAGGAGAAACCTTCTGTGCTCAAATAAAAAATTGCCAAAAATTTTTCAATGACATCAGATGGTTATTCATGTTTAGAATCCTTTCTTCAATAGCCAAGTTTCTTCATTTCATTTTTTGCAAATAATAATAGGTGTTGGGATCTTATGGAGAGTTTCTCCCTCTAAATGGAAAGCTACTTTAGTCATCATCATTTAAGACATCACTTGGTCTATCATAATGTTGTCATGCATCAACAAAAATTGTTAGATCATGAAATCAAGCTATATCAAGTTTTCAAACATGTATGCATCATATTCATAGCATATCAACATCAACTAATTTATCATCAATATGAACATGACATCAAACATTCATCAAGGGTTAGTGTCATATAATTAGGATAGTTGACAGATGTATCATCATACTTCAAGGATCATAATCACAACATCACTTCTTTATCACATTACTCAACCATCAAGTCAGGGCATCCAGATTTATCACATTATCAAATTTACTAAGCATATCAAAACCTAAACAAGGTCAGCCTTAATATCAATTTTATTGTCATGATTTTACCACCATGGTTATCATGCTTGTCGCAAGTATTAACAATAGCATCAATTACCATATATCAAAAATCAATATTTTTAGTCATCTTTATAAAATTATGAAATCCACCATGTCTAATAAAATGTGAGATACTTTCCCAATACCAAGTGCACCAACACATCACTTGTACCATAAATCAAACTTACTTTCATATGCATATGAGTAAGTTTATGAAGGTGATATTCTCGTCATACGTTACGACTTATCTTGTCATCCAATATTGCAGCTTACACATACCTTGTAGCATTCATATGCCTTTGCAATATTGTAGCTTTGGCAATTGAAGCACTTTATCAACTTTTCATCAGGTGGCTCGTTCCTTTTCCAATACTAGCTCTTCTCCTCACTAGATCCATTTTCCTACACCTTACATGATCCTCAAGAAAGATCTACTTGTCACATATCATCTAGAGGTTAGAATATTCACCTACTCAAATATTCATGAAGGAAGTATGAGCAATAATCAAATTAATAACTCTAAACAAGAATAGAGTCACAAAGAAGTAACATAAATATAAAGGATACTTATCTTCAATGGGACGTGATCATTTCCCTCTTGAACTAGCCTTCAAGAGTCATTACCATCCATTATCCATATAACAATGTTTCCTTCAATACATCCATTGACTTCATCAATAACCAAAGGTCTAATTGAGACTAACCCAACTAGGGTTATGTTAAATCTGTCACAAGTGCTAGAACAAATCCTAATTGTTCATGTTAGGGTTCCTAGACTACAAAACTCAAGCATTTATCATATGCCAGGGTTTCCTCCAAACCCTAACCTCATGATATCCATCAAACCCTAATAATAAAATTTTGTAGGGTTTCCTTCAAACCCTACGATTCTTTTAAGTCTCCTCCATTTTCTCTTACTCCCATTAATGGTGTCTTTATATGGGTGATCTCAATGACGTTTCTTCAACCGAACTTTGATACCATATTAAATTTCCTTAGGGCTATATTGTTATTTGCTTAAGATAATTTCATTTCACCATTCACATATAGAATTCACCCCACAAGATCATAACAATATTTAGTTTTACAACATTATTCAACAACATATGAAATTATATAGGAAGAACAATATCATCACCAATGCAACAGAACATAAAGGAACAATAGAAGAAAAATGATTCACACATAGAGACACCAGAATTGGTCGGAGACCAGGACAATACCCACTACTAGAAACCCTTTCAAATTCTTCTTCTTATTAGATTGTCATAAAATGTTCAACAAAGAGAGAGTACACTAACCATATCTTCGCCCACAAAACTATACAGCAAAATCAATTAAACAACATCCAAGAGATGAACCCAACAATACTGATAATCAAAACCTTGATTCATAAGTCTTTGATTAACTGCCAAAATCTGTGGTCAATTGTCGAACTCTGCAGTCAACTGTCGAACTCTGCGATCAACTGTAAAAATCAAACCCTAGTTTCCAACCGCATGGAGAGAGTGTACATGCATGCAGCTAAAACTCTCCAACCACACGCATGACCTTGCATGCCTATGTTTGTGATCGAAAATATCTTGTAGCATGCCTACGGCTGGGAACCAAAGACCCTAATCACACATGTGAGCTTCAAGCCCTGCAATTTCAGACTTGTACAAACCAATCTATGTGACCTACCTCAAACCTGTGTAAGCCAAATCAAATAAAGAAGAATGATTGGTGGTCTACAAATGAGGGTCACTTGACTTGTATTTATAGGCATCTAAGGGTGTCCAGATTCTTCTTAGGGTCGACTTGTCCTTTTGTGCACATGTGGGATTCCAAATTAAAATATACTTTTCCTTAACCAAATTAAATTATTCCAAGGGCTAGGAGGGGTCTTTCTAAATGAGGAAGGTTGTTCAATCGAGGGAATTTGTCCTTGAGCTGCCAAATTAACACTATTAAGTTAGACAATTCTTCATTTAGTTCTTTCAAAAATAAGCATGGATGTTCATATCCATTAATTTAGACATTTCTTCCTTTAGTTCTTTTGAAAATAGGCATGGATCTTGTAGTGGTTAATTCAAAGATGAGATAAAGTTTGCCTAGTGCTCATCAATGGTGCACCTTCAAGATATTTTTGAGCCTAGTTTGTGCCTCATCAAGGTTGTCCTCTATCAGCTTCCTCTTCCTCAATGTGGTAGAGGTTCTTAGTAAGTTCAATGATGCAAGGGAGAAAGGGCTTCTTAACGGTGTGAAGGTCTCATCCCAAGAAACTATTTCTAATACATGCTTTGCTTTGCTCAATGGACTTTAAGGAACCTCGTCTCCCTTAAAGGTGTGTTGAATCTTTTTTTCAAAGCCAAATGTATGCAAATGAATGTTGAAATATCATGCTTCCTTCCTCATTGTTATTTTGATTCTTCCCTTAAGTAGGTTGAAAATTATAGATTTGTGGATTGGTTATGGTTGTTCAAAATGGTTGACGTTTAGGTCCCTAAGTGGATTAATAGGATTCTTTCAAGGGGAGTGAGATTAGACTTGCTCAAGTCCATCATGGAAAGGTGTGTGAAAGCTTCATGTGCTGGGAGATTCCATGGACAAAAAATGGATTTGGTCTTTTGTGAATGATCATGGACAACAATAATAGATTTGTAGAGGTCACCTTTTGAATGTTTCCTCTATCATGAGGGAGTCATGTAAAATCATAGTGTAAGAAGTTGTATCCTAAGGTAGATTAAAGGTGGAAATTTTGGGTGAAACGGTGCAATAGTGAGAGGAAAGTTGAAAATGATTTGGGTAAGTAGGTGGAAGTGTTTGTAGTTTATTCTTCTTTGGTTCTAGATGATTCTCTTGGGGATAAGGTGAGGGTTGAGTTATGCCCTACTAAATATGTTTCTTGTATGTTATTTTATACCTCTCCCTTGGTTGGTGTTTCTCATGGCATGGTTTTATAATTCGATCTTCACAATGGCTCGGGCTTAGCGAAGTTAAATCCTATCTCCCTAGCTCTACCACCCTTCTATGTTTACTTGAATCCTATCTCCCTTTGATCCCTTAGCAAAGATGGCCCACTTATCCTAAGAGATTTGATAGCTATCGTGGTGCTCCTTGGCCCTTGATTTCAAAAGATACCCTCCCTCAATAAATGGGTTATGCCCTAAGGCCTAGAGTCAAGAAAAAATTTGATTCTTCTTTCTTTGGTGGTTTATCTCTTGGTCCTATCCATCCCAACCTAGCTAGGAATATGTATCATCTACTGAAATCCCAATAGATTTGGACATTAAAAAGGTAAGACTACAACCATCACTAGGGCCATTGGAATAGGAAAATCCTTTAAGCAATCTCCAATATGATAGTACTCTCTTTTATGCTAGATTTTCAATGCTAGATGGGTAGTGAGCACCTACAAACATTTATCCCTAAAAGTCCCATTTTGATTCATAAGCCAGACATTATCTTAGTAAAGGAGGCTATGGTGCATATTTATAGAGCTTA
This sequence comes from Pinus tabuliformis, assembly GCA_031772625.1. NCBI lineage: Eukaryota > Viridiplantae > Streptophyta > Pinopsida > Pinales > Pinaceae > Pinus > Pinus tabuliformis. Next base: position 894,233,135 of record CM062818.1, read on the forward strand.
TTTTTTTAAGACATACAAAGTTGTATATTCCATATGAGAAACATATGTATTTCAATGTTATAAACATCCATCATGGAGATGATTCCATTCCTACCTCCCAACCACTCGGGATATGCCCAATTGATAAATTTATATGTTCCTTATTTAGATATATTCTCATTTCACGATGACTTCCCTAATTCGTAGGTGTTAGATGATTCTTTCATTCTTAAAGGTATATATTTGAATAGTACTTTGTCCTTAAGAGATTTTTGGGAGAAATTTGAGGGGTTAGACACACATAGGATCCCCATAGTGGTTTCTTCTTGGTATTTTTTAGAAACATCATTTAAGTCACTCATAACTTTTAAAATTGGTGCCTACTTGGATAAATCTCCGTAGCAATTAGGATGTAGTTTAAAAAGGCTAGATATATTTTTAGTTTCAAAAGCATTAGTGAATAATGCAGATCTTTATAAATTCTTGGGCGTCTCCCATAGGGATTTCAGCCCACATGGAAATTTTATTTCAAACTAACTCTAGTGGTGAGGTTCCTCTTGCTAGCATAAAATTCAATCATTCATGGCTCTAGGAAGAAGATTTTTGAGAACTAGTAGATAATTCAGGGGTGCATCTTTCTTCTTCTTCTTCATAAATGTGTTAGATTTCCAAGAATATTGATATAATCAAAGTAGCTATGAATAAATTGGTAAGATATTTCAAAGCTGGGTTTCAAGCCAAGCTCAAAGAAGTTGAGACCATGATTGCAAAATTGTATGAAGAGAAGTTTCCCCGTACTCTTTCAAAAGAACAACTATCTTAGATGTGGAATTTAGAATCCTTCCACCATTATTTTCTAGAGAAAGAAGAATGTAGTTATAGGATCAAAAGTAGAATTATCCAATAGAAGGTGATAATAATATGAAAATTTGTATCCAATTTGTGAATCATGTTAAAAATTTAAACACAATATAGGATATTAAAACCTTAGATAGCTCCTTGGCTCATCATTTTAAGTACAAGGTGAAGGAATGTGTTTATCATTTCTAATCTCTCTTACAAGAAATAATAGGTTACCCACTGTAGAATATTCTTAAGTATATCTCTAAATTCCTAGAGTGTTTACAAGAGAAATGAATGGTTTGTTGTGGAAGAAGTTATAAAATAAGAGATGCTTTCCTATCTTTCATCCATGTGAAAAGGTAAGATCCTTACGTTGAATGGTGTTTTGGTAGAGCTTTTTGTCTTTTGAAAATGTAATGAAGGAAGATTTGTTAAAGGTCATTGAGGAGTCCCAATATTTTGGAAAGTGTTAGGTTCTTTGAACTCTAACTTCATCATCATGAAAATTTAGAAAAAGAAATATGAAGAAAGAAAGATGGATTTTTCTTTGGATATTTTTAGATGATCTCGTGTTGTAGTGTTATTTATAAGCTTGTGGTCAATATTACTGCTAGGAGGCTGAAGCCAATTTTAAAAGAGATCATTTCAAAGGAGTAATTTGGGTTCTTTCGCTATGTGGTGGAATTAGCACAAGAAGCCCTTCGTTCCCATTAAGTTAAATTTATCTGAAGCCTATAATACAATTAGTTGGACATTTCTTTGTTTGGTGCTTTTGAAATGGGCATGGATCTTACAATGGTTAATTAGAACATGGGTTACAATGTATCTAGTGTGCATCAATGGTTGATATTCTAGATATTTTTGAGTCTACAATGGGATGAGGGATGTCCTCTATCACCTTCCTTTTCCTTATTGTGGTAGAGATGCTTAGTAAGTTGATCAATGATGCAAGGGAGAGATTGATTTGGAAAAAGATAACTCAAATTATCCACAATACTGTATACATCTTGTTGACATTTTGAATCCCAAAGGGGATCCATCTTTGAGACATATATGAGTGATGATTGAAAGAAGAGTTGAACCGGCCAAGGAAGGTGAATAAATAATGAACGAACATAAATTTCTTTTTTAAAAGCCGATTGCAGGTCGATGACTCTTCTTTCAATTTTGATCCTTGAATTCTCGAGAAAACAAATGTCATTCCATGTATCCCCTCCATATAGGGAAATGATGTTAGATTTTAAGCTTCTGTGGCTTTTTTTTGGAAAAATATAACTCAGATTATCCACAGTATTGTATACATCTTGTCGATGTTTTGAATGCCAAAGGGGATCCATCTTCAAGACATATATGAGTGATTGAAAGAAGAGTTGAACTGGCCAGGGAAGGTGAATAAATAATGAACGAACATAATTCTCAGGGGAGTAAAGGTATCAACCATGTTCGGTGTTTGTTTTATTCTTTCCACGACTAGTTGCACACATAAGGGAGACATGGGGGGCTGATGCCCCCTTATTTGTTGCGCCAGCTGCAAGAAGGTGGTCATGGGGGGGTGCAGTACCCTTGTCGGGGGGTTTCAGGGGGCGGTAGCCCCCCTGCACAAGGTTCAGGGCAGCACCCCAGGATTTTTTTTTTTGAATCCTATATTAGGTGGTCAGACCTACCTATGGTTTTGTGCATGGGTTTTGATGATGGTTTTGGACATGATGGTCTTCTGCCCATGGTATTTTGTAGATCCATTCAAGGGAACAACGGTTATGTTCTAATCCAGAGTTAATGGATTGGGGTTTATGACTACTTCAACATGTATATGTATATATATATATATGTATATATAGTAACATTGAAAGGAACATAATCAAAAATCAATCTAGTAGTCTCGGTTTTGGGATCTAGGGAAAATCTCTGTGTATTTGTTTTATATTCTCGTCATTGTTTATTTTCTATTTTTTTAAATTTGTTTGCAAGTAATTTTTGTACAGGGTTAAAACCTACAAACCCAAGAAATTGTTTCTCATATGTGTTTTGCCTTGCTCAAGGGTCTGTAAGGAACCTTATTTCCCTTAAAGCCCTGATGAATTTTTATTTCAAAGCCAAGTGAATACAAATGAATGTTGAAAAATCATGTTCCCTCCCTCAATGTCTTTCTAACTCCTCCCTAAGCAGGTTGGGAATGTTCTTCTCTTTGAAAGAAAAATATGTAGGATGGATTTAAGAATAATTAAATATCTTTGGATTGGTTGTGGTTGTTCAAAAAGGTTGAAGTTTAGTTCTCTCAATGGATTAATAGGATTCTTTAGAGGGGAGGGATATTAGTCTTGTTGAAGTCCATCTTGGGAAGGTGTGTGAAAGCTTCATGTGATAGGAGATTCAAAGTTGGTCATTGACTTAGGAAATTTTTTTGGAAGATATGCTTCAGAATCCAACATCTTCGAGTTTAATAAGAAAAATGAATTGTCAAAAGAAGTTTTGTTAATATTAATTCCCATCTGAAAAGTAAAATTACTTTATGGCTGGCTTTAAGAAATAAGTTTTTGACTTGAGATAATGAGCTAAAAAGAGGATAGTTTGGCCCAAATAAATACTAGTTGTGCAAAATAAATCTAGAACATCTTCTCACATTTTCATTATTACACCTATATAGTGCAAGTTTTATGTATAGCAAAGCCAAATTGACATTAGAAGTTGTCTTGGTCAAAGGGTAAGTTGGAATATTATTTAAAAGAATGGCTAGTGGACAAGTTAGTGAAGCAATATGAAAGTTTCCCTTGGTGGGTGTTGTGCTTCTTTTGCCTCAAAACCTTTTTATTCATCTTTAAAATGGCCCAGAAAAAGCTCAAACACAATAAGGCTGAATTCACAACCTTGATCACTTTTCTTGAGATAGCTTTAGAAAAAAGCGTGAAAACTTCCGATGATGAGAGATTCAAATTTGGTCATTGACCAAGCCCTTAAGAAAGCTTGATACAGAATAAATATATATCGAAAAGTCAAGACATTTCACAATTCAACCATATGTAGGCATTCCATGATCCTAAATATTCGTTTAGCATTTGCCCTAAAATTGTTTTAGTTATTAAATCCTCAGCAAGGGTGCATTCTACAAACGTTCTGAATTATCAATTGTGATATGTTACTGATGTGATGTGATATTCTCTTGGGACTGTTTCTCAAAACAGCTGGTCAAACCAACTAATCTATCGATATGATTGGTTGGATATGATTAGCTAGCCAAAATACTCGGAACCCAACTAATCTATCGATATGATTGACTTACGAAAACTTCCTCTGCATGAGGGAAGCCCAGAGCAGTAGAAGTAGCAGTATGCGTGGATATACTGTGCTATCTTCATGGCTTTCCAGGATGCAGATCGCTCTTGATGTGGCTCAAGGGCTTGAATATCTTCATCATTATACAGGTTTGCGTTATGTTCACAAATACATGAAATCCAGCAGTGTGATCGTTGTGGAGCCTGGTTTCAGGGCAATGATTGCCCATTGTGGTACCTATAAGTTAAGTGGTGAATCCGCTGTTAGGGCATCTTCGTGTACAGAGATTACCGAGGAGGGTTCTGGGACACTGGTGGGGATTACTGGCGTTCGTCCAGTAAGAGAATTGTTGGTACACAGGGTTACATGGCTCCAGAATATGCCTCAAAAGACCGATGGTGTTGTTGGAGATTATATCAGGATCCTGTGAAATTACATTACAATGCCGCGAAGCAGTACACGAGGGTTTCGCTCATCGAGTCTTTGTCTTCGTGTTTTTTGGGCCTGACTGTTTGGGCAGAGACTGAGATCGTGGATCAATCCTCGGCTTAAGGATTCTTACCCTTTGATGGATGCAAATCCTAGCAGTAGAGCTGATAGGAAGCATGTAGCTGGTGAGCTTAATTCTTGGAGACCTGATATCCAAATAAAGACATCCATACTAATAAAAACATTTGGGGCCAGATGGTGCAGAAGACAAATTTTTTCTTCATATTTTGGGGATTGCAAGCTTCATTCATCGAATTTCTTACTTCTATTCATTTTATTATAAGACAAGCAGCCACATTGGCTCTCCCCAGTATTACAGATCTCAACACAGTCCCTACCCGTGATGTCATTTCAGAGAAGTTCCTTTTATGTGAGATATTGTGACTTATGCATGTCGACTTTTGATGTAGTCTGTTTAAAAATTGACCTCACTTTTATTACTTCCGTTTCAGAATATTTTCAAAAACATTCCAAATAAAGATGATTAAGAAACATAAATAATAAATTACTCACACAGCTTATCTTTAACAAAAGAACTATGAATAGAATGTTAATATATTATATAGAATTCACCTGAATTATAATCCATAATTTTCCAAAACATCAAGCAGTATTGCAGTCGATCATTCAAGCATGGACAGAGTTGATGGCAAAATTGATTTATATATCATTATCAAAAAGAATAAAATCTTAACACATGCCTATGCGTAAAATTTGACAAATACTTTGTTATCAAATTTGGCGAATGTAACTTATTACATGAAAATCACAGGAATTGCATTCCATAATTTTAGAAATGTATTAACTCTTCGCTCTGATAGGTTCTTCAAGAGCCTTCTATGTAGCTTCAGAGGTAACTGATTGAGTTGGAGACATGAATATCGTGTGGTGAAAGTCGTCGATTTCCAATGGCAAGGCCTTTTGGAACTGCTTACAAATAAATCTCGTGTTAAGGAATCCTCGTGTTAACGCAGTCAATAGTAATAGTAACACATTCCACCAAAGCATTGGAAAGAAATAAAATTCACTCTGACAATAGTAAAGAAAAACCAAGGATATAAAATGTACCTGGAGGAGAATCATTAACTGGCGCACCGAGGACATCATTTGCCACATCTATAACAATAAGCCATTGGAAAAAAATGAGTCTCATATAACAACATGTTTTAATTTGGATAAAATGACAGCCATAGAGTTGTTTTATGCTATAAATATGCGGGTGAAAGGAAGGAGTTTGAACTTACTCTTGCATGTGCTAACAGGCGGCACAACAATTTTGCAGAGAGTAGGGAGGAGGAGAGCTTGTGTTTGATTAATTGAAAGTCCAAGAATCTCACTGTTATTGGTAAAGAGGAGGCATAGGCACATGACATTGGCATTCACTGTTGCCTCAAGGGCAGAGCAACACTGGGGGCTGACGGTGTTGATTTTTCCATTGGTGACAAAACCAAGGCAGGGATATAAGCCCAATAACTGGTTTACACAATCCTTTGCAAGACTAGAGGTAGAGGTAGTCTGCACTGAATTTGTTGGTCCAACCATAATCAGGACCAAAATGGGGATTATTAGAATAACATGGCACATTTTCATTGCCATTGAAATGTTTGCACACACGATAAACTTAAATATCTGGAGAAATGTTTATATGCATTGTAAACGTAAGTATCTGAAGCACAATCGTAGAGTCTTTATATAAAGAGATCAGTGATAAATACAAAGTCAATTTCCATTTTTATGTGTAGCATGAAGATATCTAGACTTCTATTAACATTTGTTCCACTCAACAAATCTGATAGAAATTATACTTAACTAGCACTTGCATGCAAAAAGATACACCTAGACCGTGGAGACGTTCTTTTCGAGCATCATGTAGTCATTGGGATAGTAATCCTAGAGTGTTACCTGCACTTGGAATTGTTATTAGGGGAGTTCAGTTGGATGTCAATACACCAATCTTATTAGGGGAATATTTTGTTTCAGCTTCTATTTTTCATGTTGTTTGGATTTGTGTTCCCACTACATCAGCATTCCCTTCTATTCCTTGGTGTGATGTGCTTGTTCCTTTCCTTCACAGAGTGTTGTTTACTCCTTTTTTAAAGAGAATTTGAGTGGTTCATTGAGCCTGCGAAATTTGAGGGTCGCATCTTTCTCACCATTGCTGGAAATCGCGTTTGGCTTTGGAGCTTTTGCATCTTGAATTGGCTCAGATTGTTTGAATTTGCTCAAAGGAGCTCCTGGAAGTTGAAGCTGCTCTTTATTTGCTTCCCCCTGGCCCTAGATTGGTTCTATTGCATACATGGCATTAAGAACCCATCTAGTCACATCTTCACTAATATCACACTGATTCATGTTGGGCAGCCAATCAAGCATCTAGCAAAACCATCTCTTCGGAAGTGTTGAAGATTCTATCACATACGGAAGCAAGCGCCATCTCTCACAAGCATCGCACATTACCTAGTCTTCTTTTCTAACAACTGGAACTAGAACTAGAACTGTGTTTTATTGGATCTTTGAATGATTCTCTTATATGATCCCTAGATTTTTGTTTTGATGCTTCTTTATATGAATTAGTGTCTCTGCATGTCTCTTTTGTTTTTCTTGCTGGCTGATCCATGCTGATTTTCAAGTTCCTTATCTCTACCAGCCATTTCATCAGAGTACCCTTACCAGAGGCCCTATCTTTTGAAGTTTCATCAATAGCATCTTTCTTCCCATGTTTTTCCCTATACAGTCTTTCAATCGATCCTTTGTTGCTTCTTTTGTTGGTTTCTTGTATGGATCAATCCCTTTAGTTTTTCTCTCTGATTCACCCATGATTTCCATTACTTGCCTACCATGATGAGAGTCTGTTGAAGAGGACTTTTATGGAAGTTTCTAATTAGTTGAGGCATTATTTTCCAACTCAGTGTCAAGCTCCTTTGTTTTTGTATATTTTCTTTTGTCCCCACTGGATGTCCCTTTGTTTTCCTTTGATCCTCAAGAATCCTTTACTGACTCGAAGTCATTTCTATTTGTGGGGGGTCATCCTGAAACTCTATCTTGATTATCAAGTTTTCAGGTTCTTTTGCATTTTCTCATCACTCTTTGAAGTTTGTGGCAGAAAATCCCGAAGGGGTGTAAGCAAGGAACCCCCGGAATTTGATGTGATGTCATAATTTGGATCATAGAGAGATAAGACAGAGCAAGAGTGGATTCAATATCAGGGGAGAATTCCTGGCCATCCTCAGGACTATCCTCAAGTGATGGAGATGGAGAATTCTCAAGCCCTAACCCACGGTAAATTGCAAAGTTCTTGCTGCAATGAACAAAATTGGAACCCAACTTAAATAGCAATTTTAACCTCTTCTGGTCACCAATATTTATGTTCTTAGCTATAGAATCTCTTTTCAAAGGGTAGATTTCTCTACTGCCTTTAACAACAGCCACAACCATATCCCCGTTTTTTGCAATATCAGCCGCTGAGGGTGCTAAACCAGAAGATACATTGGCAGTTGTTGATACCATCTTTGTAGAAAGGGGTAGTGCCTCCTGTGCTTGCAATTGCCGATCACATGCGCTCCACCATTGCTTCATTCAGTGTTTTTTTGTGTACTATTATGTTGCACAATCGCTGGAGTTTTAGGCTGAAGCAAAACTGATGGAGACCGCTAATGAGTTGGCAAAGATGAGCCATAGCCTCCAAATTTTGATCCCAAATTCTCAGTTGAGAGTCCTCCTTCAAATTCCTATAGTTTAATATCAATGTAGGAGAATACCATGTCAGGGGTCTTCCTCCTGGTCTCCTTCTTCAAGCTCGTTGTCCTCCATCATCACTACACCATTCCCTTCAAAATGCCCATCATCGTTGTTGCAAACCCCAAAAATCATTGGCATTCTGATAATACCAAAACAATAATTTATTAAGAATATTAAATCAGAAAACTTAGACCCCAATTTTTTTCACAAGATTGGGCATAAACACTAATTGTCGAAGCCACGTAGAAATAAAAATTCAAGAACACAATTCAACACTTATCCCATCTTTGTTGTTCCGGCATCGGTTCATTATTTGCACATTTTTCTCGAGAGTATTCCTTGAGGGGCTGAGGCAATTATTTCTCTGCCGCTCCCGTGGCCTAGTTTCTCGCATATGCAATAGAACAACCTATACCCTCTTTCTTTCCTTGATATCCACCGCAAAAAATTTGCAGCAATGCAACCTGTGATCATGGTGTAAGAATGATAGACTAAAACATGCATCATTCCTTTTCGACATGCATCTGAACAAGCAATACAACACCATTCCTTTTCATTCTTGGGTACCCTTACATGCATCATACACCAACAATCGACATGCTTCATTGATACACTAAAACAGGTGCTTCACCAAAAGTTACACTAAGAAATACTGCTTAAAAGTCTTTTATGTTAAATTAGAAAGCCATGCATAGGGTATTTTTTTTACATGTAAGTGCTAGTTAAGTGTAATTTCTATCAGATTTATCCAATGAAACAAATGTTAATAGAAGTCTAGATATTGTCATGCTACACATTGAAATGGAAATTGACTTTGTATTTATCACCGTTTTTCTTTATATATAGTCTCTAAGATTGTGCTTCAGATACTTACATTTACGTGTGTGTATACATTTCTTTAGATATTTAAGTTTATCGTATGTGCAAAGATTTCAATAGTGATGGAAAGGTGCCATGTTATTGTCATAATCCCCATTTTGGTCTTGCTTATGGCTGGGCCAACAAATTCAGTGTAGGTTACCGCTTCCTCTAGTCTTGCAAAGGTTTGTGTAAACCAATTACTGAGCTTATATCCCTGCCTTGATTTTGTCACCAATGGAAAAATTAACAATGTCAACCTCCAATGTTGCTCTGCCCTTGAGGCAACAGTGAATGCCAATGTTATGTGTTTGTGCCTACTCTTTACCAAGTACATGCATGTGCCTGTGCCTTACCAATGTTATGTGTATTGGAGCTCCTTTCATGCTCACATAATATGCTTCCATTGCAAAGTTACATGTATGATGCATCATGCATCTGAACAAGCAAGAAGATTAGTGTAAGAATGTCGATTATTGGCAAGCTAAGCTCAACTTACGGGCTGATTGATAAGAAGAAGGGAGTGTTTTTTTCAGAAGGAAAAAATATTTTCTCATTATTCACCTAGAATAAATTATTTAAAAAAAAAGAGAGTATATACAAAAAAATTTGTAGTAGAGTTTCTTACAACAGAGTGCCAAAAGACACAATGACAACATTGTCCAGAAAGGTGCAAAATGTTGATAAGACCTCAGAAAAAATACAAATTATATGCAAAGATAATACTGACTAAGATGAGATCAAAGGAAGTCTGAAAAAATGCATGCAGAACGGACTTCCAGTGTCGGTGTGAAACAGAGGATCGAAGAGGAGAGTCCCTGGCACTGTGAGCAATAGTTGTAGACAGACATAGATTTTTACTGGAAAAATAACCAAAATGTCCAGACTAGTATATAGGCACAGAATGTGCACTTTGATTCAAGTTGCCAACAAATTCTTCATAATAAATCGAGCCTGTGTCCATAGAAAGAGCTCTTTTTGATAAAAGGTCTTTTGTTATATTAGGAAGGGAGAAGAGAGTTGATATGTTGTTTTCACACAATTTATTTCAAAGTTCTGTAATAATCAATATCAGAAGATGTTTTGTAGAACTTTGAAATGCAGTAGACTTGATAGTGGTTGCATGCTTGTGGATTTGAATAATACAAATTTTAAGACTCTCAAAAGCATTTGGTATTTTGTCAAGTAATTGCATCTATGCTTACTCTTCTAGTCATGTTGTATATCCCTAACTGGTCACATGCAAATATCATGATTTTTATTGGAGCTCCTTTTATGCATAGTGCAATGGAAGCTTCAGGCTGGGAAATTTTACAAATAATTTATCCTAGTTTGTGCATCTAAGTTTCCAACACTTCCTTGTGATTGTGTCATTTCTTTGAAACTAAGAAACTCCCCTGAATCTCAACAACTTTGGCAATGTTGCTGACCTGTAACAGAAATATTTTGGATTGGACACATCGACCTTGGCAATAATACATATCCCCTTTATTCAAAATACACATAGATTTAATGATCCAAACTTCACTCAAAAAGCGGTTGGCCTTGAGATTTGTCTATAATTAAAGTTGGTTGAGTTGTTTGTATTACACGATACCCCTCCAATTTTTCTCACAAATTAGCTAGTCAAATTTATATATACATCAGAAGCACAAGGAATGATTAAAACTTTTCTTGTTAGCTATTACGTTTCATTGAAATAATGCTAATTAGGATGATCTACTTAGGCATATCTCAAGCTCCACGACCCCCGCTGTTGTAGATGCTTTTGAAAGTGAGGAAATGGGAGTCTTCCCCACAAGTGCTAATATCAAACTTTATACTTCACTTGTCCCACTTTCCCTTCAAGCATACCTAGCTAATTTGCATGAAGGCATTGAATGTGCCATAAAGTCACCTGTAGCAATAACCCAGGGTTGGGAGTTTTAGGTGCATCAGTCACATTACTACTTTGTATTTCAGCAAGTGTAAATGTGAAATGTCCACATTTACCTTGCTAGATTAATACACTATATTCTCCTATAATTATGCCTTCCAGACAACTATATAGTCTCATTGGAATATTGGACCTTTTTGGTATTTTCTAAAATTCAGAGTCAGATGGTGAGGCTTATCCAATGCCTAAATGGGGTGAATTTGATTATGTCACACACCCTCTTGTCTATTCCGATAACCAGAGGTGGTTACTAAACTAACTCAACTCCCAATATATAGTTATGGGAATGAAGTAAGATATATATATATATATATATATATATATATATATATATATATACTTCAGTTTGAGGATATTTGGTCTTTGCAACTCTGGAGGCGAAACCATGGCTCAGGAGAATTTTTTTCCCTCGTTCCCTCTGCATTAAGTCGGTTCATCTGGAATGACAGAGATCTCGCAGACTCTAAGCACTTGAGCTCATTCTTGACTCCCTTCAGGTCCCGAAGGTGGTTGGAGATCTAACCCTAAGGAAGATTTATCTGCTAAAGAAGTTGAGGACAATTTCAATAGAAATCAGATGGACAACCAGGATTTCTTCAGCTCCAGAGCAATGGAGCTCGGGTAGCACAAACTGCACAAAGCTTAAGATGAGGAGAGCCCCCAGAATAAGTGGAAATATAAAACCACTCATCTAAAAAGCTATGGCTACAGTTGATTACGGCATCACCATCCACATTTCTGGAAACCGCCAAGAAGTGCCCTCGGGGCAGGAAGTGGTTTCCACGAAACCAATGGCAGTTTCGTAGTGGATGATAGGGATCTGCAACTAATGTTACTGTGAGAAACCTTCTCATATTTTTTCGCAGATGGAGTTCTTTGCTCCATCTCAAACAAGGGATCCCGGGGAGAAGATAGATTTTCAAGCACAACATCAGATAGAGGCAGAGGAAAGGCCACTATCGGATCATGGCTTAGGAAGGAAGAGAAGACGCACGTACTGTGCGAAGGTTGCAGACTCGCCATCACTTGCAGTGGTAGGCGAAGATATTGTGCTTGAAGAGGTGCCGAAAATGGGGGAGCTCAGTCTGGTAGGAAGGCTGAGGGGTAGAAAACTCGAAAAGGACCATGTGTTGGCTTGGGTGACAAACGAGGTGAAACCATGACTCGGGAAGAAGCCCGAAGTCAAAATGTTGGCAAATGGGTGGTTTCTTTTATTATTCGTGACAGATGATGAAGCTAGGTTGATGGCTAGCACGTTGTGGCACATTGCAAAGGCACTAGTGGTGTTCAAACCATGGACACCTCTTTTCAACATAGCAAGGGAGGCACTGGTCGTGTCACCTCTGTGGGTAAGATAGTTGGAGATCTCGCCCATTTTTTGGAATGAGCATTCTTTTGTAAAAATCGGGAACCTGTTGGGTTTGTATTTGGATCATGATCGGTCTTATGAGGTGTCCGGCGAGATGAGGGTCGCCAGGATATTGGTTAACATGGATATTAGGGAAGGTCTTCCTCTAGACATGAAGATAAAACTAGATACACTCTCTTTGACCCTCAGCCACTGGATTATGAAGGGGTTCCATTTAAGTGTCATCGTTGTCATGTATATGGCCACTTAGGGAAGGATTGCAAGATGAAATGGAAGAAAAAAGTTGAGTTCATTAGAGTTAAGTCCTCGGTGGTCCTTGAAGAGGAGGTAACAGCAGGAGGAGTGGTCAAAGCGTCAGGTGGTGATGAGGAGATAGGAGAGGTAGGGAAGTTGGTCGAGGACCTGGGAGGTGTACATCCACTTCATCAAGGGACATGTGCAGTTGAGGGAGCAGTTGGACCCCCAGTAGGATTCACTGAGGACCTCCCCCCATCGTGCGTTTGCAACGTACAATGAGCGAGGAGGTCAAAGGTACATTTTCATCTTCCTTGACCCTTCCCTATTCTCCTTCATTACACTCTGCTCATCTAGGTTTGTCTGAGCCTACTGGTGAAAGTGATGAGGGAGGGGGCGTTGAGTGCCAGTTTCAAGTATGGGGGAATAAGCTATGTTCAATGCCGGTGAGGGGAAGCGCGTTTGATTTTATTTCGCCAGTGATAAGACCCTCAAAGTTCCCCTCAGGGAGCTTGGAGGGATGTGCCCTGGTTTATGTGCAGAGATCGTGAGATGTTTTAGTTCCTTCAAATGAGTTGGTGATGGGGCTAGGGAAATTGGACCTAGCTTCGCCGAAGGGAAAGGGACAGGGGAGACGTTCAAATCTATTCAAAGCTCAAGTGAAAGCTAGGTCTGAACTAGTAGCTGGTACATAACAGTCTATAAAAGGGGCCCTTGGAGCAGTGAAAGCCCTTGTAGGGGTTTCCTTATGATTTTGATGTCTTTCAACTACAGAGGGTTGGGGTGCCCCCACAAAAGGCGCACACTAAAGCGAGCAATTGAATCTCTCAGGCCGAATATGCTTCTCTTGCAGCAAACCTTCGGTGAGGAAGTTACTGTTGTAAATATGTTGGAAGCTTTGTTAGTAGGATGGAAGTTCGTAGAATCAGGAGGTCAGGAGGGCTAGCTCTAGGGTGGCGTGAAAGCTTAGTAAGATTAGAAAATGTGTGAGGTTTTGAGGGCGACATAGGAGTGGAAGTTTTTCTGGAAGGATTGAGTCGCCAACTTACAGTGGTTAACATCTATGGTCTGACTACCAATAGGCAATATTTCTGGGAATCTTTGTTTAGGAAAGATTTCATGAGTCACCCAAATTTGATTGTATGAGGAGACTTCAATTTTTCCTTGGGGGCTGTGGAATCGTGGGGACCAAGGGCCAATCCTCATCCACTGTCAGATTTCTTCACCCACAAATTTATTGAACAAAGGCTTTTTGATGTGGACGTGGCTAAGTTGAGGCCAACTTGGAGGAACAAAAGAACAGGGGGGACCGTATTGCTAAGAGACTGGATCGGTTTCTCCTAGCCGAGGATCTGGTTGAGGAGAGAATGTTGGTGAGACAGTGGGTGGCAAATGCATTTCGGATCATTCACCAATTATGTTGGCACTGAGTGAAGGGTTGGTGAAGCCCCCTGGGCCTTTCAAATTTAATTCCTCTTAGCTACAAGATGAATCCTTTGTGGCTTTGGTGAGGTCTACTTGGTCCCCCTTTGCACCAGGGCAAGAGTGGGAGCGGTGCGACATTTCAAGGATAATCTCATGAGAGTTAAAAGGGAGGGCAAAAATTGGTCAAAGAAAAAGAAGGAAGTTGAATCAGCCAAACTCAGGGTCATTGAAGATAAGCTTGTTTTGACAACTTTATCAGAAGAGGAGGGATATGGCTATGTCGCAGGGAAAGAAGAATTGCTAAGATTAGAGAAGAGGAGACGGAATATATTGCAGATAAGAGAAGAGGAATGGAGACTGAAAAGTAGAGCCATTTCGCTGGTAAGTGGAGATGAAAACTCAAAATTATTTCAAGCCTATGCTAAGGAAAGGAAGCTCTCAAACACTATCTGGAGTCTGAAGGATTCAGAAGGACAGGAGGTATCGGATTTTAGGGGATTGGCATCCATGGGCTGTTCTCATTTTGAGTCGATCTTCAAAGCTCTAAGAGTAGCCTCATTGGCTGAAGTGGTACAAACAACGCTCTTATTTCCTAGATTTATGGAGGAAGACAACTATGGAGATTTGATGGCGCCAATTTTAGAAGAAGAGTTGAAAAGTGTTATTCATAAGTTTCAGAAGGACAAGAGTCCGGGGCTGGATGGGTGAGGAGTGGAATTCTTCAATGGGCTCTGAAATTCTGGGACAAGATTTGTTAGCAGTGGTGGAGGAGTCCAAAAGGAACAAGATGATCCTCCCAGCGTTCAATTTGACTTTTATAGCTTTGATCCCTAAGAAGGACTCGCCCAGTTCCTTTGAAGACTTTAGGCTGATTTCATTATGCAATGTTGTCTATAAAGTCATCACCAAAATTATTGCCAACAGAATTAAGTCGATTCTCTTCACTCATATCTCGAAGAGTTTGGGTTTTTGCATGGTCGACAAATTTGTAAAGCAATTGGAGTAGCACAAGAATGAATGCACATCCTGAAGGTTCAGGATCAGAAAGGGGCAATCATTAAAATCAACCTCTCCAAAGCTTACGATAGGGTAAGCTGGATATATCTCCGAATGATCCTTACACACAGTGGTTTTAGTATTGATTTCATCAATTGGGTGATGAGTTGCATACAATCAGCTTACTTTGTTGTGGTTATCAATGGTGCAGCTTCTCCCTTTTTTCATGTAGAGAGAGGTTTGAGCTAGGGTTGTCCTCTTTGCCCCCACTTATTTTTGTTGGTTGTTGAAGCATTGAGTAGAGTAGTGAAAGAGGCAAAGAGGAGAGGGGTCTTTTAAGGCTCATTAGTGGCAAGAGCTTTGCATCTGACCCATTTGTTATTTGTGGATGATGTACTTATTTTTTGTAACGAATCAGAGGGGGACATCTAGAAACTCAAAGAAAATTTTATCCTATTCCAGAAGGCCACGGGGATGTCCGTCAATGTTGCTAAATTGAAGACTGTGGGAAATGGCCTTAAAGCGCAGGAAGTAGAGTTGATCACTCAACACTTTCCTTTTCAACTTGGAGAGCTTGACGAAGGCTTAAAGTATTTGGGGTTTTGCCTGAAGCCGAATTGTTATTCAAAACAGAACTGGATGTGGCTTGTGGCTAGGATTGAGAAGCGTATCAAGGCTTGGTACTTCAGGTGGCTTTCTAGAGCAGGTGGGCTCGTCCTCATTAAATCAGTTTTAGGATTCATCATCGTCTACCGGTTGGATCCCCAAATCGATTCTGGAAAAAATAAGGAGACTTTGTTCACACTTACTCTGGACAGGGAAATAGGAGAAAAAGGTGTTGCCATGGGTGATTTGGAACAGGATAGCGGCCCCAAAAAGATTGGGACGGTGGGGCCTTAAAAACCTTTTTCTTTTTTCAAAGGCCCTCGTTGCAAAGGTAGGTTGTCATATCTTTCATCTATTGAATGAATATGGAATAATGAAGAAAAGAAACTAAACACATTTAGTTATACATTGACCAAGAAAAGAAACTGAATTCAAACACACACAAATAGACACACAGGATTTAAATGGTAAAACCTCGACAGGGTGTCAAGGAAACATCCACGAGGCAAGGGATTGGAATCTCTATTAATTCAACAATGATTCTCCACGATTACATTTCTCGGGCATTCACTAGTTTTATACCAGCCGCCTCCGTTACATAACTACTATTTCGGTATAGAACTAACTAGTTACATTTTACCCAAAATTACATAATTCGTTGTCAAACTAACAAACTCCACCTTGACAACAATTTTCCTAATCCCTTGCCCATGCCCATTCATCATCTTTTCTGCAAGCCAAGAGAAGCTAAACACCATTGCAGCTTCTCTACTATAACTGGCTTTGTGAACATGTCTACACAATTCTCTCGTGTATGGACCTTTTGAAGAGCTACTTTCTGCCATCGATCACGTCTCAGAAAATGATACCTTACATCAATGTGCTTGGTTTTGCTGTGATACGCAGGGTTTGTAGCCAAGTGAATAGCACTTTGACTGTCACAAAGTACATTCACTTTCTCCTACATTCTTCCAATTTCATTGAGCAGACCCTTTAACCAGATTGCTTCTTTACTGGCATCTAAAGCAGCTATATATTCAGCTTCGATAGTGAACAATGCAACTGTTTCTTGAAGCTTTGACATCCAACTAATTGCTCCACCTGCAAGAGTAAGGACATAACCTGTAGTAGATCATCTTTTGTCCAAATCACCTGCATAGTCAGCAACTACATATCCATAGACTGATCCTTCACTACCATTAAAGACGATGCAATGATCACTTGTGCCTCTTAGATATCGAAGCACCCATTTCACTGTTTGCCAATGTTCTTTACCTGGATTTGTTGTGAACCTACTGACAACTCCAACTGCATGTGAAATGTTAGGTCTTGTAGATACCATTGCATACATTAAGTTGCCTACAGCATTTGCATATGGTACATGAGACATATACTGCTTTTCTTCATCAGCTCTAGGACTCAAAACCGAAGAAAGCTTAAAATGGGAAGCTACTGGAACATTAACAAGTTTCACATTGTTCATAGAGAACTTTTCAAGTACTTTCTCCACATACTTTTGCTGTGACAACCAAAGCTTACCATTTTTCCTGTCTCTGTGTATCTCCATGCCCAAGATATGTTTTGCTGCTCCAAGATCCTTCATATCAAACGTCCTAGAGAGTTGAGCCTTTAACCTATTGATCTCTTCCATGCTTTTGCTTGCAATAAGCATATCGTCAACATACAAAGCTAAGATAATGAATATGCCATTGAAACTTTTGAAGTATACACAATGATCATACTCACTTCTTATAAAGTTCTGGCTCACCATGAAGGAATCAAACTTTTTGTACCATTGTCTAGGAGACTGCCTCAGACCATACAATGATTTCCTGAGCTTGCAAACTAATGTTCTGCTGCGACCTTGTACAAAACCTTCTGGTTGTTCCATATATATCTCTTCATTCAAATCACCATGTAGAAAAGTTGTTTTAACATCTAACTGTTCTAACTCAAGATTAAGTAACGCAATTAGTGCCAACACAGTACGAATAGAAACAAGTTTTACAACTGGAGAAAAAATCTCATGAAAGTCTATACCTTCAACCTGAGAATACCCTTTTGCTACCAGTCTCGCCTTATACCTTTCGATACTTCCATCAACTTTCTGTTTCAGTTTGAAGACCCATTTGCATCCAACAACACTTCTCCCTTCAGGAAGCTCTACAAGATCTCAGGTAGTGTTCTTGGCTAAGGAGTCCATTTCTTTTTCCATAGCCGTTTTCAATTTTTTGCTATCTTTATCATTTACTGCTTCCTGATAACAAGAAGGTTCCCCATCTTCAGTAATCAAAGCAAAAGATGAAGCAGAATCTTCATACCTTTTGGGAGTTTTCCTTTCCCTTGTAGACCTTCTTAGAGCGACTGGTTGCTGAACTGGTTCAGAAACTTGAACTGGTTTAGAAGCTTCAACGGCTTCCTTTGTGTCTTCAACACCTTTTTCTCCAGAAGTCTCTCCTTCCTTTCGACTGTCACTGAAAGGTCTAGCCTCCAACTGAAATCGTTGATTTGGCGATACATGTCCTGTTCAATTCTTTCAACATTTGATTTTAAAAGAGAGGATTCATCAAATGTTACATCTCTACTAATGACTATCTTCCGCAATGTAGGATCCCACAACCTATATCCTTTCACTGCATAGTCATACCCAACAAAGACATAACATTTCGACTTTGGATCTAATTTTGAACGCTAATTTTTCAGAATAAGAGAATAAGCATCACAGCCAAATATCCTCAAATGTGAATAGTCACAAGACTGACCTGTCCAAACTTCTTCAGGAATTTTACAATCAATTGCTACTGAAGGTGATCTATTAACCAAATAACAAGCAGTAGATATCGCTTCTGCCCACAACTCCTTTTGCAAGTTAGCATTGTTGATCATACTTCTGGCTCTTTCCATAAGAGTCTGATTCATACACTCAGCAACACCATTTTGCTGAGGAGTATAAACAGCAGTTTTGTGTCTAATAATTCCCTCATCCTTACAGTATTGTTCAAATTCAACTGAAGTGAACTCACCACCATTGTCAGTTCTTAAACATTTAATAGATTTTCCTGTTCTTTTCTCTACCATTGCTTTAAATTGTTTAAAGACATTGAATACATCAGCTTTCTTTTTTAGCATAAAGACCCAAACTTTACGGGAGAAATCATCAATAAACGTTAAAAAATATAGAGCACCTCCATATGACACAACAGGGGATGGTCCCCACAGATCAGAATGAATATAGTTTAAAACATCTTTACTATTATGATTTCCAACTTTAAATCTTTGTTTACATTGTTTTCCATACACACAATGTTTACAGAAATCTAACTTCAAGGATTTCAGATCGGGAAGAGATTTACATTTCATCAGTATCTGAAGACCTTTCTCGCTCATATGACCCAATCGTTGATGCCATAGACGAGTACCTGCTTCTTCCTTTTCTGACGCAACTGTTGCTTCACTGACATGAGTACTTCCTTTTAACCTGTAAAGATTTCCGACCTTTTCTGCTTTCATAACCATAACGGCTCCTTTAAAAACTTTCAAGACACCATCCTGACCTGAAAACTTATAACCATCTGAATCCAACACTCCCAAAAAAATCAAATTTTTCTTCAAATCAGGTACATGTCTAACACTAGTTAATGTTCTAACTGTGTTATCATACATCTTAAACTTGATATCTCCCATCCCAACAGTCTGACATGACACATTATTACCCATAAACACAGAACTACCATTTACATTTTTATACGAAGTAAACCAATTTCTATGTAGGCACATGTGATGAGAAGCACTAGAGTCTAACAGCGAGCGATCTAAACCCTGAGAGACATTACATTCATGTGAAGTTTCATCTATCATACATAATTCTTCAGCAGATAAAACTTCGTCTATCATACCTGAGAGACATTACATTCAGGTGAAGTTTCATCTATCATACATAATTCTTCAGCAGATAAAACTTTGTCTATCATATTTACTTCCTTCTTCGGGTTATCGGATTCCTTTCGTTTCCAACAACCTTTCTTCAAGTGTCCAACTTTATTGCATTGCCAACATTTTGCCTTACACTTCTTACCCTTCGATTTCGATCTGAAAGACCCCCTTGGTTTTTTTCCTCTTTCCTTTGAGTGTCCTGTAGCTACCGTGACTTATGATGCAATTGTTTCAGTGCTGGATTTCCTTCATACTTCTTCAGACAGGAGAGCTCCCACGACTGATTCAAACTTCAAAGAATCAGCAGTGCTCAAGCTGATTGAAGTTACGAAGTGATTCCATGATTCAGGCAGAAAACACAGCAAGGTTATGGCTTTATCTTCTTCCTGTATTTTAACTTCCATATCTGTTAATTGACATATAAGTGTATTAAAAACATTCAAATGTTTTGCAACGTTTGAACCTTCTTTCATTCGAACGCTGTATAACTGTTTTTTCAGATAAATTCTATTGGTTAATGACTTTGTCATATAGAGTTTTTCTATTTCCCCCACTATCCGGACGCTGTAGTCTCTTCAACAATATTGAAGAGAATTTCATCTGCCAGGCATAACCGCATGGTACTGAGAGCTCGTGCATCCAAGTCCCCCCAGTTTGAAGTAGTCATGGTTGCAGGTTTTTAGTTGCCCCATCCAATGCCTTGTGCAACCCTTGTTGCACAAGCAGATCCCTAACCTTCAGTTTCCAAAGAGCAAAATTGCTCTTTCCGGTGAATTTCTCCACCTCGAATTTTGCATTCGACATCTTGGCCATTTTTCTAGGGTTTCAATCTTCAGTCTAGGTTTTTTCCTTTTCAAAAAATAGTCTCAGCCTTTGAACTAGGGTTTATTTGTTTTCTTTCTTCAAAAAACCTTAAAAATAATTCCCCAAAACAACTCTTGGACAGATTTTTATTTAAAAAAAAAACTTTGTTTTCTTTTCTTCAAAACACATCCACCCCTTTATTTTCCACAACTTTCTGAAAAAAATAATTTCTGAAACAAAAGTTTCTCTCAAATTTAACCACAAAAAAATACCCGGATCCAGCACGCAGATCTAGTAGCACTGCTGGCAGCAACTGTGGCAGCGAACACGACGAGGTTCTGGCAGCGACTCCACGGTTTCTTCCTCACAAACAGATGGCTCTGGACGCAGAGATTTTGGTCTTTACGCAGACCACCTTCCTTCACGCAGAGGGTTTTGGCGTTCTAGACTTCACGTAGGCAGACCACCCTTCCTTCACGCAGAGGGTTTTGGCGTTCTGGTCTTTATGCAGACAGATGAGTTTCCCTCCTCACGTAGGAAGATTCCAGATTTTTCCCCTGCAATCTTTACGCAGGCAAACCACCCTTCCTTCACGCAGAGGATTTTGGCGTTCTGGTCTTCATGCAGGCCACCCTTGCTTCACACAGAGGGTTTTGATTGGCATCCTCCTTATGCAGACTCTACCTAGTTCTATCAGGCAACACGCAGACCAATCACGCAGACAACACACAGGCTTTGGTCTTCACACGTAGCCGCTGGCTCTTCAACCTCACGCTGGTTTGGCAGACAGCACACAGGCTCTGGTCTTTACATGTAGCCGTTGGCCCTTCAACCTCACGCTGGTTTGGCAGACAGCACACAGGCTCTGCGCTGGCTCTTCAACCAACAACGCAGCCGCAGCCTTCAAAAAATTAATTAAAATTGAAAACACTCAAATGCCTCCAAAAAAGATCACGCAAGACTCAACTAAACTCATCAGCTCTGATACCAATTGTTGAATGAATATGGAAATAATGAAAAAAAGAAACTAAACCCATTCAGTTATACATTGACCAAGAAAAGAAACTGAATTCAAACACATGCAAATAGACACACAGGATTTACGTGGTAAAACCTCGACAGGGTGTCAAGGAAACATCCACGGGGCAAGGGATTGGAATCTCTATTAATTCAACAATGATTCTCCACGATTACATTTCTCGAGCATTCACTAGTTTTATACCAGCCACCTCCGTTACATAACTACTATTTCCGTATACAACTAACTAGTTACATTTTACCCAAAATTACATAATTCGTTGTCAAACTAACATCATCCACTAGCCTATGGGCAGAGGTGGTGTCTCAAAAATACATTGCACCACTATCTCTGGACGATTGGGTGAGGAGTAATCCAAAACCCAGGCCAAATATTTCTCTAGTATGGTGGGTTGTTTTAAATTCTTTTTCTGTCATCAGTGATAAACATGCTTGGAAAGTGGGGAAAGGATACAAAGTCAGACTTGGCCTCGATCCCTGGCCCAGGAGCGGTCAAAATCACAGACTTCCCCAAGACTTGATGAACAGTTAAGGGACAAAGGCTACACGAAACTGGCCCAAATAGCAGTCCCAAGTTCCGCCACCATTTGGCGACAAGGATGGAAGTTTGTGGCTGAACTGGAATTGAATCAACGGTTTCATAGGCGGGGGAAGCGTACTTAAGCGCCCTTTGGAAAGGCCATGTCAGGATCACAGTCAAAGAGGACAAACTTATTTGGAGCCACTACCCCTTTGGCAGGTACTCCCCACAGGAAGGGTATTCCTTCTTGTTGGCAGGAGCAGTGCCTCCAAAATCCAGCATGGTGGTGGAGAGGCCTCCGGAAACTAAAATGTTCAGCTAAAGCTAAACTATTCATGTGGTGTGTATTGGAGAACAAAATTCCAGTTTGAGAAGTCCTTCAGAGGAAGTTCTCGATTGGGCCAGGCTGGTGTCATTTATGCAAAAATGGCGAGGATGCAATTGGTCATATTTTTCTCAACTGCCCTTTTATCTCTCGGGTTTGGGAGGTCTGTGTTGAGGTTGTCAGCGTCTTGGGTCGTTGGCACGGACCTTCAGTGGAGGTCGCTTGGAGCGTCTGGCTATCTGATCCTCTAAACAAGCCTTACAAAGAACTCCCACAGGTTCTCTGCTTGGGAGTTTCGCTGGCCAGGGATCGGGGCATATTTCATGACAAAGTTTCAAATGCCTCTAGAGTAGCAGCTAAATCTGTGGCGATTCTAAGCAATTTCTGGCAAGATAAGGGCATAGCTCCTCCTAGGATTATTGTGGAAGAATCTCCTGATCGCAGTGTTCTGTGGGCTTATTTCGATGGTGCTTCTATTGATAATGGGAGCAAAAGCGGGGGGGGGGTTTCGTTCTTCACTTGTCAGATACCCACTCTTTCCAAGTCAAGCTTGGGTTGGGGAATGGTTCCAACAATTCTGCCAAGCTTTCAGCTTACAAAAGTCTATTATCCTTCTCATTAGAAATGGGGATTTCTCGCATCCAGGTGTACGGGGACTCACTCCTGGTGGCCAATTGGCTCAGACAAGCTCAACAGTGCAGGAACATTTTCTTGCTGCCTTTAGTTGATGAGATCTTGCAACTAAAATTAGTGTTCACTTCCTTCTTTTGAGCTCACGTTTACAGGGAGTGGAACCAGGCGGCTGACAGATTATCAAAAGATGCAATTCTAATGGAGCAAGGTCTGTGGCATATTACAATATTTTTAGCTGATGGCTCGCGGTCACACACTAGACGGCCCTATGGGGCTGAAAACTGACTTTTTTGTGTAATTCTGATTCCTCGGCAAAGGGTTGTTTTGCCTTAAAAAGTAGACGTTCAGGGAACTCTTAAGAGTCCATGCAGTTTAGTCGAGGATGTCTCTTATGAAAGCCCCTTCGTTGCTTAACAAAAGCAAAAAATCTTTGAAGCTGAAAGTAACAACTTTCATTACTCATGAATAGAAGTTACGGTTTTTCTCAAGGAAACTAAAATATATATATATTTCAGTCTTACATTTTTTTTTTCTGCTAGTTCTCTAGTATTTCTAGTATTTAGAAGTGTTATAGATAGTTCTATAGTCTATTAATAAAAGGTTTTTTTTTTATTGAGAAGAGTTTTAGGTGAAAATCATATCGTAATTTATTTGTCAATGCGCTTCAAACCAACAAGTGTGGTTCATAGTCAGGGTAAGTTGAAGAACCAGATCATGGCTACAGGTTAAATAGAGAGAACAGATCATTCAAGTGCTATATTTGACCAGAAAACATCTATATTAGATTGGGTAACTGACTGGACCAATAAAAATAATTAGTTAATTAATTAAAATGTAACCGTTTGTATTTAACTAAAATGAGTATATAGATCTTTTTTATTATTTAAAACTATATAAAAACTTATATTATTATTATTATTATAAGAAATAATAAGAAAAATTAATAAATGTTTATTAAATAAATAACCTAATTAGTTAGATAAATATTTGACTTAATACTAAATTTAAGGAATCTAACTATATTGAATATGTAGCAAAAACCATTTGGAAAATAAATTAAAGTTATTGAAAATATAGTTGTTTCCAATTAGTTTATTAATTTTATTTATCTATATTTAAAAGTATAAAGTGATAATTAGTTTCTATAAAATTAATTCCATTCAATATAATAAAAACTTATATTATTATTATATGAAATAATAAGAAAAATTTAAAAATGTTTATTAAATGGATAACCTAATTAGTTAGATAAATATTTGACTTAATACCAAATTTAAAGAATCTGACTATATTGAATATGTAGCAAAAACCATTTGGAAAATAAATTAAAGTCATTGAAGAATTAGGAGAAAATATAGCTGTTTTTAATTAGTTTGTTAATTCCATTATTAATTTTATTTATTTATATTTAAAGGTATAATGGGATAATTAGTTTCTATTTTTATAATTCCTTCATCTATGTTTAGGTATAAAAATTATTTATTTATACATTATGTCAATTAATTAATGCCTAATTTTTTTAGTACCTATTCAAATAAAAACATCTTATTATTAATTTTAATATAGAAGAAATGTAAGTGAACAATTAATAATAAAATAATATACTAAAACACTGAATAAAAATCAAAGAGCAGAGAAGGAATTAAAAGGGAGACAAACAATCCAGAAGACGAGGGGAAAAAACAGAGAAGACCACACTAAGAAGAACAACACAAGGGTCGGGGGCGTGAGCGGGGGCGGCTAGGATGAAAGGGCAGGGATCCAACAATTGCTAATTTTCCAGTGGTCATCCCTATTGAGATTGCTTGGTTCTTTTCAATTTCTATGGCCTCCCTAAACTTCCGGTGATGAAAAGGCGCAATCTTGGCAATAACACGGGCCTCCTCAATTCATATGGAATGCTTAGTCTTTTCCACGTGTTTTTCCAGGGCGGAAGACCTAGTCCTCCCATGTTTTATGTCTGCGAGTGCTCATGAATTCTTTGATTAATAGAACGCCTAGTCTCACCAACATAGGGGGTCCCACAAGAACAAGGAATAACATAGACACCTTTCATGTCCTTGGGGTCACGAGGGTCTTTTACCGATCTAAAGGAGCTATAGATGGTGTTAAGGGGTCTAAAAATTGACAGAACATTATCCCTCCTGAAGATTCTTGCCTAGGATTCTTGACCTATTTCTTCGTTATTTGTTAGTCGTTATTAAAATTATATTTATCTTCTTGATTCCTCTCCACCTCAAACTTTTGAGTTGGGTGAGAAAATGCAAAAGAATCTAACCAACCAAGAATACGGTCTCAAGCAATGAGTACTTGTGGGTGGATAGTGGTATGGTGTACCAGAGCCTATCCTTTTATTCACTTCAGTTTTGAAACTATTGTTCCAGAATCAAGAATATGGCCTTGGGAAGATATACAGTGAACTAATGTTGCATGCTCTCTGAGACCCTTGGTTGGATTCTTCTCTACAATCATAGTTTCTTAACAGCCTCCAATATCAAATACTGGACTTTCACCTCTCAGACTGTGCAGTAAGATATGGAATACAGCCAAAAGCAGCATCAACCTATGTACCATTCAATTTAAACAGTCAAACCCTGAACGCGCAAGATAGTGAATACCAATAAGGGCACTTGATTGTTAAGTGCTTGTGGACAACTACAATTACTTCAGTATGGATTGATTCTCCCTTGGCTGAATGGCGACATAAAACTGAAAAATCAACTAAATTCCGAATAAACTTTCAAGATTCTGAACATAAAAAATTTGACTCATTCAAGACTTAAGTGAAAAATATATGCATTATATTCACCAACGGACTCATTAACACTGACTAAATGAATAGCATCAATCCTCCTCATGACCATCAATGACCTCACTAGCAATTCAGGCAGCCGATATTCATATACAAGCCACATGGTCGGAGACAGCCAATCCTCAGTGGTTAGATACCACCAAGTACTCTCTTCATTGGAGCAACATTCAGAAAGAGCCACATGGACCCAGTGAGGACTATGTTGCTTGACCCATAGGTCCTAACTTGAGATACGTGAAGCAGACATAAAATATCTGAATATCTGAATCTGCCAATATGCTGTCACGGTGACTCTTTTTGTGTGTCATAAAGGGAAAGAATTTCAATGGAAATTATACTTAAATAGATATTCCTAGAGTGCAGACAAACAATTTCAGAATGCTTTTCCTCTATAATTTACAACGTCCTAACGTACTGACCTTTGTGGGCAGCGTTGAGGCTGAAGAGCTAAGACAATAATTTCACATATGTCTGAATGCTTGACATATATTTCCTAATGTCAATGTGCTAAGCGCACTACTCACTGCTCTAAAGTGGTCATGATTGCATTTCCAGGTAACTTCGTAAGGTCTACCCTACCGTATCATCCTCTGCTATTGAGACCCAATTCTAGAATTTGAAGTCCTTGTTAAGAGAGAGAGTGGAACAACTTACACACCCTTCCATGAGGTCTGCATACACCCTCTGCCTACCATATTTAGACCATAAGTAGATCCACCAAATCTTCTCTATCTATCAAAAGTTAAAACCCAGTTCAAATAGGGAACCCCCACGACGCATAATAGACATGGTAAGCTGTAAGTATGCATACAACAACAGTTGGCTGTTCAACCAAGAGGAGCTCCTCATGGTGCCAGATATGCAATTTGCCCTACTCACAATGCATCTACAAACAGTGCTCTGTTTCTCCTAGTTATATTAGGGATCGATCACCAAAAGATCAGATCCAAGCCTTGTTCTCACCCAAATTTATTTACAATAGAGGTTTTTTTAAAGGGTCTTTAGGTAAAGATAACATCAAGATAATCATTTAGCAAAGATGGGGCTATAAGGGTATAGGTCATTTTTGAAAAATTACCCCTGGAAAGCACATCTACAGGTATCTAAGATATAGCAAATAATGTGTAAGCCTGAAGTAAGTCAGTAGGGGGCTTTTATAAATCAGCATCAGCAAATTGGTTTTGGGAAAGTATATTAACTACAGCACGAGTCTTCTCATTAAAAAAAAAAATGGGGTCTACAGCATATTTTATCTACAACACAAAGCATTGACATAGTATCGGACTCAGTCCCAGCCTTCCAAACAATTTATTATTACCTTTTTCCTAGGGTAAGTAATGACCATATTTCATGCGTACTGCATATATATATTCATCCTACAAACAGTTGCCAAACAGCGTATGACTTCTATCAGGCATGTGAAGATGGTGTCTTTATTGGCTACATGGCTGGCTTGAGTTCTTTCATGTACGTTGGTTCCAAAGCTTCTATTGGTATGTGCAGTTTCAGATGAGTACCCAATAGGTCTGTGGGAAATCACTTGTATATACGCTGTTGCAAAGAAATGTTAGGCTCAACACTTCAACAAATAGCTACTCACCATGCAAAATATACAAGGCCCTCTATAGGCCTTTACTATCTATTCCAACCACAACTTAGATGCAAGCACTTATTCAACACTAGAGAAGTCACATATAGATACCGACTCAACAAAATTAGAGGCAGTTCTTTCAAATTTGCTTGCACAAGATTCATATTGCCTATGGAAGAAAAAAGACAATTGTACCACTATACAACATATAAAGTTACAATGTTCTGTCCATTTCATAGTTGGCATTTGATTAGATGCTTTTGTTCAATCAGCATAGGAAACACCCATTTAGAGTGCCACAAATAAAACAAATATTGTGGTCAGTCATCAATCTGAATAAATGAATGGTTATAAGAATCAGTACCTGCAAAATAGTATTGCAATTGTTGGGTTGTGTCATTATTCGTTAATTATCTCCGTTAGCATATAACCCAGTTCCTTTGTACACTACTGGTAATGGAATGTTTTCCTATCCATTTGGAGAAAAGTGACTCGGATATAGGGAATTGTTCCAATAAATGGGGGCAGCAAGCAAGCATTTGGCATATGGAATTCATGTCATAACTTCATCTGGAATTTATAAACATATATACAGAGTTCATCTGATGTAAAAGAACATAACTATAGAAGGATAACAGTGATCATGTATCCAGCATCTCAACCAAGATGGTAATCATAAGTAAGCCATCACAATCTATATTCAGCATTCTCAAATCAGCATTGGAACAGGGACTCTAATTTACCACCCAACCAAACCATGGACAGACTGCTATCAGATATCTCATGCAGCTGTCCTTAAGAAAACGTGACACCAGGAACAACGAATTTAAATGCTGATTACCTGGCTATTGCGTTGTCCTCTTTGTGTTGGTTCTCCTTGATTTTACACCGGGCTCAAGAGCCGTGTCTCGCCCTCCATCTCCCAGTCGCTGCCCAGTTCTGTTCTTCGATTCTCTTCCTTATTTCGTATGCCTTCTCC
The DNA here is from genome assembly GCA_031772625.1 of Pinus tabuliformis. Lineage (NCBI taxonomy): Eukaryota > Viridiplantae > Streptophyta > Pinopsida > Pinales > Pinaceae > Pinus > Pinus tabuliformis. Next base: position 894,261,510 of record CM062818.1, read on the forward strand.
TTTCCCTATTCTTTACTTTCCGCTGTTTTCTCCTCTGATTTTTCGGTGCCCTTTCCCAACTCCACGCCCCCTCTTTTCTGCTGTTAACTCTCTGTCTGTGGTTCCATCCTGGCCAGCTCCCCTCGACCTACCAAAATTGTCCTTATGTACTTGGTTTGATTGGCCCTATCATTCTGGAAAGTCAATCCACCTTATGCCAGTTTGCCCACTTTTTTTTCATGGTCTGTCATCGGTCAGATATTGCCCACTTTTTTTTCATGGCCTGTCATCTGTTGCCCACTTTTTTTTCATGGCCGGTCATCTTTCAGCTAGCCCACATTTTTTTCATGGCCGGTCATCTTTCAGCTATTTCTTATTTGAGTTATCTTTAGTGCTATTTTTTTGGAGTTTTTTGTTAGCTTTTTTCCAGTCTAATTTCTCTAAAATATGGCAGAAATTTATTGAAATCACAAGTTTGATGGGTAACCCTATGGGTTTTTCAGTGTGCTGAATTTATATATACAATTTAAAAACCAGTTTAAATATCACAAATCAAGATTTCACGTCAAATTTTTCCTCCGTGGATTTGGACACCAAAAATCCAAAAAGTTGCACTAAAGACAACTCCTTTCTTGTTTGATGTTTTCATGAGGTTGACGATAGGCTGCATGTATCTATGTGTTACCTCCAAGACAATGATTTTCTGTACTACTTAAAATTTACACACACACATATATATACACTTTACAAAACTTATGCAATTTCAACATGTGTAACAAATATTCATATTATTGTAAAATGACCAAGGAGGCACTAGCCATGTATATATGTACATGGAGACAATATTTACAAAAATAACCAAACAGACATATATGTACATGTACCATTTTCACTATTTACAAAATTGACCAAAAAGGTATTTACAATGACCATGTAAAATAACCCAGGCAACATTTACCATATCTACATGAGTGCACAATGGGACAATTAACATATTTGTAGAATGATGGGGTCATTACATTCCTTCCATGTCATGACCTATCTCCAACTTTGTTCAATGCAATAAACGAAGGATATTATCTTACAACATCTACAGTTTTTCGTTTTAGCAAACTTAGGCATCTATCTCTCTGTCATTATTCCTCATTCCTTGAAATGACCTCATCATATGAGCACAAGCTAGCAAGGTTTGCAAATACTAATGTAGCCATTGTTGAAGTAAAGCAATACCAATATCTTCTCCAATCACCTTTTTAATGGTCACTTACACATTCATAATATGACATTAGAATATATGACACTATAGAGGAAAAGAGAGCTGGAGCGATGGCAGGATTTCTTGAATTTAGGGTTTCAGAAGACAGGTTTGATGCCGCCGCCGCCCCCAAACAACTTCTGGATACTGAAACGGCTCTGAGCCCAGCAGCGGGAGTCTCAGAGCTCGAGGCTACCCACGGGATCTGGTCTGGATTACCTGATGAAAAGAAGAATACGGATTCGAACAAGGCAAACGATACTGGAGGGCTTCCCCCCACACCGGTCTCGGATCGTTATCCTCAGGATGGCCCTGGCCCCTCTTCAATGTCCGGGATATATTTCTCAAAACAACCGATCCACACTGTTACATATGGATGCGCCCTCCTACGCGGATGTTTTGCCCTGCGTCTGCGACAATGGGGAACAGAACCCTGTACTTCTGCCCCAAACCGATATACCGCACCCTATGATCGGCACCAGGTTTTTGAGCAAAGGAGCGTCCTTCAGCAAAAATGGCGCTTTCGGGATGGAAAAACGCAGCTTGTATTCAAGGTATGAAGGAAAAACCCATCTTATAGAATATCAGAATGCTGCTCTATTAATATATGATGTAGATCTGAGCAACTACATACAATGGGGCTCTGCCTGGGAGCCATTACCAAGGGACAGCCAGATCTGGAAACCCCATGGGATGGAAAAAATTAAAAAAACAGGGGATTGTCAGGGTAAAGATTGGATCCAGATATTCATCAAACAAACAGGGGCAGCCACTGCTGCATGCGACTCAGCAAGAATTCAAACATACAAGAACTAAAAAACAAAATACAAAACCAACTTGGAATCCCCATAAGACACCAGAACCTGATATGTGCAGGGCGTAGCTTACAGAACCATCTTACTCTACAGGAATATGGGATCTGTCAGGATACAACCATATACCTTAACCTAAGACTGCGTGGAGGCAGCAACGGATCTGGCTCAAAGACCTCAGGCTCCTTCCGAGATGCAGTTAAGGGAAGGGAAAGATGCAGGAAAAACCAATGTTACCACCAGAACAACCTGGGCCACATATAGTAGAACAAAAACTGGAACATGCAATGCTCCAAGTAACTATACCAGAGGTAACTGCAATGCACTCTGACTTCACAAAACATGCTGTAATATGTAGATTTAATGGTTTCTGGCCAAAATCTGATGCTTTACATCAATGGATACATTCCCGCTGGACACCAGAATGTAATATATACCTATGTTCAAAAGGTTTTTTCATTGTTCACTTCCACACAGAGGAGGAAAGGGACAGCGTCATCAATGAAGGGCCTTGGTTTGGGGCAGTGCAGGTCTCTTTGTTACCCCTTGGTTTGCTGATTTCGACCCAAATACTATGAAAATCACAACAACACCTGTTTGGGTGAGGCTTCACAACCTCCCATTACACCTCTGGCACCCCATAGTATTATATGCCATTGGGAATACCTTGGGGAAACTCCTAAAAGTTGATGAAGACAGATATAGCAGAGGGATATACACATTTGCCAGAATTTGCGTTGAAGTGGACTGAGTCAGGGGCTGCCTGATAAAATATCATTAATCTATAATAACAATGAGAGGATACAGCCCCTAGACTATGAAAACACAGCATTCAGATGCCGCAGCTGCCGACAAACAGGACACCTTCAAAATTCTTGCCCACTGGTCAGAAAGAATACAAAAGGAAACAAAAAACAGCCAAAAAAGCCAAATGGGTGGCAGAATACAGAACCGCTGGAAGAAGAAGACAATCAGCTGAGCATAAAGTGAATCAAGAGGAATCGGATATAAATATGGAACAGAATGGTACACATGAAGAAAAAGCACCAGAACCACAAATGGAGGACCATGTTCGGCAGCAGGAAACGCTACCGCGGAAGCCAGTGGCAACAAAAGAACCCATGGATCAGAAGGATCAGAATCCGACAAAGAACCACCAGCGAACACGCAGGAATACTCACAGGCCATCATTGTTCCCCCTTCTGACTCGCAGGGTTGGCGTAGGGTGGAGAAGAAGAAGGGTAGAAAAGTATAGGATTTGATATATTTGTAAACTTTTTTAATTTTTTTTCAGTATATTTGTCCTATTCATGGACAGCTATCTGCATATGCTCTAAGCATCTACAAAATGTAATTTATTTCAATTTGAATATAAATACGACTTTTTTCCACGTGAAAAAAAAAGACACTATAGAGGAAAAAAAATTTGTCTTTCATATGAAGTTGCAACAAATGTTTGGCATTATTTAAGTTTGGCCTATATTTCATTTCATAATGTTTTGAGAGCATCTATATTATATTGGCATCTTATACATATTATAAAACCTCCATGATTTCGATGAGCAATTTTGTATCAGTCACATTTTCATAGAAAGCTTTTGCTCACTATCTGCATCTTTAGAGTCAAATTCCTTAACATCAACTTCTTCAACTAAATATTATTGTTGATATAAGACAAATATGTCATGTGTTGGTTTCTCTTATGATACTCAAAGGAAAGAATTTGACCCTAGTATATCGATTAAGCATCCTACCAATGCTTTGTTTAATTTTGTGAACAATGTAGTCATCGCTCATTCAAATATGCTATCAATAATCTTGTATCTGGGTAAAGAAACTTCTCGATTTCTTTCCATTTTGTAAAATGATGAGTCTTAAGTGAAAATTTCTACATGGTTTAGCTTAGGTTGCATCATTGTAGTTGTCATACAAGGGCTTATATAGTTTGTTATGTCTAATGGAAATTGGGTAACTGTAAAAAAGATAGTCATCAACTAAATAATCCTAGAATTGTTCTAATAATTAATCCTCCAAATGTAATATATAAGTCCTCCATTTGGAACCAAATTCAATTCCTCTTCCTTCCCCACCCATCTTTTGAACAAGAATTCATCCACGGGCTCATGGACAACATCTGGTTTGTACTTAGACATTGAAGTCCTAATGAGAAATGGCATTCCTTCCCTCACAATTATTCCTTAATAGTGGATTTGATATGTGATGCAAATTTTGTCTATATTTACAGGTATTTTGAAGAATTTATTCCTCCAAAGACTCTGTGTCCTTTAGGATAGTAAAAAAAGCTATTAGATGTTGAGAATAAAGATCGTTGTGAGGTTATAGGTATAAATGGCCTGAAAGTATTTTCATCATGGATTTTGATTTAATTTAATAGAATATTCTCATCATGGTTAAAAAAAAGCATATGGTTTCTACTTGGGGAGATGTGCTTCTCTAGCAATGCATGAGGATCCCAAAATCTCAAAGATGTTCCCTACATCTTTTTCATCCAAAACAACACCACCTTCTTCTATGCCTAGATATCATATGAAAAAGGAAACATCAAGGCATGAATGTTGATAAGCTGAAATTTCAATCAATGATGTATTCAATTCTTTATTCCTATCATAACCTCAAGCCAAAAAAAATAGTTCATGTTCAAATAAAATTACATCAACATCTAAAAATAATCCATGAAGTTCATCTGTCGTGTCCCTTCTCAAACACATTTGTAACAAGGTGTTGCTACACAATTTTGCACAATTTTGGCTAAGGAAGAGAACCCATCATTTTCGACTTAGGGACTTAGGAGGCAATTCTACTTTATTTGGCTGCTAATGCAATGTGGGGGTCACCCACAAGAGAATTCAGACTAGGCCATTCGAATGGCTTGGAGGGAGGTCAAATAGGTGGATGGAGGGGCCCACATGAGGCAAGGGAGGCCCAACGAGTTATAAGGAAGAAGCAACTCTCATTTTGAATTCATTCTTACACCTTGCAATCAAAATCACTTCATTGTTCGCTATGTTGTTTAGCCAAGTCAATCGGTTATTTAGCCACGAATCTCTCAAGCGGGAGATTCAACCTCTACTTCGGGGGACCTTCTGTGCCCGCCCTAGAGAGGTAGTTCCATAAGTACTTCAGGAGTTCTGGGAGTGTGTTACATCATTACCATTCAGCCATAACATGAAGTGCATATTTCTGGCTAGCTGGAGAATACATAGGCAGAGTTTGGAGCTATGGGTGATCAAGCATTTGCAAGTAGAGTCAAAGGATTGGGAGAGCAGAAAAAGGCCAACATTTCTAGTGAGTTTTGGATCCAGCAGAGCCAACATCCTAGAAGTTCGAATTGTTGGGCTTGGGGACAACACAGAGGGCCAATCCAGCACTTTCGTGGAGCTAAGGAACAGGTGGCATGGGCTGGGAGCCCATCCAAGAAGTCATGGGATTGATAGCGAAGATTAGCCTAGCACTTTGGGACCATTTCCGGGAGGATTTACAGGCAGATTCCATCCAACCGAGGTTTGCAGTTGCAATTGAAGTTGGGCTCCAAGGGGGTCGAATTTCAGAAGTCTAACCCAGCCAAAACCCTTCGTGGGTTTTTCTGTGTTTAAGCCAAGGAGTCTGAGGTTAAAGCATATAATTTTATGGGCATAGGAAGTGGACCTTTGAGCCATTCGAACTTCAGTAGAAAGGCAGTTTTCTTGGCAGCGCAGTGCAGATTGGTGTTGTAGTTAGACAACTTTTAGTTCAACCATTTTCTCACCTGGGTTTGGTCATGCTTGTCCATTGACAGAAGCCCAGGTGTACCATCTTATTATCCATTATATTTTGCCTTCAGAAAAGTAATAAAATGGCTCAACAGTTCCTTATTTGCAGCATTTCCATGGGTGTTTAATGTGTATTTCGTTTTTATATTCTGCTGCACAGATTATTTGCTTTATATCACTTGTATTCCTATTTAGGATCATTACAGTGGTATCAGAGCCTTGTTCTTGGCTTAGTTGTTGGGATTATCTCCTATGAGAGAAGGGGACCAGCAGAACATCACCTACCGAAGGCAGAGGTACCGGAGCAGAGAAAGAGAGCTAGAGATTACTCCAGACATAGAGGACAGAGGGAAAGCAACAGTAGAATAGGAGGACATGGTGGAACCCAAGAGCAGGGAAGAGATGGGTTTCAATAGCCTCCTAAGGGCCCTGAATGACTTAGCCAAGGGTGAGAAAGATATGTTGGAAGAGATCAAGTTGTATAGCCGAGAGAGGACCACTCCTAGAGGGTTTCTGTTTGGGGAAACTTCTGGGGCCTCTCATCCATTCGATCACCCCTCACTAGTAGCGCGACACCCATCAGCTAGTGGGCCAACTCGTGCTACACTGTCTTCTTTTGTACTAGTGGCACAAATAGAACCTGCAAGGGGTGAAGACCACATTCATATGGCGGACTATTTCAGAGAGTGATAGTTTATAGATGCAGACTTTAAGGTAGCCCTCTCCTTCATAGATTTCTACAAGCTCAAGAAGAGTGAGAAGAACAAGGGTTATGGAGGACAAGGAACCCATAACTACGGGGTGTAGAGGACCTTAGGAAGGATGTACTTCCTTACTTTCGATGGCACTACCAAGTGCATGACTAGGGCTTGGGTTGACAAGATGAACACCTACTTCCAACTCAATCGGATGATGGAACATGAATCCATCAAGAGGGCCACATTGCACATGGAGGGGGAACCCATGACTGGTGGTTTCATGGCTTGGCCACCCTAGGGCATGCCAATGTGGCTTCTTATGAGGACTTCACCAGGAGGGTCGTGGAGCATTTTGACTAGAGAGATCCAGAGGCCCATTTGAGAGAGCTGACCCAATTGGGACAAACATGCAACCCGAAGTAGTACATCTCAGAGTTTCTGCAAGCATCAGTGATGGTTATGGATTTATCGATGCTAGGAGGGTGTACACCTTCATTGAGGGATTACTTTATCCCTTGTGTGGATTGGTGAAGTCATGCAGACCCTTCACACTACAGGAAGCAATTTTGTGCACTAGAGATCTACAGGGGGCATCCCTAAGACTAGAGCACCTTTTCCCTGCACGGACCCCTTTTCCACAAAAGGGGCATGAGACTAGACCTCCACCTCAGAGGACCACACAAGGGAGTGGGAAACTAGATGATGAAACACGAAAGGACTTTAGGAGGAGTAAGTTGTGCTTCACATGCAAGGAGCCCTGGGAACTAGGTCATCGGTACACTATCGGTAGAGAACACTATATTGAGGTTTTTTCTGATAGTGACCAGGAGGACGAGGTGGAGCAAGATTGTGGTGTGGAAGATGGTGAGAGTCCAGCAATATAGGGCCACCACCACTGGGGGAGTCCTTGCTTTCTTATGTGGGATTCCCAAATTTTTGACACTGAGGATCAGAGGCTATACAGGGGTAGAGTGTGTCAGTTCTAGTTGATAGTGGGACTTCCCACAATTTCATAGATGCCTAGCTAGTTCAAAGGAGGGGCCTCACCATGGCTGAGTTTGAGGGCTTTTCAGTCCTAGTACCAGGTGGTCGTACCATATAGTGCACTCAATATGTGCCTTCCTTGATAGTAGTTATGGGGAACTACTCGATGACAAACCATTTCTTTATGGTCGATGTGCTAGACACACAAAGTGGTGATGGGTGTCCAATGGTTGTATTCCCTTAGGAGAGTCACGACAGATTAGAGGTAGCCAGAGAAGGAGTTCATTGGGTTGGATGGAAAACTAGTTGTTTTGAAAGGCATGCAGTCTTATTCACCTCAAACAGTCTCAACCCACAGGATGGAGGCGGATCTGTGACATGGGGACATTGCATGGGCAATTGAGTTGATGATTTCAGAGGCTAGGGGACAGGCTCATCCACCACCACCAGACATACAAGCTTTGCTAGATAGATACGCAGTGCTGTTTGGGGACATTCCACCAGGGAAACCACTATACAGGGGATTTGAGCGCACTATTGAGTTGGAACCTGGTGTGTAGGCAGTGATCACCACCCCTTATAGGCATCCCAAGGCCTATAAGGATGAGATAGAGAAGCCATTTAGGAGCTATTAGCATTGAGCCATATTAGGCCAACTTTCGGTCCCTTCACTTCTTTAGTAGTACGGTTGAAGAAGAAGGATGGAACCCTTCGTATGCGCATTGACTACTGGGCCCTCAATTGGAAGACACTGAAGAACCGATACCCCATTCTCACATAGATGAGCTGATGGATGAGGTTAGAGAGCCAAGTACTTCTCTAAGATCGATCTGCGTTCAAGGTACCACCAGATCAGGGTGATGGATCAAGATATCCCTGAGACAACTTTTCGGTGCCACTATGGGCACTTCGAGTTCTTGGTCATGCCATTTGGGCTGACCAATGCTCCAACCACCTTCCATTCATGCATGAACCATGTCTTACAGGGATAGTTGAGGAGGTTCGTGCTAGTTTTTTCGATGACATTTTGATTTACTAACGGACATGGGAGGAGCACCTCCAACACTTGGAGGAGGTACTACACATTATGGAGGAGTAGTAGTTTTATGCCAAGCTATCCAAAGGCGAGTTTGGTTTGATAGAGATGCTCTTCCTAGGGCATATCATTGGTGCTAATGGGTTGAAGGTCCATGAGGAGAAGATATGGGGCATCCGAGATAGCCAGTACCCCAAGATGTGATTGCGCTGAGGGGCTTCTTGGGAATTTGCACCTACTACAGGAAGTTTGTCAAGGGGTTCTCATAGCTGGCAGCACCCTTGACTGATTTGACCAAGAAAGGGGCTTTCACATGGACTGAAGGAGCACAGGTTGCCTTCGACTACATTAAGGAGGTGATGAGCAGTTGCTCGGTCTTGGCACTTCCGGATTTTTCCCAGCCCTTCACCGTGGAGTGTGATGCATCCGGGGTGGGAGTTGAGAGTAGTATTGTCATAGGAGGGGCATCCCATTTCTTTCGAGAGTCGAAAGCTCATACCACATGAGCTTTCATATTCCATATATGACAAAGAGACGATGGCCATCATGCCACATTAGCCAAATTTCGATAATACTTGTTGGGCAACAGGTTTCGAGTGAAGACTGATCACAACAGTGTTCGTCACTTCATAGGGCAGCATGGCCTCAATGGTGAGTGACAGAGATGGGTGAGCAAGGTGCAGGACTATGACTTCGACATAGAGCATGTGCAAGGAAATCACAATGTGGTGGTTGATGCTCTATTTCGAAGACCAGTTAGATTATCCCTCATGAGCATCTGCCATGATTGGAAGGCTCAATTATTGGTGGAGTACTCCAAGGACAGGAGAGCGTGTGAAGTATTGGAGGGTACCCAGGCATATAAGCGTTATAGAGTGATGGATGAGATCATCTATTACAAGGGGTGGATTTTCTTAGCACCTAGCTCACAATTGAGAGAGAGGGTGCTCCAGACAACACATGACTCACCATTATTCGAGCACCAGGGGTTCCGGAAAACATATATGGCAATCAGGGAGAGATTCACGTGGAAGGGTCTCAAGGGGGATGTGTTGAAGCACATATAGGAGTGTGAGGCATGTCAGAGGAATAAGAGGGAGATGATCCACCCTGTAGGATTGCTACAACTACTTCCCATCCTCGAGGGGAAATGGGAAAGTATCTCTATGGATTTCATCACAAAGGCTCCCCATAGTAAAGGGGAAGAACTGCATCTACGTAGTGGTCAACAGATTGACCAAATATGCCCACTTTTTCGCCATACCCACCAGATACACAACTGCACATTTTGCAAAACTGTTCTTTCGGTAGATTTTCAGGTTGCATGGGCTCCCCAAGAGCAATGTGAGTGATAGGGACAACAGGTTCATGGGAGGCTTCTGGCAGGAACATTTTTATATTAGTTGGGACCGAGCTCACTCCTAGCACTAACTACCATCCTCAGACAGATGGCCAAACTGAGAGGGTTAATTAGTGGCTGGAGGGGTAGCCAAGGGACTATGTGACCGATCAGCAAAGGGCTTGGATTCGGTGGTTGCATCTGGGCGAGTACGTCTACAACACCACCCACCACCTATCCATTGGTATGACTTGTTTTCGTGCTTTATATGGATATGATGCATTATCTTTTTCTAACAATGTTTTTGGAGACATTCGGCCCTAAAGTCCAAAGAACGGGTCCAAGAAAGCCAAGACATCCTCGAGGCTCTCAAGGATAACATGGTGGCAACTCAAAATCAACAAAAGGTATATGTAGACCGATAGAGGATGGAGAGGCATTTCGAGGAGGGGGACTTGGTATACCTCTGGCTATAGCCTTACAAGTAGTCCACGTTCAAGTAGAAGGGGGCCGAGAAGCTACAACCACGCTTCTATGGGCCCTACCAGGTGATTAGACGAGTTGGAGAGGTGGCCTATGAGTTAGATTTGCCTCAGGGAGCAGGATCCACAATGCCTTTCATGTCTCATGCCATAAAAAGGTGTTGAGACAACAGGTGACAGGAATAGCTTATTTAACCCCACTCGATGATGAGGGCCACTTGGTTTTGGAACCTGAGGCCATCTTGGAGAGCAAGGAAAGGAAACTAAGGAGTAGGACCATTAGGGAGTTCTTGGTGCATTGGAAGAACTTGCCAGATGAGGATTGTTGTTTGGGAAAAGTATCCAATTCGGAATGCCCCTATCCCACTCTAAGGTGTGATAGTGCCTTAGCAACAAACAAGGAAACTTATTTGAGTATTTCTTCTTTATGAAATGTAGATGAGGGGAAAGGATGTAACTAACATGTGTCTTCTGCTAGTTTGTTGATCCAATCACTCTCTCTTCAGTGGCTCTCAGCTCCTTGCTCTTCACCGGCCCAGCTTCACCGAATTCCTGCAAGATCAGAAGAGAGAGAAACTACACGAAGATACAGATATACATTCATAAAAAGCTCAAGATCAGATTAAGCTAAACATGTAAGCATAACAAAACATCATTGGTATATTGCATGTAGGAGAAACTCAAATAGTTTATTGATAGAATAAGAAAGTCCAAGAGGAGATACAACCAAGTGAGTTCCGATCCAAGCATCTACCTCCCAGCAAAGGAATCCCTTCCTCTCCTCCAACAAAGCATAAATCACCCAATGTGCTAATCTCAATCTCAAACCAACAGCAATTCTCTGCAAAGTAACAAATTCCAGCCTCCTGAACCTCTGGGTGCGAGATCCATATATAGATGTAAGCAGAGAGGATGAGTCAGCTTATGTTTTGACTTGTGGCTTCTCTCTGTCAGTTCTTGCTTCCACTTGGAGGTTGAGAACCTATTACTCATCACTAGTCGAATTCATTGAGGCAAGTGTCATTGGAGAAGATTCTGGAAGCTTCCATGGTCTTTCCACCTCGTTGAATGAGCTTGCCATTTGTCATTTCCCGCTCAGTGCACCCTGGTAGTGCTTCCACCTGCGTTGCAGTGCACCTAGCCAGTGTAGTCTCTGCATTTCAACGCAGGCAGCTAGTGGGAGCTCTGAATTGATCCTGAATTGACTATTTCTGAGTGGTTTTTGGTGGAGAATTTCTGGGAGAAGCTGTCATTGGTTGACCTTGTTCCTTTAGGAGCTGTAACAACATCTTTAGGGACTTTGGATCCCTTGAATTATGGACATTTCATGCTTATAGCTGCAAGGCACAAAAATGTCTATAACAGTTGCCCCTAAAGTATGAGGGTCGTTTATCGGGTGAAATGCTTTATTAGGAGG